>JANAVB010024597.1:13170521-13565521 GCA_029216955.1 Iris pallida
GTAAGAAGAACACAAGAATCAATACACAAGAATATCCATGAGTCCAATAGAGGGTTTTCCTATAGGGACACCAACCTACATATTGGACACCTCTTGAAATGCCCAAAGGACACAAAAATGGTCTCAAATGGAGACACAACCATGGAAAAATATTCCTATGGGTTCCTAACCATTCTAAATGAAAAGAAAAACAAATTTGGAGAAGGGATTACCTAGTTTTGGAGAAGGAACAATGGTGAGCTTTCAAAAGTGGATGGAACCTTTGGAGAAGAAGAAGAAGAAGTGGATGAGAATAAAAGGAAAGTGGTTTTTCTCTCTCCTCCTATTCCCTACATGTGTGGTCGGCCCAGCATGCTCCTCTCCCCTTTTTTCTAATTACAAGTTTGCCCTCCTATTTGTTCTATTAGCTCTACACAAGGTTGCTTAGGGTTTGGGGGTTAAAAATGTAAATCTAGTGTTCTAATTAGGTCTAACCTGATCCATAGAGTCATGATAAATCCCTCTAACTTTTGATGGTAATATTGTGGGCCATGGTTAGCTAGTGTGTGGGCCCGCTAAGGTCAAAACTACCCCGGGTCCCCGAAGCAAGTCAAAACAAGTCGAAATGAGTTGAAATTCGAACCCGATTCAAATAACCCCAAAATAATACAAATAATAATTAATAATTCCAAAATAATTTTTAAAGTGGAAAATTACCAAAGTACCCCTGTTTGTGAAAACTGGAGGTGACAGTATCCATTCAGTTCGACGAATTCTCCCAAACGAAAACTCAAGAAAGGGTAGTACCCATTCCCCGTGCAACGTTGGAGGTTACTAACCTTCCACCTGTCCGGGACCAGATGACTAGATTGGTGCCTCATACCACGTCATGAGGAGAGGTTTTGTGGGTCCACCCGGACTTAGTGCCCAAAATTACCTAGGCGGTACCATCCTCAACTAGCAAATAGAGGGACGGGAAGTGCAGATCCTGCCACACAATCTTGGCCGAAGCTGAGGAGGCGGCGGCCGTTGTTACCCGGTCTTGTGCATAATCCCAGCCCACTCTGGGTAATTCAGTCGAGGACCCTCAGCTGACAATGCTACCTGCTATCGATGTTGCAAGACCACCTCAGCCTCCACCGGCAGACAAATCTAAGCAAAAGGAAACCCGCTTCGACATGCCGCTCCGTAAGGACACACCTCAGAGGTTGGAGAGACCTTACAACTATGACATACTAGCACAATTGGCTAATACGCCAGCAAATTTATCGTTATACGACTCCTAAGGCTCTCTAAGGAGATTCATGTTGCATTGAGCGAAGCACTCCAGAATGCTGATACCTACTTAGCTCAGGTCAAGCCTACATGAGAAGACTCGTTAGAAGATCTCCAGTGTAACAATTGTGCAGATACAATGCCCAATATTGTATTTACCCCACAGGATATGTTAATCAAAACCAACTTGCATGATCGCCCTTTGTACTACACTGGATACATAGGCGACATCAAGGTGGATCGGATGCACATCAGTCCTTGCTAGTCAATAAGCATCATCCCGAAAAGCTTGCTTCAACTCCAGGGCATCCCTGTGTACTGGCTAGGATCGACCAACACAACCATTAGTGCTTTCAACTAGGAAAGAAGCTATCCCCTGGGAAAGAATCATTTGAAATGTCAGATCGGTGACACGAAGACGGAGGTTACCTGCTACGTCATAGACGCATATACATCCTAAAATATCCTTTTGGGGCATTCATGGATACATGACTATATGATCGTGTCGTCCATGCTCCACTA
Source organism: Iris pallida (assembly GCA_029216955.1). Taxonomy (NCBI): domain Eukaryota; kingdom Viridiplantae; phylum Streptophyta; class Magnoliopsida; order Asparagales; family Iridaceae; genus Iris; species Iris pallida. Next base: position 13,172,298 of record JANAVB010024597.1, read on the forward strand.
GTGCTTCAAGTATGTCAGTAAGCATGGCTTCGTAAAGACGGAATTCGTCGACGTCGATCCCTTCAAAGGGGTTGAGTCTTACTATTCCTCTGAGTCTTATCTATATGAGAAATATAAAAAGTAAACAATTAACAAGGGAACACAAAATGAACTGGAAGCCACAACAGGGTCAGAGGAACCTCTAAAAATCTGTCTTCAGGCTCGCAAATCGGGCAAAGCTGTACCCCTTGTCATAACATTGCATAAAGAAGTTTTCTGTTCCTCCGCCCCAATTGTGCAGTTGGAACCGATGGTCATTCGACTCCTGAGGTCTAGCCAGGAGCCAAAACCCGTCGTAGAGACGATGGTGATCCGATTGCTGAAATCCAATCAAAGGTGAATGGAAGATACAAGGTCCTCTGTGGAGCCGATGGTAATCCGATTATGAAATCCAATCAAAGGCGAACGAAAGATGCAAGGTTCTTTGTCGAGTCGATGGTTATCTGCCTCCCCAGGACGAGCCGACAGCCAAGTGATGATCCGAGACCCACAGAAAAGCCGATGCCACGAGCAGAACCCATGGTGGTCAAGCTGCCCAGGATGTCACCCCAGCCTCTAGTCACGCAGGGGGTAGCTGAAAAGGAGGCTGAACTGGCAAAATATCTGGTTGTACATATTGATAGTCCCTCTGTCGATTATAAGATACCTTATTTTATCAATAAAAGGCCTTTGAACTATCTTGAGCGCAATAAGCTTAATCTGATGTATGCTATAGAGCACGGTCTGGACATTAACCTGTACACTTACGTGACAACCGTCTATACCGTGAACCGACTTACTCCTATTACAGGTGCCTACTTCCTAGTTCCAGGTAGAAGAAAAGGCGATCACACAATCATCTTCGGCCGAAAAGAAGGTCCTCAACCTTTCATGCCAGAAGAGTTCGATTTCGAACCCAACACTGGAAGATTGTCGCTCTACCTATATAGTTCTCGAGCCAAGTACTTCATACAAAAGTAGGGGTACGATATGGAGACTACCCCAGGCTTGAACTACGGCAACGGCCGACGATTGCATATGCAGTTGCCTGTCCTAGCTAGAAAACCTTACGATTTTTACAGCAAGTCCAGACACGGTCTAGGTTATGCTACACCAGCAACAACGCCAGAGAGCTCCAATGAGAAATGCGAGTGGCATTCTCACTCGTCCAAATCACCCACTTACGATTCTGATGACAGCACTGGGGATATATTAAGGCGAACACTGTCTGTCAACATGACATCCGTCGACATTCAGGAAGAAGACGAAGATCTACCCTAATTCCTTGAATTGGAGCCATAGGTCCAACAACTGGATGCACAATAGAAGAAGCGCTTTGAATAATGAGACCCTCCCACTGAAGATGAGGTCATGCAAGTTGACCTTGGCGATGAATCCTCCTCAAAGCCAATCTTCATCAGTAAAAGCTTGACGGACGACGAACGGGAGAAGCTTTAGCAACTCGTCAGAGAATATATATATATGTCTTTGTTTGGAGCTATGAAGACATGCCAGGGCAAAACCAAGAGATCGTACTTCATAAGCTCAATACTCATCCAGACGCAAAACCAGTCAAATACTACCAAAATACAGTCAATTAGCGATGGCACATTAGTGACGAATAATTCCCCTCGGCGTTAGCGATGGATTTGCGACAAATAGCCGACGGAGTACCGACGACAAGCCGATACTTTTTTATTTTATTTTAAGGCGGAGAAAAGTTCACTCATCCGTCGCTAGGGCGTCGGAGATATAGCAACGGATACGCAGCCATCGCTATGCAGTCGATTATTTGGCAGGAATTGTTGGGAGAAGTGGCGGGACAATTCTTCGACGACGTAGCGACGGATAGTCCGTCGGCAAGTATCAAAAAGAGCGACGGACTAGCGAAGGATAAAATTCGACGGGAGTCCGTCGCTAAATATACGATCCAGACTTAAATGGAAACGACGGGAGGAATTTTTCATTCCCCCTAAATTTCACTCTATTCTCTCTCTCTCTCTCTCTCTCCCGCGACGGTTGGCGACCTCCCTTTCCTCCCTCTCTCCCGCGACGGTGATCAGCGATCTCTCCTCTCTCCTCCAAAGGTAATCTCCTCTATCTCTCTCTCTTGTGGTGGTCGTGGGTGCAGCAGGCCGGAGGCGTCGGGGGCTGCGGGGGCGGCGGAGACTGCGGGTGCGACGGGTGTGTCGAGGGCTGGGGGCGGTAGGGGAGGCGGGGGGTGGCGGGCGGTGGGAGGGTTACGCTGGCACGCGCGGGGCTGCGGGGGGCGGCGGGGAACATCACGCTCTGGGGCATCGGGAGGCGGCGGGGGTGGCGCACGCGGGGCAGGATGGGGCGGTGAGGGGTGGGAGGGGTACGCTAGGGTTTGTAAGTGTAATTAGTAGTAATTATCCTAGTTTAAGAAATAGGATGAGAAAGTCTATTGCTTTATATATATATATATATATATATATATATATATATAAAGAAAATGCAAAATGACAAACCCTAGTCTTAGGCACAAGGTGTTCAACAAAACAAAATGCAATATGATAAACCCTAGTTTAAAAAATATGATGAGAAAGTCTATTGCTTTATATATATATATATATATATATATATATATATATATATATATATATATATATATATATATATCAAGGTTCAAAGTATCAGTATCGGACTCTTCCTATGAGTATTGGCATCGGCGATATCGATAGTATCGGCAGTTTTGGATCGTAGTATCGAATTTTTTGGTATTGGGAAACAAATAATTATCGTTAGTATCAGATTCTTTTACATGCTTTTACAACCTTATTATGCTTTCAACCTAGGTTTACAATATCGGTATCGGAATCGGTATCAGACTATTCCTATGTTGTTTAATTTTTATTGCCGAATTGACCGGAACAAAGACCCCCAATGTCGGCATCGGTCAATATTTGGTATCGGTCGGTATCGAATCGGAACATGCCAAACCGTATCGGCATCGACCGTATCGGATCGATATCGGCCAATACTTTAAACCATGATATATATATATATATATATAAATATATATATATATATATATTTACTTACTCGTCAAGTTGAACCGTGTATAACATTTTCGACGTTTAAGAGGAATCATTTGGACTTAGTGGACTATCGAACTATCGGTATCGGACTATCGGACTATCGGTATCGATATCTGTATCGGTATCGAACTATCGGTATCGGTATCGCACTATCGGCATTGGACTATCGATATCGCACTATCGGTATCGGTATCAAACTATCGGTATCGGTATCAAACTATTGGTATCGGTATCCGTATGTACTTTGTATCGATCGTAGTAGATTAGTATCGGTATATCGGTTTGGTATAGGTCGTATCGGATGGTATTGATCTTAGCGAATTGGTATCGTCCTATCCGATATGTATCTGCCGTATAGCTAGGATTCGTACCGGCCTTATCGATTTGGTATCGGCCATATCCAATAGGTATCGGCCGTATCGTATATGTATCGGCCGTATCAGATTAGCATGGTGGGAGGTTTAGTAACAACTGTACTTAGATTTTTCTCTTCTCTAGCTAGAATACCATTGCAAGAGAGTCACGAGAGAGTAAAAAAATCTCCTACATATTGATGTTTACGAGAGTGATTGGCCAATTACAGTAACACACATGCTGCATTTTCCATCAGGGAAGAAGAGATTGAAGGCAATAACATATAGAGTTGTATTTCGGAAGAAGACGAACTCCTATAAACACTTTGTTCACAAAACAAGCTATAGGCGAACTACTATAAACTCTTTGTTCTGTATTCTCTATAGCTTGTTTTGTGAACAAAGAGTTTGTACGAGTTCTTCTTCCGAAATACAAGTCTATATGTTATTGCTTTCAATCTCTCATTCCCTGATGGAAAATGTAGCATGTGTATGTTTGCCATTGATTGTAAAAGTACAGAACAATTATATAGGAGGACTGAACTTAAACTCATAATACAAACTCGCTCGTACAAAGAAAGCCTACAGACGAAAACCTAGGTACAGCAGTCTAAGTACGATTGTTTATTTTTGATTCTGGGGGTGACGGTAGAGGCACGGGAAAGCGATGGCCGCTCTGTCTTACTCCTTGGACGATCAGACGTAGCGTGGGCTCCGATGAAGAACTGCTCTTGAGATGGGAAGACTCTTCTGTGCGCACCTTTATTTCTCTGTGTGTCCAGTCGGGTGGAGAGGATCTCTTTCGCAAGGGAATGGCACCTTGCTATATTTTTGTCTGGTTGTGGACCAGCGATCTGAGATCTTTTGCAAGGGAATGTCACCTTGCTATTTATAGGATTGGGGTGTGATCATTAGGGTTTGCAATGATTGTCCCATAAAAAGTTGATGGCCAATCATCTGGGCCATTAATTGTGATTGTATTACATCTGGGCCATTGACTCTTGATTGTGCCAAATCTGTATGGTTAATTAATGCTGATTGTCACAAATCTTTGGGAGCTCGGATCTCCTGCCACGTGTTCAATTTGCTTTAATTACAACAGATCTGATTTAATTTGAGTAATAAATGATGATTGTACTAAATCTGGTTGTCAGAATTTGCGAGCAGCCATAGCCACGAGGGGATAAGGCAGCCACGTGTCTCAGTTTTTCATGAGTGGGATGTCTTGACGGAGCCGCATGAACGCATTCTCTGAGTGATCCGCATACGAGTGCCCCCCACAATCCTAGCCGCATGAAGCTAGCGGCACGTGATGGTAGTAACCGTATGAAGCGGGCGGCCGCATGAGGCGAACAGCCGCACGAAGCGGGCAGCCGCATAAAATGGCCAGCCGCATGAAATGGGTAGCCGCATGGGGATGGCAGCTGCATAAGGATGGCAGCCGCATAGGTATTGTAGCCGCATATGTGTTACAGCCGCATAGGGGACTTTGGAGTTGGTGGATTATGTCAGTTATAAAAGATTTTCTCCTTTTTCCTAGGAACAAGCCATCATGCCAGAGCCATTAATGCGACTTTATGTCAGAGCTGTCAGTTGTCAGAACTGTCGTCCGAGAATTGAATGCGGCAATTGCTATGGCCAGCTATAGGGAAGAACTGTTTAGGGCCACGTGGCTATCTGCTGAGCCGCATGGAGATATCTGAGCCGCATGAGGCTCTAGAGGACTTTGAACCGCATGAGTTTCTACTGGAATTTTTGAGTCGCATAAGGATCCTTCTGTTGGAGCCGCATGGGCTTTTCTTTGCTCTTTTCAATGCTTCTACAAGACCCCCTTCAAAGTTTTCAATTTACAAAATTGAAATACTTTGAATAAGAAGCATGGCTATACATAAACTCTTCTGGCCGCGAGGACTTCTTAGCCGCATGGGTCATTTCTAGCCACATAGATTGTCTAACCATATGGGTTGTCTGGCCGCATGGACTGTCTAGCCGCATGGGCTGTCTGGCCGCACAGACTTTCTGCCACGTTTGCAAATCTTTTATTTGTATTGATTGCCTTTGATTTGTCTTCAATTTTGAAGCCGCCTTTTGGGACAAGTTCCCAAGAGTTGGCTTTTAAATGTCCAGATTGCCTCGATGCTCGAAGAGTCGGTTCGTTCTTTTATGCTTCATGCAGATCGACGCGTCCGCTAGTTCGTGAGCCCCCTTCCTTCTGTCTGTAAATAGAAGCGTGTTAGGATGGAGAGAATTCTTTACTTTCTCTACTCTTCTTGCCCTAGACTTCTGTCTTCATCTTCCATCTCTACTCATCGACTGATAATGGCCTCCAAAGCTTCCAAGGCTTCGAAAGCTTCCAAGGCCTCTGTTGCAGCGAAAGAAAAGAAGACGGTAGCTCCCTCACCGACTGTAGCGCCTCCAGTCCATCCTGACGTCCACCCTGCCATTCAGGGTAAGGACTTTGTGGAAGATCGAACATTTTAAACCCTAGAACAACGACTCTGTTGTATATTTTCTATGCACAAGCCCTCTTTCCCTCGGTATTCAATGTGTTCATCATCATTATGAAGCCGCATATGTTGTATAGGCCGCATGAACCTCTCGTATCCAAGCCGCATGAGGTATACCTTATGTTTGAGCCGCATGAGATTGTCTGAGCCGCATAAACGCCTTGAGAACTGAACCGCATGAAGCTCCTCTAATCTGAGCCGCATGAGGGCTCGTCGAGCCGCATGAACTTTGTGAAGACACCATGTCGCATCAAGACTCATCTAAACGGAGCCACATGTGCTCTGTAGAAATTGAGCTGCATAAGAAATTGTTTAATCAGAGTCGCGTGAGGGCTCATCGGGCCGTATGAACTTTGTGAAAACCCCGTGCCACATAAAGACTCATCTAAACAGAACCGTATGTGCTCTATAGAAATCTAGCCGCATAAGAATTTGTTCAATCAGAGTCGCATGAACACTGAATTTCTGGCCATCTTCTGACTTTGTTTCTTTTGTTTCTTTTCAGTAAATCTGCCAGTCAATGCTGCAGGAGAAACCCTGGTGGGTTGGGCCCAATTTGCCATAGGAGTTGGGTTTGACCATCTAATCCGGCAGGTGGTGGAGCAACTGCCTCGGAATGAGCCTGAAGAGAGGCTGAATCTTATCAAGAACCAGCCCTTTCGCTTTCTCTGTGCCATGCTGAACTCAGGGCAATTGGAAGTAATGTACCTAAAGTCGGCGTTTCTCTTCGGGGATGCCCTGACTGTGAAGAACTCCCAGGTATTGGATATATCGGAGAGTTAGAATTTTATTTCTGTAGGGAGGCGATCCATATCCCCCAGATGGAACGTTATTTCCCATTAGCGTGGTTCAATATGTTGCCGATGGACAGGAGGGTACAGGAATCCTTGACCACGAGCCGGTCGGGCATGATCGTGGGTAACATCCACTACAATAAGCACGTTAGATCAGCGTACGCGGGTAGGAAACCAGTCAGCTGCCACGTGATGGGGCTAGCTCCGGGTGCCTTTTTAAATGCATAAGGTCCCAATTTCTCGTTTTCTCAAGCCGACACTTTTCTGAATCAACTTGCTCGGAAAGGGTCTTATCCTATTGGTCGGCTTTCGTTTTTGAACTGGATACGCCCCATCCCTTCATGGGCCAATTTGACCGGATAGATTTTGCGAGAATATAGGACTTTCCTGTATGAGGTTGGTCTCTACCACGCCATCCGGGGCACATATCACGGACTGTCCATCAACAAGGAGTTGTTCATGGCTCTCTTGGAGATGTACAACCGACGGACGGGGACTTTTTTCGTGCCTGGAGGGAAGATTAGTCTTATTCTTCATGAGATACATGTAGTCTCCAGGCTGCCCTGGGGCAATAAAGTATTTGAAGTATACACTCCAACGAACGAGGAGTTCGAAGATTTGGAGCAACGACATCTGGGTTTCGTTGCTGTCTATCATGAGTTATTGTGTCACCACAGTTACTGTCAACAGATGACCAAGAAGGATAGTAGCTCGGAAGGGAACCTCCCGCATACCAGGGCTTGGCTCTCCCAACTTTTTCAGCAAGGTACCTCAGGCCGGGTTACTTCCCAAAATCCTCTCATCCAAGAGCAAGTACAGGATCTGGTGTTAACTACCAAGAAATCGAGGGCCTTAAGCGACACGTTTGGGAGTCAAAATGATTCCTTTGATTATTTTTATCAGGATACTCAGCCGCTATCAGAGAAGGCAATCCTGACAGGGTTCTTTATGGCCTGGCTACGGAATTGCGTGGTCTCCAGAGGAGTTGGTTCCATTGAGAGGATCATCCGAAATTTCATCCTTTCTGCCGTAAAGCTGGCCTTCAGGGTCAGACTGGCCCTTCTTTCGGCCATGGTGTGCAGTATACACCGTGGCCTCCGTACTTTTTCGTCCAAGGTTATTGCACGCGACACGGCGATAAAAATTGAGCGAATCGAGTTGCCCTACCACTATTTGATGGGTGCCTATTAATGCATTGCCCGCCTTTGATGAGACCTGGCCCAGAAGATGGTGTAACTGACGACGATGCTTTTATCTTCCAGTACCGCTAGATGTCCTGGGAGTACAACTCTATGCTGGCATGTCGGAGGGCGCTGGCGAGGGTGGCTGGATATAACTTCTTCGTATCTGTTCCCCATTTTTCTGCTGAGGAGGTGGGGAGTGTACATGTTGACGGTGTCGGGCCTCCTCTCCTCTTACCCGGGAGGATGCTTCTTTGGTTGCGTAACATCCGTCCCTCGCACTTAGTATATCGCAACCGCAATACCGTCTACCTGGAACCTTACTTGCCCCACCGGTTCTCCCGCCAGTTTGGATATAGCCAGCAGTTCCTATAGAGTCCCAGCTCTTGTCTGGGCTTTGAAGCAGCGTTCTGGATGGCATCAGGGCTTGGATTTACTATAATATTTCTCATACCCGTGCTGGTTTCTCGGTCCCTGATGCTGAGAGACAAGGGGAGATTTTGTATTTAGCTGCTCTCTACCACGTCACTGTGAGCATGTTTCCTGTTAACATTGACCCGCGTACCAATTTTATTGCTGGTACTAGTTTGGCAGAGAAGTCCCGAGGGTCGAAAACGAGGAAGCAGAGGACGAACACTGTTCCTGTGCCGGACTTGGAGTCCACCACTGCGGATGAAGAAGATGGAGAGCAGGGTGCCGATGATTCTCTCCCTCCTCTAGATGAGGTGGCGGCGGATCAATCGTCCATTGCGTTCGATGAAGCGGTGGCGGATCAGCCGCCTGATATGCCTGGTCCTTCGCGTAAGCGAAGCATGAATGAGTCTGCCGATATCGGTATGACTTATTCCATAAAATGGGCTGCTGTCAGATCCCGTCGACTACTTATCGAGGATATTGATGCTGTTTCTGAGGTGACTCGAATTATAATCGCCTTCTCCTTCATTTTCTTGTACTATGGCCTAATTATTTTCCCTTGCCCTTGTAGGCGTCAGAGGAGTCGGTTTCTCGAGAACCGGCCGCTGAGGTCGATACGGCCCTGACCACTTTGGTCTGTGACATGTGTACTGCTATCATTTCTACTGGGGTTCTTCCGGAGGCGGCCGAGGAGTCCCACGTTGCTGAGGACTCAACCCATGGTGATGGGGGCTCTACTGCACCTGTCACTGAGACAGTAGAATTTCAGCTGGATGATGTTGAACCAGTTGTATCCCTTTCTGGGGCGGATGGGGCAGAAGAACCAGCTGAACTCGACTTGGAGGTCGCTGGTGAGGAGACCATGGCAGCTGCGATCGAACCTCAGTCTCCACAACCCTCCCCTGGTAAGTGAAGCCAAATTTTGACTAATGATGAGGCCCATTCGCTCTATTGTCATATCCTTCGGGTTACATTGATCGATGGTTGCTCTGGACATGCAGGTCCTGCCCTTTCAGTTCCGATGACGGACGTTGTTAAGGTAGGCTCTGCAAGCGAGGATTTGGTGGAAGGGAGCATCCCCCTCCTCTTCTGACTTATCTTGAGGGGCCTCCTACCGGATCGAGTTCGGGAGGTCGTATGGCGGCGCAGCCTGGACGGGGAGCTATGGTCCCTGTACCTTCTTCTATTCGTATGACTTTGGGGGTTGACCTCTTAGCTTTGTCGAGTATCTCGGTTGGCCGCTGTTCAAGGGTCCTTTCGTTCCGAATTTATTTCCCTTATGGCAGGGGCGGCAAGTTCTGTTGCATCTTCTTCGACACTGCCAGCCACACTTACTTTGACACCATCCTCTATGGAAGTTCTGGATGAGGCATCGCAGGATGTAGTTGATAGTTTCTACCGCCATTTGAAGAGAGGAGTGGAAGTGCCTGTGGAGCGGAGGACTCCTTTCGCCTTGGCCCGATAATGTGCCCAAGGCCAAATTGACATTCTCAAAACCCTTTCCGGCAGGGCAGGGATAGCCGCGCTTCTGGAGCCCAAGCTGTTGGAGGCTGATCAGCTTGTGACCCAATTTCAAGTGTTGCAAAAGCTGATTTGTCTGCGGCAATTGAGCAGGAGCGGGGGTTCCTCACCACCGTCTTAAAGAAGATAAGGCTCGCGCGGTATACCTCTAAGCCGGTTACAATAAAGGACCTTGGCGACCTGTCTCTCTTGTACGACCAGCTGAGCCACCAGAGCGAGGTTTGCAGGGCTCGGGAAGCGGTCGCCTCCCAGGGAGTAATCGATACAAGGGAGCCGATTCTTGAACTTCAGAAGAAGCTGGCCTTCTTGGAGTCTAAGCTTGAATCTTTCCGTGCGGACAAGGAGCTGATTATTTAGGATGCCGAAATGATTTCCAGAGCTTCTGCCAATCTGGACCGTGCTCTGAAGAAATTTGAGGAGGGCTGGCGGGCCCACGTGCCCTTGGAAGATACGGTGTTGCTAACTCAGGAGGCTGAATGACGGGCCAGACAGAGGTTCGAGCGGTCGACTGCCTTGTTGGGGGATCGTCTCAGGGCACTATGTATCGCCGAACAATAGTCGGCTTTTTTCCTTCTTTTTGTTTTCGTTCTTTTCCTTTCTTAAGTGGGACGTGGTCCCTAGAATATGTAGTGCATTCGCCTTCCAAATACAAGAGTATGCTTTATTCTACCCTTTATTTGTACTTCTTATTGTGTTTGTGGTGTTATGGTATTTGCCATACTGGAAAGCTGTTTGTGGACTTGTTACCCTAGGCATACCTTGGTTTTAGGTACAAGTAGCAAGTTGATAGGGATACTTGGAACAATTCCATAGTAAGGTGGCTATGAACGTTCCTGGTACCGGGAGAGAGAATGCCACGGGACAGCTGGGCCCCTTTGTACTAGGAAACTTAGTACAGCATTTATGGTCAACAGTGGACATTTGTGGTCAACAGAGGACATTTGTGGTCAACAGAGGACATTTGTGGTCAACAGAGGACATTTGTGGGCTTATTATCCTTGGCGTACCCTAATTTTTTTTGGTACGGATAATAGGTCGAGAGAGAACCAACATACTTACTCGGAGGTAATGAGGACGTGGTAAATATGAGGGTTTCTTCGATGGAGCCTTCCCACTCAGAGGTAATGAGGACATGGTAGGAGTGGGCTTCATGAAGGGAATATAGAACAACTCAGAGGTAATGAGGACATGGAGGTTCTACGTGAGGGGCGGTTTGTTTTTGATGGAAGGGAAACAACTCAAAGGTAACATCGACGTGGTTGTTTCGAAAAATCTGTGGATCTGTTACCCTTTTTGTGCACTGAAAGTGCGGGTATTAGATCATAAGGAGGAGGCTCTTTTAGGAGGAAAGTTCAGAGGATATATGACTTACTACCTAGGAGAGGCGATATAGATTTATCTGTACTGACCAGAGTGTAGGTTCAGTGGTACCTGCGGGTACATAACTCGATAATCTGGGAGATTTGTAGTAGGGATGTGAGTTCAGCGGTACGAAAGAGTACATGACTCGTCCTTCTGGAAGATTTGTAGTAGGGATGTGAGTTCAGCGGTACGAGGAGTACATGACTCGTTATCTTGGCAATTTGTAGTCGGGATGTGAGTTCAGCGGTACCAGCGGGTACGTGACTCGTCACCCTGGAGGATGTCGCTTTAGATGTAATACTTCTTTAGGAACTTGCCGTTGATGGACAACATGAGCAAGTCTCCATTTTATTTTACGAGGCGAAAAGCTCCACTGGAGAATACAGCATCAATAATGAACGGGCCTTCCCACTATGGCTGGAACTTGCCGGCAGTTTTGTGAGTCATGATCATCGGCCTCTGAACTGCCAGAACTAGGGCGCCCACTTGGAATGTTCTGATTTTAACCTTCTTGTTGAAGGATCCGGAGATACGTGCCTGGTACAGCTCGATTCATTGTTGAGCTAGTAGGCGCTTCTCATCTAGGACCTCCAACTCTTGTAGCCGACGATGGTGATTATCATCTACCGTCTATCTATATGCGAGAGCCATGTGGAGTGAGGGGATTTGAGTCTCCAGTGGAAGAACTGCCTCACTCCCATATACCAAGGAGAATGGTGTGTTCCCGGTGGCAGTCCGTACGGTGGTACGGTACGCCCATAGGCATTCACCGAGCTTTTCATTCCAGTCGTGTTTGTTTGATGACACGAACTTCTTGAGAAGCTTGATGATTGTTTTGTTGAATGCTTTACCCAGACCATTAGCCGCCGGGTTGTATGGTGTTGAAACAATATTTTGGATGCGGAGTTTGTCGCAAAACCGATAGAAGGCATGGCTTGCGAACTGTGGACCATTATCATGGATGATCCTTTGGGGCAGTCCAAAGTGATAGATGACATGATACTTGAGGAAGCTAATCACGTTTGAAGTCTTTACTTCTGCAAGCGGAACAGCCTCCGCCCATTTGGAGAAGTAATCTGTGATTGCGAGTATGAAGCGATGTCCTCGGGACGAGGGCGGAGTGATTGGACCGATGATGTCCATTACCCATGCTTCAAAGGGATAGGATGCCACCGTCGGGTATAGAAACTCGGATGGCTGGTGGATGAAATCTGTATGGACTTAACAGGCTTGCATTTTCGTGCATAGTCTATTACGTCTGCAACAATTGTGGGCCAGTAGTAACCCATTCGGCGAAAGCGATCTTGTAGTTTCGGGCCAGGCTGATGGGCCCCACAGATGCCATCGTGAGCTTTACGTACGGCTTCTTTGGCTTCTGTATTTGACAGGCATCGAAGCAGTAGTCCATCGTATGATCGCCCGATATAGCATTGTCGTCTCTGTATCGTAGAAGAATCTGAGGGAACATCTTCTAATAGAAGTGGCTTCCTTCGAATTCTCTGGTAGGATGTCGTAAACAACGAAGTCGATGAACGGTTGTCTCCAGTCTGGTGCTTCGTCGACTGTCAGGGCGGAGTAGCTCTCGGCAAACTGAATATTATTCCTGGGACAGACCAATTCACGGCCTATGATGTCAACCAGATGATGAGCATGATTCGGGACCGCTAAGGAAGCGGCAAGGCCTGCTAGGGCATCGGCTTCAATATTCTAGAGCCTGGAAATGTGTTCTATGAAGAAGCCCTCCAGGGACGAGATGATGTCGATTGTTGTTTGGTGATAGGGGATCATATCCTCATGGCGAACCTCGTATGAACCCCGAATTTGATTGATGATTAACTGGGAATCGCCGTATGCTTCAAGATGTTCTACCCCCAGTTCTTTTACAAGACGGAGGCCTATGACCAAAGCATTATATTCGGCCATATTATTTGAACAGGGCACCGTGAGGAAGTAAGCCCAATTGATCACCAGCCCGGAGGGAGATATCAGCACCACTCCGACTCCAGCGACGATGTTGCCCTTGGGCCCAGTTCTTGAAGCGCCATCGAAGAACATTCGCTAGATGGCATCGTGGGAGACCGTATTTGAATTAGCGACCTCATCTGGAATTTCTTCGTCTATTTTGGTTGACTTCGAACCTGGATGAGCTGCTAAAAAGTCTGCCAGGGCTTGACCTTTAACAACCTTTTGTGGGACGAAGATCATGTGGTAGGGGACAGTAATATCGCCCAGGTAACGATGCGAGAGCTGAGTGCACCTGGCTTAGTCATGAGGACCCTGAGGGGGTTGACTCTTGATATGACGTAGATGGTTTGTCCTATGATAGTGTCGCATCTTCTGAATGGCAAAAACCAGATCTAGGCACTCTTTTTCTACGGTAGTGTATCGATGTTCCGGCCCCATCATCATTCGGCTGAGGTAATATATAGCTTGTTCGTGGCCTGCATCATTATTTTGCGCTAGCAGAGCACCGAGAGAATGTTCCATCGCTCGTACATAGAGCAAGAAGGGTCTTCCAGCAATCGGGGCTACCAGAACTGGAGGGTTCGTCAGATATTCTTTGATGGTGTCGAAGGCGCGCTGGCATTCTTCATCCGATATGAATGAGACGCCCTTCTTCATGAGGTGGGTGAATGGCTGACGTCGTCTGGAGAGGTTGGAGATAAACCTCCTGATGTAGGCTAGCCTCCCTTGAAGGCCTCGGAGTTCACGGAGATTTTTTGGGGACCCATCTCCATGATCGGCTTCGTCTTCTTAGGGTCTACGTGGATACCCTGGTAGGTGATGATAAAACCCAGAAACTTCCTGCTAGATACGCCCAAGAAGGATTTTTTGGGGTTTATTTTCAAATTATGCGTTCGCATCAAGTCGAACACTATCCTTAGATCATGTAGATGATCTTCTTTATAGCAGCTTTTGACGGTGATGTCGTCAATGTAGCATTCCACTGTTTTGCGCAAGTGGTCTCTAAAGATGATGCTCATAGCTCTTTGATAGGTGGCGCCACCGTTCTTTAAACCGAAAGGCATGATTATGTAGCAGAATGTGCCAATTGGTATTCGAAATGACGTATGCTTTTCGTCGTCAGGAAACATCTTGATCTAGTTATACCCCGAGAAGCCATCCATGAATGACATACGCTCAAAGCTGCAGGTCTTATCGATCATGATGTCTGTGATAGGGAGAGGGAACTCATCTTTAGGACACGCCTCATTCAGATTGCAAAAGTTGATACAGATTCGAACCTTTCCACTCTTCTTAAGGACTGGGACTATGTTGGCGACCAAGTCATGATGCTGTTCCTCACGGATGAAGCCTCTAGCTATCAGTTTGTTTATCTCAGCTTCAATGGCATTCATGACGTAAGGACGGAACCGACGTTGCTGCTACTTGACTGGTTTTGTGTCTGGACGGATGTTGAGTTTGTGAAGTGCAATCTCGGGGTTCAGTCCCAGCATATCTTCGTAGATCAAGGCGAACACGTCGATATATTCTCTGACGAGTTGTAGTAGCGATTCTCGCGCTTCGTTGGTCAGATTTTTACTGACGAAGATGGGCTTTGGAGAGGACTCATTACCAAGATCGATTTGTAAAACTTCGTCCTTGGTGGGAGGCTCCCTTTGTTCAAACTGCTTCTTCTACTGCGCATCTAGTTGTTGTGCCCACGGCTCTAGCTCAAGAATTTCAGGAATGTCTTCATCTTCTTCGTAGGCGTCGGCAAATGCCATATTGACGGACCAGACTTGCCTGAGCATGTCCCCGATGCTGATATATGAATCGGAAGTGGATGATCTGGTCGAGTGTGAGTGCCAGTCGAAGGTAACCCCTTCCAAGGATCCAATGAACAACCGCGTAAGGATGGCATCGTCATGAGGCAGATGGTCGGTTGTAACTTCGAAGTAGGTGATGTACCTACTTGCAGATGTCTTCCCATCATATGGATTGATGTGGAATGGTTTATATTTTGGTGGGAAGGGAACATCTCTCCACGCAGCTGGATACGGTTGTTGTATCCTGAGGTCTTGGCAGTTTTCTCGGGCATAGAACATGGCCCGGAGCTTCTGGACCTCTCTTCTTGCCTTCCTGGCCTCGTCTGCAGCAATGGGAGCCGATACTTCAGAAGGACTATCGCTCGGGTTTGGTGCAGCTGAGTTCGAGTCCGCACTGACCGCAGGACCCAAGCTTGTTTGACCAGGCGTTCTTCCTTGCAGAGTTGGAAGGGCTGCTTTGATCTCGTCCACAGACTTGACCAAAGCATGTAGCATGGCCTCTAGAGTGTCGATGCATTGGCAATTACTGGAACCTTCTTGGTTGCTGTCTGTCATGAACATCATCCTCACATGAGGAGAGATGGAAGGAACGGTAGAGGACGTACCCTCTGAGTCATACCCTTGTACAGAGAAGTCGTCCGGGTATGTGGGAATGTTTTCCTCTGGTTATGACTCTGAAAGAGTGCTACCCCCAGCTTCAGAGTTTGCCTCGTCTTGGGAATTGGGGACGTCCTCGGGGACGTCGTGATCTGCTGCATCTGTTGGATGAACTATTTCCTCCGGACTATCTTCTTAGAACACCGAGTTATTGTGGATATTTGGAGGAATGCTACCTCCGGCTTCAGTGTCTCCCATAGATGTGGACGAATCACCCAGTGTGACTGATTTTGTCTTTGAGAGGGTACCTTGGTAAACTCCTCCTGCTACGGTGGTAGACAACCATTTAGAAAAAATTTTCTTGGTTACGCCGGTTGAAATTTTTGGGCTGGAGATATTTATTTTCTTCCCTCTTCCGCTGCCAGGAATCTTCATAGCAGAATTGCAAGAGGCGACGAGAAGCGCCTCTTCTTCTGTGATTGAGTGTTGTAGCCTTTGGAAGACGGACTGCCGATCTTTTTGTGCTGTTGCCTTATTGCAGCAACAGTTGACTATGACTTGGGTGCATTGATGTCATTGACAGGACTCTTTGTACGCCAAGTCTTCATCTCTTTTCTAGCGCTTGTGAAGAATCAGGTTGCGCGGGTCACCTGCTTTGTGGGCTGATGAGTGCATTGGCCTCCTGCCTGCCCCTGATATGGGTGTGGCATGAGTACTCGCCCCTGATCCTTGTTAGGAGATTCTTGATAACTATCCCGTTCGTTGGCCGCCGGGGGCTGGATACGGGTAGTTCTGTACAACTTCCCATCAGGGGTCCAAGTAATAGTCATCGGGATGCCCTGGTAGTCAGAAGTTGGGACAGCCGACTGAGCTCGTCGAGCCCGCGCTACCCGAGACTTCATCCTTCAAGCACCTGAGAGTGCGTAGTAGAAAGAGTCCAAGCTGGTCACAACAGAGTCTGGCATGTGCTCCAGAGAGCCTTCATGGTCGAGACCGCATAAAAGGCGGTCAAAGACTAACCGTGAGCCGCATGGGATAGATGATATACGGCTGGGATTGGTGGCCGTACAGGCTGTCTGCATTCGGCTGGTATGGGTGGCCGCAAGACTTTTCTGTATGCGGCTAGGAGTCGTGGCCGTACAGGCTGTCGACATGCGGCTATTCTTTGTGGCCGCATGAACTTTCTGTATACGGCTAGATATCATGGCTGTGCAGGCTGTCTGCATGTGGCTGACTCTTGTGGCCGCATAAGTTTTCTCCATCCGGTTGACAGTTGCGGCCGCATGAGCTTTCCCCATGCTGCTGGCGCCCTTATGCGGCTTGGGTTGCACAGAGTTCCTCTTTGCCCCTGTAAATCCAGTATCATAGTGTTTTCTTCTGCCAGACTTGGAGACAGCAGAGTCCTCTGTGATTTGGAGTGGGGCCACAAGTGAGACTTCTCCGCTGTCTCGGGCAACAGAGAGTACTTCTTCGAGAGCTTAGGGAGGAGCAAAATTTTTGGGTCTCCACTCCCTGCGGGCCTTCTTCGTGTGGGCTCGCCGCTGGACTGGGCCAGCACTCCCGTCGGAGAGCATTTCTTCAAACGCCTGTTGGTCGAACCGAGCAACCAGCATTTGTTGAGTGGAGCCATGTTTGGCTACATCTGATTGCGTCACCAATTCCTCAGCCGTGGAGAAGTTAGTCCCCAGCAGAGTCGCCATCGTGTTTGTCTTTGATTGTAAAAGTACATAACAATAATATAGGAGGACTGAACTTAAACTCACAATACAAACTCGCTCGTACAAAGAAAGCCTAGGAACGAAAACCTAGATACAGCAGTCTAAGTACGATTGTTTATTTTTGATTCTAGGGGTGACGGTAGAGGCTCGGGAAAGCGACGGCCGCTCTGCCTTACTCCTTGGATGATCAGATGTAGCCTGGGCTCCGGTGAAGAACTGCTCTCGATATGGGAAGACTCTTCTGTGCGCGCCTTTATTTTTCTTTGTGTCCAGCCGGATGGACATGATCTCTTTCGCATGGAAATGATACCTTGCTATATTTTTGTCTGGTTGTGGATCAGGGATCTGAGATCTTTTGCAAGGCAATGACACCTTACTATTTATAGGATTGGGGTGTGATCATTAGGGTTTGCAATGATTGTCCCTTGAAATGTCGGCGACCAATCATCTGGGCCATTAATTGTGATTGCATCACATCTGGGCCATCGACTCTTGATTGTGCCAAATCTGTATGGTTAATTAATGCTGATTGTCACGAATCTTTGGAAGCTCGGATCTCCTGCAACGTGTTCAATTTGCTTTAATTACAACAAATCTGATTTGATTTGAGTAATAAATGGTGATTGCACTAAATCTGGCTGTCAGGATTTGCGAGCAGCCATAGCCACGAGGGGATAAGGCAGCCACGTGTCTCAGCTTGTCATGAGTGGGATGTCTTGACGGAGCCGCATGAACGCGTTCTCTGAGTGATCCGCATACGGATGGCCCCCCCACAATCCTAGCCGCATGAAGCTAGCGGCACATGATGGTAGTAGCCGTATGAAGTGGACGGCCGTATGAGGTGGACAGCCGCACGAAGTGGGCAGCCGCATAAAACGGCCAGCCGCATGAAATGGGTAGCCGCATGGGGATGACAGCTGCATAAGGATGGCAGCCGCATAGGTGTTACAGCCGCATAAGGGACTTTGGAGTTGGTGGATTATGTCAGCTACAAAAGATTTTCTTCTTTTCCCTAGGAACACGCGATCATACCAGAGCCATTTATGCGACTTTATGTCAGAGCTGTCAGTTGTCAGAACTGTCGTCCGAGAATTGAATGCGGCAATTGCTATGGCCAGCTATAGGGAAGAACTGTTTAGGGTCACGTGGCTATCTGCTGAGCCGCATGGAGCTATCTGAGCCGCATGAGGCTCTAGAGGACTTTGAACTGCATGAGTTTCTATCAGATTTTCCGAGCCGTATAAGGATCCTTCTGTTGGAGCCACATGGGCTTTTCTTTGCTCTTTTCCATGCTTCTACAGTGTGTTACTGTAATTGGCCAATCACTCTCGTAAACATCAATATGTAGGAGATTTTTTTACTCGCTCGTGACTCTCTTGAAATGGTATTCTAGCTCAAGAAGAGAAAAATCTTAGTATAGTTGTTACTAAACCTTCCACCATGCTAATATGATACGGCCGATACATATCCAATACGGTCGATACCTATCGGATATAGCCGATACTGAATCGATAAGGCCGGTACGAATCCTAGCTATACAGCCGATACATATTGGATAGGACGATACCAATTCGCTAAGGCCAATACCAATTTGATATGGCCTATACAAAACCTATAGACCGATACTAATCTGATGCGGTCGATATTAAGTACATTCGGCCTATATACCAGCGGATCCACCAGTTACATGATTATATACTAATTCTGTTTAGTTTGTCTTTCTATACAAATTTTCACATCCAATCTGCGATGGATCGTTATTTTATTGATCGTACATAGATGTACAAACAACAACATAAGAGCAGAATAGGCATGAGTGACGATTTTCAGGCAGGCGTGGAAGTGTTTCTTAAGTATGCCATAAGCAAAGCTCAGTATATGGACGATAACAAAATCAAGTGTCCATGTCGTACTTGTCGCAATAGACGTTACGAAGAAGTGGTGAGGGTAAGAGATTATTTGACCCGTAAGGGTTTCGTACGTGATTACGGCCTATGGTCATCGCAAGGTGAACTATATGCTGAAAGACAGGTTGCGAATGCTGCGACTTATGCTTTTGATGATAATGCTGCAACGGATTTTGTCGTCGAAGACGACGAATGCTCTGTTGATTATGGAGACATGCAGAACGTTGTACGAGATATGGTGTACGATGCGATAGGGCCTAATTTTGATCCGGAGGATCCTAATCCCGAGGCAAAGGAGTTCTATGATATGTTTCAGGATGCTGAAACTTCTTTATATCCTAGTTGTGTGTAACGCCCTAGTCCCAAAATACTTAGGACTAGGTACCTATCCATGCCAGCTGTATATATACGAAGTCTACTCCAATATATGAAAACTCGTATGTATACATAAGCTGTAAAATGTAGTAAACCAAGAGTAATCTAATCTCATCCACAAATAAAGAATAAAAGATATCATATAATCAACTGTAATAAGTCTTTGTACATTACATTGGACGGAGACAAATCCACTACCAACAAGTAAGGAAAATATACATGGAAACGGAAAAGATTTGGCGGGAGTAGCAAAGAAAGCTCCATGACACGTCATCTCCGAATGAATAGAGAAGATCGCGACCTCGACTAGAACACCTGCAATATCACAAAAGCATACACCTGGAGAGATAACCAGGTCCTCAGAGGGACGTAACAAGATACAGAAAGAACATGCCATAAATACTGAATACAAAATATGCCACACAAAAAATAAGTGACAAGACAACAATAAGGTAATCTAACCGTACTACGGTATTTATGCAGTTAAGAACAAACCTCCAACGCATGGGTATCTGGCTCAGTAGCAGTAACTCATGCATGGTCCCATCAGGATACCAGGGACCTCAAAGCATAACATTCCTCGAATGTCAGAGGCCAGCAGTATCAGTAATAGGAAAGTGCATAAGGACCCATACGTTAAGGAACTGTTCTTTCCACCTAATGCCTAATAAAGTCACATCCATGTCTCGTATACCTCTACTAACTGCTAAGTCTCCTAACATGCCTCTAATAGCAGTTAGCCCTAATGCATGCACATGGGGGATTAGCCCACACGCAAGGACTTCTAAATGCTACTCGTCTCACACATCCTCGTGGTAAAACAGTGTCGAGGCATATGCAATACACTACAAACGGTAGTCCTCTAATTCTAATTTCATATGCAATCAAAGGATGGTAACAAAGTAACTAATAATCACTGAGCATGTAGTAAATCAAGAACTGTAATAACTGGAAATAATGAACAGTGATACGTAAATAAATGCAGAATGAATGTAAACAATATAATGACAAGGTATCTTGCCTGATTTTGGGCTGAAAATATGAAACGTCTCTCCCACGTCCACGCCTCCGGAACCCGACGCTCCTAGATAATTAATTAACTAAATTAAGTCACTACTTATGGAACTTACGACACGACTTAAATAGTCAAAGTAATATGTTAAAATTATACTCAATCTCTCATAGAACCATTTAGATCTATACAATCACACACAGGTTCCACGAGACATCGAAACACAGTTTTAGGGTTTGTTTTGAGGGGTTTCGGGGATGTATGGTGGAGGAGATAAGTTTTTGTGAAGGATAGAGAGATGTGCAATGGAGGAGATGATGTATGGAGGCTATGGGGAGTTTGTTGCTGCCAAAATTATGGAGGGAGAGAGGGGTTTTGGTCGGCCAAAGGTGAGGGAGAGAAAGATTTGGATTTGGTTAAGATTTGGGATAAGTTGATATATTTAAACGTATCCTTAAATAAAATTTAAGCAATCTAGAATTTAAATCCTATTTAATTTGATGCATTCGGCTATGGGGGGTTGCTTGGCCGAAATTATCATGGTGGGGGTCCACTTTGCATGATTTGGTTGTTTGGTGAGTTGGCAAGTTGATTGGATTGATGATTTAAAAATGGGTTTCCTAATATAGAACTATTTAATTCTATCTATGTAATTATACTACAAAATCTGAATTAAATACAAAATAAATATAATTATTAATATTTATTATTGCCCAACATGCCTACATAGGGTTGGTTTTAGCTTGGAAGAGGTTTGAGAAGGTTTTGTGTAGCCGGATCTCCTAAAAAGTCGTAAAGGCTATCTTAACTAATTAATTAAATAAAAATACAACTTGTGCCATAATTTGAATAGTTAACATGCAAATATGACCATGGCATTCCTAACATGGCTAGCATACTAGTTAAAGCACTCGACTATGGTAGGCATGCCATACTTTCTAGTCGTCTTGCATATTCAAACTCAACCATGGCTACAGTCCTTTTATATAATATAAATAAGATAAAAATAAATTAGAATTAAATAAAAGCCAAAAATAATTTAAATATTTTTTTAAATTATAAATGGTTTTACATCCTACCCAACTTATGACAATTTCGTCCTCGAAATTAAAAATAATCATAATATAAAGAATTGCAAGATTTTGTACGGAGGGAGAGTAGGTACGTCAAATCTTAGCTCAGTTTTTGAAAGGATGGAGGGGTGCTTGTCATAGGAATCCCAGACCTCATATTCTACAAGATGGGGTATGCTTCCTTCTAGACTCTGCCCCACTTATAGAAGTTGGCCACCCGTAAAGATCATCGTCATTACAAGACTTTGAGGAGGACAATTTCTAGGGAGGGGCACGAGAATAATGGACACTTCTGACGTCAGTCTTGGATTCTAAGTGAGCCTCGATAACCCCATAACATTCTTGGTCAATAACAACTATAAGAAAGTTACTACAATCAAACATTGTTACCCTAGGGGTCATGCTTCTGACAAGCTGGTAGTGACCTCTTGTTGGAATATACTAAGGTGTGTCGATTCAGAAGGATTCGTTCTACGTCTAACATGGAAAACTAAGAAGTGAGCTTGAAAACTTAGGAAAGAAGAATTTATGGCCAAGTGATGAGA
Source organism: Iris pallida (assembly GCA_029216955.1). Classification (NCBI taxonomy): domain Eukaryota; kingdom Viridiplantae; phylum Streptophyta; class Magnoliopsida; order Asparagales; family Iridaceae; genus Iris; species Iris pallida. The sequence continues at coordinate 13,194,504 of JANAVB010024597.1, forward strand.
ATCGATGATAATTAAAGAACCCAGGCTATAGAATATGATTAGGCAAGTGTTTTGAAAACTCTAAGTTAAAATGACTAATATGTGTAGGCTGATGTTTGGTGTTGTGTAGGGGGCACGCGCTTACTTGTTGGAAGGCATACGTAATAGGTGTGCATCTTGCATAGATCTTGAGTATTCAATTTAGTTAAGGAAATGGGTCGATATTTGCATGGGTGAAAACGAATAGGTCGAATTTGGGTCTCTATGGTTTGTTTTAAGGAAACAATGTGTCATACACGTGGTGTAATTTTTAAATGGAATACTGGAAAGTTCGTTTGCGTAGGATATGTATGTCATGTGAGTAGCATGACTAGTCTAGTTCGTGAGTGTGAACTTTGTCGAAAGGAAAAGGCTAGCGTTGTGCTTCAATTATCAAAATCACGGTCGAGGGTATCACATGATACGAATATGGGTCGACGTTATAAGCCATTGAATTATTAGTCTAATTGGAACCAATCATTTCCATCCACTTGTTAATTCCAAAATCTTGTGTTCCTTAGAGAGGCTTGCAATCTATTTGCCTCAAGAAAAAATTTTCTATTGATTTAAACAAAAATGATTCTATGATTGACTTGAAGAATTTAGGTTGCAATCTATTACCGTAGTTATCTAAACGCACGAGCAAAGGGTTATAAAATACAAAATAAAAGATCGTTTCATAAATTCCATACAGACGGAAGAACAGTCACGATTGTAATCCCATTCTTACAGATAAAGTATAAAAAGTTCAATGTTCTACCCAACTTATAGAAGTTGGTTAATCGGGGAAAGCACAGTAATAGGGCTTCTAAGAAGGTCAAATTTCAAGGAGGTATAGGAAGTATGAGGTATTTCCAATCATAGTCATAGACTCTATAGAAAGTCTAGATATTATCTATTTAATATGGTCCATATATTAACTATGTTTGGTCAAGGCTGTATGAGAGGTCTTGGTCAAGTATATCTGAAAGCAAGTTGGTACCGAGAGATATATAACATAGGTTATGAAGAGATGCAGTTACGAAATCTATGTAAGGAGAATTAGTGAGCCGAGAGGTGGGGCCTACATAATAGGAGTGAGGGCCTATTCATCAAGTTTTGTTTTATAGTCCCAATATAACGATAGGCTATGATGGGTTGAACTGAGTCTCAGTAGGTTCCCTAATTGGACTTCAATCTTTGATTGCATGAACTTTATATTTTTATCTATAGTGGTTGGACAAAATTTTGTGGAATTTTAAACCATCCCTATTAGGTTAGGGTAATGTGGAATAGGTTCAAATTCAAATGATTTGGGCAATTTCCCGTCGGGTTTGTAGAGTAGGTTGTGTAAGTCGTGAGATGCGCCTTCTATGGCTTTTGTGTTTAAGTAGCACACAAGGCCTCTATTGAGTGGCACACTAGTGGCATGTGCGTAGAGGGCTTCGAGTAGATCACAACAATATATTGGGCCAAAAGATTTGAGTCAAGGTTGGATCTCTAAGTGCAGTCCGAAAGTACACCGGTGTTATGGTAAGGGTTATCACTAGTCCCTTTTGACCTGAAAGTCATTTCATAATAATAGAGTCCAAGGAAATGTGTTTGTGTGGGACATGATATGTCTACTTAAAGGTGGACTCGTTTAAGTTTTGCATATAAATTTTGTTGGAAGGTAACAGCTAATATTATACTTCAAATATCAAAGTCACGGTAAAGGACACCAAAAGATCTAAAAAGAAAGTGGGAGTTCATGAGTCTCTAATTTACCATCCTAGTGAGAACCAATTTACCTCAATCAATCGGTGATCCCCAAATTTCTAAATGTAAGAATGGCTTACAATCTATTTAATCTAGAGACTAGGATATGGTTTCAGGAATAATGAGGTTAGGAATATTTGAGTTGCGACATCGTACCTTGACCATTGGTAATAATAAGTCACGATGTGATCGATAACATGATAGGGTAGTTGTGAATTAGTTTCGAGAATTGTACCCCGAGTCCTAATAAATAAAAATGATCGCGTACAATGGTACCTGAGTCGATAAGATGGAATGACCCGCTTGTCCATGGTATACGAGAGTCTATCGGTGGAATAACAAACCCTAAAGTACGTCATGGGAAAGATCCCTAACTACTAAGTCATGAATTTCTATTTGTGTCAAACCTGCCAGACTATAGTCACAAGCGTTCTAAAGGTATTAAATGTAGTGCTCATGCATCACTTGTTGATTACTAATACAACATAATGACGGGGCGTCATGCTAAAGATTTTGGCTAAGCTGGTGAATGTGTTGTTCTAATATTATGTCACTTCTTTGATAATAGAATTTTGTACCTAGAGTAACATCTGCTGAATCTCTAATCTTGGAATGGGTGTCTTCCATGGTCCTTGCAATGCTTGTCATTGTTTTGGTCTATTCTTCTCTGTCTAAACTGTGGGGGCCTAGTCAAGTAAGGTTTGAGTTAAGGCATACGGGTTGCTAGTTAAGCCAAGAATCAAGATGAATATTTGGAGACTAATAATAAATGATTCCTAGAGATTAGATGGTCTCATAGGTTTGTGGTTTACCCAAGGGTAAGATCTTACTCATCTTTCAAGCTCAAATGACTAGAAGGTCACGATATAACTATTAGGGTCGAGGGAAGGAAGAGCAACTTTAGGCAAGGTTGTAGTTATATGGCTTGGCCGATGGTTGCTATACTTGTGCTTATAACTACCATGGCCATGGGGATAGTCTGTATTTATCTAGCAAATACGAGCGTTCGTCTTTCCAATCAGTGGAAGACAAAAGCAATAAAGAGTTCAAGAAAGATGTCATTGAATACAATTACGTAATTCAAATGCGAATGTGTAATTCAAGAGGAATTGTCAATACAGTCGCGGATGAGATCCTAGATACCTCTATATCTCAATCCATATGGGATAATCATATGAAGAGTGAACCAAGTGCACTATGGTTTATCAGACAATAATACATTGATTCTAATTAAACAATATGCTTATGGACGTCCCCAGTATACATATGTCCTGAACAAGCTCGACAAAGAATAAGATTGCAAAACTAGGCTATAAATAGCGTCGTCATTCATGGTAGTTTAAAGTATAAGTATGGAAGAATACGTTGTAAGCATTAATAAATAGTTCGAGTTTCACAAGGATCGAAGTCTTATCCGGTGTGCTTGTGTATACAGTCGTCCTACTGGTTCTTGTATCAGGCCTTAGTTGACCAATGGGTATGGGCTACAAAATCTCTATATTATAGGTAAACGTCTCTCCTACACTAGCATATAATCATTATCACTCTGTTACACTTTAATACTAGGTTAAAAGGATACGGGTGGTAGGTTGTAGTCATACTACTCAACTTATAAAGTCAACTAATCGAGTAATTGAGGAATATAACACGTATACTCGTATGAGTTATCTCCTAACCTCCCTATTCAGCACAAAAGAAGACAAGATTTACAGTGAAAGGAATCAAGCAGAAGGAAGTAAAGATAATCGGACGAGAGTTCAAGATTTTGAATTGAGAGGGGAAGTCAAGCTTGTGGATGAGATTCCTATATCCTAATCCTATATGCCGATTCACATCGGTATAGTCGCGTAACCGATATGACAAACTTGGCCTGCATGGGCCACCACAAAAACATGTAACGCTCCAGTCCCAAAATACTTAGGACTAGGTACGTTTCTATGCCAGTTGTATACATACGAACTCTACTCCAATATATGAAAACTCGTATGTATACATAAGTTGTAAAATGTATTAAACCAATAGTAATCTAATCTCATCCACAAATAAAGAATAAAAATATCATATAATCAACTGTAATAAGTCGTTGTATATTACATTGGGCGGAGACAAATCCACTACCAACAAGTAAGAAAAATATACATGGAAATGGAAAGGATTTGGCGGGAGTAGCAAAAAAAGCTCCAAGACACGTCATCTCCGAATGAATAGAAAAGATCGCGACCTCGACTAAAACACCTGGAATATCACAAAAACACACATCTGGAGAGATAACCAGGTCCACAGAGGGACGTAACAAGATACAGAAAGAACATGCCATAAATACTAAATACAAAATATGCCACAAAAAAAATAAGTGACAAGACAACAATAAGGTAGTCTAACCGTACTACAGTGTTTATGCAGTTAAGAACAAACCTCCAACGCATGTGTATCTGGCTCAGTAGCAGTAACTCAGGCATGGTCCCATCAGGATACCAGGGACCTTAAAGCATAACATTCCTCGAATGTCAGAGGCCAGTAGTATCAGTAATAGAAAAGTGCATAAGGACCCATACGTTAAGGAACTGTTCTTCCCACCCAATGCCTAACAGAGTCACATCCATGTCTCGTATACCTCTACTAACTGCTAAGTCTCCTAACATGCCTCTAATAGCAGTTAGCCCTAACGCATGCACATGGGGAATCAGCCCACACGTAGGGACCTCTACATGCTACTCGTCTCACACATCCTCGTGGTACAACAGTGTCGAGGCATATGCAATACACTACAAACCGTAGTCCTCTAACTCTAATTTCATAAGCAATCAAAGGATAGTAACAAAGTAACTAATAATCATTGAGCATGTAGTAAATCAAGAACTGTAATAACTGGAAATAATGAACAGTGATATGTAAATAAATGTAGAATGAATGTAAACAGTATAATGACAAGGTATCTTGCCTGATTTTGGGCTGTAAATATGAAACGTCGCTCCCGCGTCCACGCCTCCGGAACCCGACGCTCCTAGATAATTAATTAACTAAATTAAGTCACTACTTATGGAACTTACGACACGACTTAAATAGTCAAATTAATATATTAAAATTATACTCAATCTCTCGTGGAACCATTTAGATCCATACAATCACACACAGGTTCCACGAGACATCGAAACACAGTTTTAGGGTTTGTTTTGAGGGGTTTCGGGGATGTATGGTGGAGGAAATAAGTTTTTGTGAAGGATAGAGAGATGTGCAATGGAGGAGATGATGTATGGAGGCAATGGGGAGTTTGTTGATGCCGAAATTATGGAGGGGAAGAGGGGTTTTGGTCGGCCAAAAGTGAGGGAGAGAAAGATTTGGATTTGGTTAAGATTTGGGATAAGTTGATATATTTAAACGTTTCCATAAATAAATTTTAAGCAATCTAGAATTTAAATCCTATTTAATTTGATGCATTCGGCTATGGGGGGGTTGCTTGGCCGAAATTATCATGGTGGGGTCCACTTTGCATAATTTGGTTGTTTGGTGAGTTGGCAAGTTGATTGGATTGAGGATTTAAAAAGGGGTTTCCTAATATAGAACTATTTAATTCTATCTATGTAATTACACTACAAAATCTGAATTAAATATAAAATAAAGGTAATTATTAATATTTATTAATGCTCCAACATGCCTACATAGGGTTGGGTTTGGCTTGAAAGAGGTTTGGGAATGTTTTGTGCAACCGGATCTCCTAAAAAGTCGTAAAGGCTATCTTAACTAATTAATTAAATAAAAATACAACTTGTGCCATAATTTGAATATTTAAAATGCAAGAGATTATAATATGACCATGGCATTCCTAACATGGCTAGCATTCTAGTTAAAGCACCCGACTATGCTAGGCATGCCATACTTTCTAGTCGTCTTGCATATTCAAACTCAACCATGGCTATAGTCCTTTTATATAATATAAATAAGATAAAAATAAATTAGAATTAAATAAAATCCAAAAATAATTTAAATATTCTTTTAAATTATACGGGGTTTTACATTGTGAGCCACACTCTGTACTGTCAGTGATGATGTTGTTATTGAACATAAAGTCCGATTTTAACTTGCCACAAACTTGCTATGATCGGATTATACAACTAATCAAGGAGGTGTTACCGAAGGAATCAAAAGAGCTTCCAAGAAACTTCTACAAGTCGAAGATGATGGTCCGACAACTGGGACTGGGGTTCGAGAAGATAGATTATTGTCGCAACGGATGCATGTTGTACTACAAGGAGAACGAGGATATAGAAAGTTGCAGCTTTTGTAATACGGATCGTTACAAGCCAGTCAGGGGAAAAGGAAAGTCAATAGAAAGCGACATCCTTACAAGTATATGCATTACTTGTCGATCACGAAGCGCTTGCAGAGGTTGTATATGTTTCAGAATACAGCAGAACATATGACGTGGCACAACGAAGAACGCACAAAGGACGATGTAGAATTTTCACATCCTTCGGATGGAGAGGCGTGGAAATATTTCCATTTGCGTCATCCAGATTTTGCTGCAGAGCCTAGAAATGTACTTTTGGGGCTATGTTCTGATGGCTTCGCCCCTTTCGGGCAGTCGTGATCTCGATACTCCTGTTGGCCGGTCATTCTGACCCCTTATAATCTGCAACCATGGATGTGTATGAAGACTCCTTATATATTCTTGACAGCTATCATACCTGGTCCCAAAAATCCAACGAAGAATATCGATATATATTTTCAACCGTTGGTGGATGAGCTGAAACTGCTGTGGGAGATCGGCGCCGCGACCTATGATATTTCCAGGAAACAGAACTTTCAGATGAGAGCTTTACTGATGTGGACAATCAATAATTTTCTCGCATACGGTATGCTGCCGGGATGGAGTACTCACGGCACCATGTCTTGTCCGATATGAATGCAAAATAGTAAGGCGTTCTGCCTTAAGCATGGAGGAAAAACTTCTTTCTTTGATGGTCATCGTCAATTTCTGCCCGCGAGTCATCCTTGGAGAAAGAACAAGGACGCGTTCAGAGCTAGAAAACAAGTAATTTCTCATCCGCCTGCCACATTGTCGGGATACGATATTTGGGAAGATGTAAAGGACTTGCCCACTGTAATGAAAGTCTATCGAACAATCGTGTCGATGGGTTCGGACAAACCCATAACTGGACCAAACGGAGTATCTTCTGGGACTTGCCTTTTTGGAAAGATAATATTGTAAGGCATAATCTTGATGTTATGCATATCGAAAAGAATGTGTTCGATAATGTCTTTAATACCGTCATGGATATTAAAGGAAAGACGAAGGACAATCCAAAAGCAAGACAAGACATTGCTAAGATATGCAAACGTCCTTATCTGAACTTGATACAAAGGGGAGCTGGTGGACAAATAACTAAGCCGATAGCACAATACATATTGAGCAAGGAAGATAGATTAATAATCTGCAAGTGGGTATCGTCTTTAAAATTTCCCGACGGCTATGTGTCGAATTTGTCTAGATGCGTTGATCTCAATGAACGCAAGCTAACGGGAATGAAGAGTTACGACTGCCACGTGTTTATAGAAAGATTACTGCCCATTGCTTTGAAAGAGTTGTTGCCTTCTGCTGTATGGGTTTCGTTCGCCGAACTATATATATTCTTCAGGGATATTTGTTCAACTAAGTTGACTGTACAACACATAGTTGAACTTGAGGAGAAGATTATCTTAACAATTTGCAAGTTGGAGAAAATATTTCCTCCTGGCTTCTTCGACATCATGGAGCATCTACCGATTCATCTAGCATACGAAGCACATGTCGGTGCATCTGTTTATTATCGATGGATGTACCTATTTGAAAGGTACATAAAAATCGATATAATCTAAGTTGAATTTCAGTGGGTTTTAAAATTCATTCTTAAGATAATTTGTCTCTCTAGATACCTACACCATCTAAAGAAAAAAGTTGGCAACAAGGCTCATATAGAGGCTTCGATATGCGAAGCATATCTTATCGAAGAAGTATCAAACTTCTGCTCCATTTATTTCGATACTCATGTTAAGACAAATCAAAATAGACCTCAAAGGAATGACGAGGACGTTGAGGATGGAAGTATATTCAATGTAAGGGGTAAGCCTGTTGGGGCTAGTAAAAAATGGTAGTTGACTAACGACGAGTATGATGTCGCTCACCAATATGTCTTGTTAAACTGTGACATACAAGAAGTGAAAGATTTGGAGAAGTAAGTCAGTACACTTGCACTCATTATAATCTCTAATTTGATGAAGTAAGTGACTACACTTATATATTCTTATTTTCTTTAATAGTGTATTTAGAGATGAAGTCAAAATGAGGACACCTGATATTACCGATGAGGGACTTCAAAGAGAGGTTGATTGTACATTTTCGTCATGGTTTCGCAAATACGTAAGTAACTGAGATTATAATTGAGGTTGATTTTATATATTTTTATAAAATATGTAAGTAACTGAGATTAGAAATATATAATCTAAAACATTTAAATTATAAATATTTGTTTACAGGTTTTATTGCCTGAAATAATACTAACTAATGAGAGTGTTCGTTATCTGGCATTGGGACCGAAGAAGCAAACAAAGACTTGGCCAGGCTATATATGTCGTTAATGGCTTCAGGTTTAAGGCAACTTAGAATGGTATAAATGTCAAATTTATCAACGACGACATCAGTACCAAGGATTCTAGTGTTTGCATAAGAGGCACCATCTATGACGACGAACCGGACTTTGACTATTATGGAGTGCTTCGGTATATTGTAGATTTACAATATACTAGCCCATATGATATGTATATTGTGATGTTCAAATGTGAGTGCTTCGATACGACACCAAATATCTGTTGGAGAATCGATAAACAATTTGGATTTGTCGATATAAATCATCGCAGGAGGTATAGAGGGTCCGATACATTTGCGATAGCAAATCAGGCTGTTCAAGTCTACTATACAAGCTATCCAAGGCGTCGTAGAGATCGATTTGACTGGTGGGCAGTATGCAAGATTAAATCTAGAAATACATTCAATGTTGGAGACCCAGCATACCAAGAGGACCAGATCAAAAGTTCCAATACTTAGGACAACACTCGAATACAATGGATGTTGAAGATATTGTTGAGGAAAATAGAACGGAGGAAGAGGTTGATACACAAGACTTAGCTGCCAACCAGGGGAGAAAGAGGCATTTTGTCCCTAATATTAAGGCAGAAGAAGAAGAAGAAGAAGAAGAAGAAGAAGACGAATTTGATGGGGATGAGGATACAGATGAAATCGACGATGAAGATAAGGATGAGGATGATGATGAGGAGGAGGATGATGATGAAAACGAGACAGAGGATGAGAATGAAGACGATGATTAGGTTAAATATTATTGTATATTAAAAACACTTCCAATTACGTGAATTAAGTTTGACCTCATAAAAGCAATTATGTGAATTCATGTTTTTTTCGTTCGATTATTTACATATTGCAGATGGCACTCCTAGTCTTTTTCGTCGCGGCGACACTCGTCTTCCTACTGTTGGTATGTATATTTTAGTTTAGAATTTTATATTCATTTACACTTTTAATTATTAATTATGTTTATGTGTTCTTGTAACGCCCCAGTCCTAAAATACGTAAGACTAGGAACGTAGATATGCTAGCAGTATAATAAATATACATAAGCTGTAAAATGCAGTAGAACCATAACCAATCTCATCCACAACGAAATAAATGAATAAAAGATATCATATAATGATAATGAATTGTCTTGATACAATATATTGGGCGGAGACAAATCCACTACCAACAAGTAAAGGAAAAATACATAAGAAAAGAAATGATTTTGGCGAGCGAAGCGAAGACGATCTAAGCGCAATCATCCTCGAAGAAATGGAGACGGTCACGGCTAGAGCTAGAGCACCTGCGAAAGACAAGAGCACACACCTGGCGAGATAACCAGGTCCTCAGAGGGACGTAACAAGACACATAATATCATGCCATATAAACTGAATAAATATTGCTCAAATAAATAAGTCAATTGAATTATAACATGGTCCAATACACACCTATTGAACGAGCGTACCATCCACCCAACCAACAAGGACATAAGATGGTAAACTAATTTATGGTGGTGTATCTTTCCATGCTATGAATCCAATATGGTATCCGGACCCCAACAAGGTTCAATACTTTCTCATCGAAGTAGTAAGCCACACCTACAACCAAACAAGGACAAGATGTGACGAACTAATTCGCGACAAGTTATTGTTCCAAGCCACGGTCATATACAAATACCCAAACCAAAAGTACTTGTACCTAACGGATAAAGGTGCCTAACCGTTCTAAGTGAATTGTAGTTAAGAACAATCCTTCCTACGCATGGGCCCTGGCTAAATAGGATCGGCGTAGTCCCCACTTGGGGCACCAGAGGCCCCATCAATAAGAGCATAACATTCCGCAAAACGTCAGTAGCCATCAGTAATCATGGGTAATCTGACCCGCGTCTCCGGCGGAGCTCACGGGTTACAAAAGGGAAAGTGCATCGAAGCCCATACGCTAAGGAATTGTCCTCCCCGCCCAATGCCTACTATGTTGTATCCACAACAGTAACCTCTATAACCGCTAAGTCAAACTAGCAAGCAACCTCTATTAGCGGTTATTTCTATCGCACGGCTTGTACGTACTGGTGGCCAGCCAATCGTGCACGTCCGTATTCTACATGCAATACACTACTTTGTGGTACAACGTGTCAAGGCCAATGAATGCAACACACAAGGTGGTCCCTTAAATCTTGGTTTAATGTGTAAGAAAAATAATACATAGCATGAAATATAAATGAACAGTAAGTTCTAACAGGTTATGCCATGTATCACAGTTTATTTTGCATAAAGAAAATAAATAATGCATAAAATATGAGCTAAAATAAATAAACAGCTAATGTCAAGGTATCTTGCCTGATAGTACGCCTGGTGTGCTGCGATAATCATGGTGGCACGAAATGCGACTTCGGTGCGACAATTATGCAAGGTGACCTCGGGTGGTCGCACGGTCAGTTCCATCGGGTCCATGAGAGTCAAATTGGTTAGGGTCGATAGGAGGAAGGACAGAATTGGCAGGAGGATAGAAATAATGGGAGTAGTTGCAGACGGAAGGATAGTCGAAAGAAATTTAGATAAATAATATATATATGATTTAGGAAAACTATTTGTAATACTCGAAATTATATTTTTATTAGCAACGAAAATACTTGAAAATATTTTCATGTGTAATAATTTGGAAATTATATTTTACTAGTCAAAAAATATTTGATAAAAACATATAAAAAATCTTAAAGAAAATGTTTGAGACTAAAATCCTAAATTTAAAATTACATAGATAGCTCTAACCCCTATACTAGGCATATAGTTTGAAAAACAATAATATATCTAATTATCAAAATAATAACTTTAATAACAATTAAGTAAACTAATAGAAATTATATTACTAATCATGAACTAAATAATACAAATACTGATAACAGCATTATTATTAATTATAATAACTATTATAAAGATAATGAAATAAACCACTTGATAATAACAGTGGTTGTATCAGTACGTTTATAGCCATATCATTACTATAATTACTATCAGTAGTAATAATAATAAATAATAATAATAGTAAAAGATTATAATAAAAATAAAAGAAATAAAAAAAGAATAATATTAATAATAATAATAATAATAATAATAATATAACATAACAGTACATCTTGTTGCTCTCTCTCGAAGTGATGGAGAGAAAGAAAAAAAAAACATGAGGGGAAGAGCGGAGAGATGGAGAGGGTTTAGGAAGAGGCGATCGGCGCACGCGGCGGAGATGCGCCGGCCGTGGGAGAACGGCGCGGCGGAGAGCGGCCGGAGTTCAGTGAGCGGAGGCGGAAGGTCGAGGACGGGCGGAAGCGGTGGGTTTTAGGGGGTTCGTCGACGGAGCAGGCGGCGGGCGTGGAAAGAGGAAGAGCCGACGGGAAGCGGGGATTTTCGGCCAGGGTTTCGGCGGAGATCGGCTAGCCACGGCGCGCGTGAAGGATGAAGATCAGTGAGGATCGGAGAAGGTGGTGCTGCGCGGACGATGATGGTTGGGCGGGGCTCACCGGCGGAGTGCGGCGGTGGTTGGGCAGTTTGGACGCGGTGGCCCGATGACCGGATGTGAGTTTAGGGTTAGGGTTTTTAATGTCTTCTTATTCTTGATGATGGTGGCGGCCGTTTGGCTGGTGGTGGTGTTTCGGATGGTGACCCCGGTGGTGGTCGGGTTGGCCGGAGTATCGACAATGGTGTTGGCGGTGTAGGCGGGGCGGCGATGATGATGGTGGGGGCGTGGGTTGTGATCGGATGATAGCAGCGGATGGTCAGGGTGTTTCGGGGTGGTTTGTCGGTGGTGGAAGGCTGTAGTGGATGGCCGGGGAACGGCCCGTGGAGGTGGACAGCCACAGTAGTGTTGGGTACTAGCCGGATATATGACAGAGTTTAGGATTAGGGCTAGGGATTGTATGTTTGCTATGTCGGATTGTCGACACAGAGGAGAGGAAAGAATTTGTATATGTAAAAAAAGAATAACCTATTAGAAAGACACCAGGATCGGAGCGGAGGCCGTCACGGCTAACATGGAAGAGATGGACACCGACACGAAGCACGTACACTATGGCGGAGAGAAATTTAGGGAAAATAGATATCTATGGAGGAGTACCTGCCTATTTATAGGATGTGGGAATTCCTATTTAAGATACGGATTAGGATATTTAAAACCAATTTAGATAATTCAATCTATTAATTTAAATTAATTCAATAAATCCGAATCCAAATCAAAATCCAATTTAAATCTAGATAATCCAACTCAAATTAAATATAAATCCTATCCTAAATTTTAAACTATTTAAAATCAATTCCATAAAATCTAATATAAGATTTAAATTGCCTCAATAATATCAAAATATATTTTCTAAAAATATATATAATAATAATTTCAAAAATTACATTTTTATTTAAAATAAACTAATAAATAATTACGAAATATATGTATGCACAATATTCTTTACATAATTATGCTTTTCTAGTATACCGAAATATTATTTATTATTAATAACTTTTAGAAATGACGTAAAAATAACAAGCTTAGAAATGATAGCAAAACTAATTATTATATTTATTATTTGAAACTATATAAAAAAATAGAACAAAATATTTTTCTGAAATATGTACGCTCGCACATATTCGCACTCGTCGAGCAAATTCGAAAAAATTAAGATTTCGTGCACGACGTACAATACGACTATGTGTTGTACAATACAAAATTTTTAAATCAGTACTAAATTTAATAATAAAAAATAGTAGAAATTTAGGGTTTTTACATCCTACCCAACTTAAAAGAATTTCGTCCACGAAATTAAAAAATTTAGTAGGTGGTGAGAAGAAGGGGGTATCGGTGGGGAACAATCAATTATAAGGCTCAACAAAATCATGTCGTAAGAAGTTGCGATCTAGATCATAGAAAAATAATATGGATATGGTCGTGGGTAGTGAATGAGGGTCATAGTAGGGCCGAGAAGAAGGACGAGGAGTTTATGATGAAGACATAGCAACATCGAGTGGTAATAGTCATACTTGATAGGGCAACTAGAGGAATTTCAAGTACAAGTACCTTCGTCCTTCCAAAATCGGTGAAGGCAAAAGCGATTTAAGGAGTTCAATGACGACATTATCAATTTCGAATACGTGGTTCAAAGGCGGTTGTATAGATTTCAAAAGAATCGTCAAGGCTGTTGTGGATGGGATTCCAAGGGGTAAGTTTAACTATATCACATCCACGTAGATTGAAAAGGCGAACCAAAGTGCACTCGGTTGATCAGACCATCATGCACCGGTTCTGATTAAACAATATATTAGTGGGTCGACCCAAATAACATATGTCTTGAACAAGCTCGATAAAGGAATAAGCTTGCGAAAACTAAGCTAAATTAGCATCATTAGTCTAGATAGTAAAACATAAGCACGAGGGTAGATAAAATAAGAACCAATATTTATAGTCTAAGAGTCATAAGGATCTAAGTCTTGTTTATTCCTATACCATCATTCTACGGTTTTATTGACCAAGGCTTGGTTGACCAAATAGGTTAAATTCTTCTAGTCTTTATGGTCTAGGTAATACTATTTGTATTTCCTTAATGGTCAAGGGTGTGTCAGGTCGTGGGGTATCATACCCAACTTAAAGAATTAAGCTAAGGGTGTTTGGGACATCTAACTAGTAGGGTCAACCTCTAGCGAGCACGAAGGAAAGATAAGTATAATGATAGAAGGAATCAAGCAAGATGCAACCGATGAGTCGGTCGAATATGGAATCGAGGAAAAGGTCAAGTATGTGGATGAGATCCTAGACTTCTAATCCTATTTGCAGGCTTGCTTGGTACAGTAATGTAACCAAACAATTTATCTTGACCTGCATGGACCACCACAAAAATATATAACATCCCAGTCCCAAAATACGTAAGACTAGGAACGTAGAAATGCAAGCCGTATAATAAATATACGTAAGCTGTAAAATACAGTAGAACCATAACTAATCTCATCCACAACAAAATAAATGAATAAAAGATATCATATAATGATAATAAATTGTCTTGATACAATATGTTGGGCGGAGACAAATCCACTACCAATAAGTAAAAGAAAAATACATAAGAAAAGAAATGATTTTGGCGAGCGAAGCGAAGACGATCCAAGCGCAATCATCCTCGAAGAAATGGAGATGGTCACGGCTAGATCTAGAGCACCTGCAAAAGATAAGAGCACACACCTGGCGAGATAACCAGGTCCTCAGCGGGACGTAACAAGACACATAATATCATGCCATATAAACTGAATAAATATTGCTCAAATAAATAAGTCAATTGAATTATAACATGGTCCAATACACACCTATTGAACGAGCGTACCATCCCCCCAACCAAACAAGGACAGGAGATGGTAAACTAATTTACGGTGACGTATCTTTCCATGCTATGAATCCAATATAGTATTCGGACCCCAAAAAGGTTCATTACCTTCTCATCGAAGTAGTAAGCCACACCTACAACCAAACAAGGACAAGATATGACGAACTAATCCGAGAGAAGTTATTGTTCTAAGCCACGGTCAGATACAAATATCCAAACCAAAAGTACTCGTACCTAACCGATAAAGGTGCCTAACCGTTCTAAGTGAAATGAAGTTAAGAACAATTCTTCCTACGTATGGGCCCTGGCTAAATATGATCGGCATAGTCCCCCCTTGGGACAACAGAGGCCCCATCAATAAGAGCATAACGTTCCGCAAAATATCAGTGGCCGTCAGTAATCATTGGTAATCTGACCCACGTCTCCGGCGGAGCTCACGGGTTACAAAAGAAAAAGTGCATCGAAGCCCATACGCTAAAGAATTGTCCTCCCCGCCCAATGCCTACTATGTTGTATCCACAACAGTAACCTCTATAACCGCTAAGTCAAACTAGCATGCAACCTCTATTAGCGATTATTCCTATCGCACGGCTTGTACGTACTGGTGGCCAGCCAATCACGCACATCCATGTTCTACATACGACACACAACTTCGTAGTACGACCTGTCAAGGCCAATGAATGCAACACACAAGGTGGTCCCTTAAATCTAGATTTAATGTGTAAGAAAAATAATACATAGTAAGAAATATAAATGAACAGTAAGTTCTAACAGGTTATGCCATGTATCACGACCCGCACCCACTGTGAGGGTACAAGAACGTAACAACGCCCAGCCTACGCCGCAGTATCGACGATAGAACGCTATCCTAGGTCAATCATCTAACAATATAAAGGTACCTGTATAGTATATATACTCCGAATGGAGGTGACATAGCAATATACAGTCTCAATCACATCTAAAGTAGAATGAAAGATAGGAAGATAGATAGATAAATATTGGAATGAAGGAAAAACCACATAAACACAACCAGAGAGTCTAAGTGTCTACTGACATAACAAATCAGAACATCCAGCTCAATACAAGACTCTAGTACTGAAATGAAAGAATATATACAATCTAGATCTCAAATGACAGAAAATAGAAAACCTAGACTAGGGAGCCTCAGTCTCTAAAGTAGTAGATCAGGCTGGAAATCTGGGTCACACATGGCATCCACAGCTGTCCCGTAGTAGGTGTCTACACAGGCCTCCTCCTCATCCTCTGTAATATTTTCAACAGGTCCAGTCAGGACAGGAGCGAGCACAAAACATCTCACGCAGTTCATAACGAGTTAGGAAATATAAAGCATGCAATAGAGTAAAGTACATGAAACGCTGAAAGAAGAAGATATATGAAAAATAGTAGAAATTTGATAACAGGAAATATCTAAATATGATAAGTAAGACTATAAAGAACATATGATTTTAGAGCACAATATGGTTATGTAAACGGGTTAGGTTATACAATAAAATGGGACTCCTTTGTACGTGGGTGTACAATGGACATATACAATTTTTTGTACAATACAATTGATCACATAACCATTTCTACTCCCCCTCCCCAATCAATACACAAGGATCCAATTCAGTTACGTTACCTTATACAATGACTTGTACAATAACTTGTACAATAGCTTGTACAATAGCTCAATGTGATACTGAGAGTACAATATGCACAATAAGTGTACAATAATAAGGGTATTCAATAAATACAACATGTAAGTGAAATACACATCACAATATGTACTTAGTGAATACAAGGAGATAACATCTCAGAAGAAGATCCATATAGTACCAATTCGTGATAAAGATCGTGTCAGCATCAAGTACAGTAATCTAGAGCAAGAATGTAAATCCATACAAGTATGAAACGGTAGAGAATGTACTCGCCTGATAACCTGAGTGTCTGAAGAGAATATACTATCCGAAGAGTGTTGTCTGTCTCCTATAGAATAGTACAAGTCACTATGAGTCCAAAAATGATAATAAGATGCATTACAATGCATTCTAAATGAAACTAGGTCAATCTAGGTCAAATCTATGTCAAACCTAAGTCACTCCAAGCTAAACTAGGTCGTACTAGGTCATACTGAGCCAAACTGGGTCATACTAGGACAACCAAGGTCAAACAAGGTCACAGGAAATCAATCCAAGTCAAACTAGGTCAATCGGGGTCAAAGGTTGACTTACAGTTGACTTTTGGTCAAAAAGTCAACTCTGGTCAACTTTGGTCAACACTGAGTCAACCCTAGGTCAAACAAGTCACATGTTGACCAACTGTTGACTTTCAGTCAACTGGTCAACTCTGGTTTGGTTTTGGTCAAATCTGGCCGCTTAAAGGCTAAGTTTGACTCTCGGTTGACTTTTGGTCAAAATGGTCAACCGACGTCAAAACTAGTCTATGAGCGCTATATTTGATCATTACCAACCAAGGGAACCAAGTTCTAACTCTATCTTAGACTCCAAAGTCAAATACCCTATTTCTATGTATTACCTACATTACCTTACCAAGGTAAATACTAATACCTTGTCCAATACCATTCTAACCTAGGGATACTAGCCTAGGCTTCCTAGGATAGCTAGATACTATCCTATACTAATATTACCTACCAAGAAAACCTAGTATCTAGGTCATCTAAGTCATCTTATGGTACATGTTGGCCATTTACCCTTTATCTTGTCCTATACCTTACCAATACCACATATCACTCTCACATCTCCCTAACACTCACTCACACACAGCACTCATGATATCATACTCACTTACACACAGTCACACTAGGCTCTACCTATAGGTTTTCATATAGGTTCACACACTCATGGGCAATAGCTACCTATTAGGCTCATCTATAGGTTCCTATACCCTTCACACACCTATGCAAAAGCTCTCCCACTACTCATCTATACAATTGCTCACCTACATACACTCTTAGGCTCACAAACACACACATCAAACCCACAATCACACATACACAAGGCTGATTTGGAGGCTAAAATAGAGGGTTAGATATAG
Organism: Iris pallida; assembly: GCA_029216955.1. Taxonomy (NCBI): domain Eukaryota; kingdom Viridiplantae; phylum Streptophyta; class Magnoliopsida; order Asparagales; family Iridaceae; genus Iris; species Iris pallida. Next base: position 13,212,266 of record JANAVB010024597.1, read on the forward strand.
GTGTTTGAGTGGACTGAATTATTGGTGATATTAGGACAGTAATGTGCAATGTGGGGACTGGTTTGTACTGCATGATAGCCCAAATAAGGACTGAAATCTGGGCTTGCAAATGGACAGCAAATGGGGGTTTTTATTGGACTGATTTAGGACTGCCATGTGCTTCTATGGGACAGGTTTTGTGGTTGAACAAATGGGACAAGTTTGGGGCTTCTAGGGGCTGTGCATAACAGGTTTTAGGGACTGAAATCTGTGGTTAGGGACTGGTTTTGAGGTTATGATGGGAGCCATTTCATGGCTGAAATGTAGGGACTTGTTAGGACTGATTTAGGACTGTGTGTAGGCTGGATGTTGGACAGGTTTTAGGGCTGTTCCTTGGCTGAATTTTAGGCTGGAAATAGGATGTAATGGGCCTGATTTATGGTGCATTTGGGACTGTTATATGGTGATCAATGGCTGAACCATTGGGGTCTGCAGGGGGCATGGTAGGGAAGCTATAGGGACTGATACCTGGGGGTTTTACATGGGGTTTATGGACTAAAATATATAGGGTCATGTGACAGCCATCAAGAGGGAATGAGGACAGCACATTGACTGCTGTTTAGGGGTGCTTTGGTGGGGTGTTAGGATAGCTCTCATGGGTTACATATGGACTGCTCTATGACAGTCCAATGGGGACTAAGTGACAGCCTATAGGACAGGAATTTGGGAAATGTAAGGACTGTTTTCAGGGTCCTAAAGATGGACTGAATATGGGTGTATGCTAAGTGCTGCCATGGGGGTTCCTATAGGCCTAGGGAGGACTGTTAACATGTGAATGAATGGACTAAATGTGGGCTGTACCATGGACTGCTATGGCTGAGTTGAGTGAAGGAATGAATGAAAGAAAGATAGAAGGAAGGATGGGTGGATGCAAGGCTAAACTGTGTTGTTAAGGACCTGGAATGATATGCTATGGCTGTCCCTACATGCTGCCATTGCAGGACTGAATTAGAAGTCCCCTGTATTGTTCTCCCCCTCTCCACACAGCTACCTAGTAGCAGTGCACAAAATCAGTCCCCTGTGGGGACTGATACATGGGCTATCCCCTGTTGTACAGCAGGGTACTCCCCCTCTCCTCTCTTGCACCCTCATTCTTCCTCTCTCATACCCACTCAAACCATCTAATCCCCCTCTCTAAATTCCTCACAAGCATTCCCTCATACACCTACTCTACCATATATACACATATACAACACCATTCCTACACCCCTCCAAACTTGGCCGAACCACATAACCAAATCCACAACACAAGAACACACACTATATGCCATAATATATATTCACATATATATATAACCATATTATATATATACATATATAGAGATTAATATATATCACCATATATATACATATATAGATATAGGTAATATGATACAATATGATACCTAGGAAAACTCAATCTAAACACAAGCACAAATCTGGAATAAATATTAGAACAATACAAAATCAATATATAATTAATTCCCCATGTGTTCAAATAGGGGTTTTTCCATATGGACACAAACCTTCACATAGGACACCTCTACAAGTGTCCAAATGGACACGAAATGGACTCAAATGGACACAAAATCATGGGGGTCATTCCTATGGGTTCAAAATAGACCTATATGCATGAGGAAATGAAAAGGAGAAGGGATTTATACCTCCCGGTAGATCGAATCGAAGAAAAGCCTTCCGGAGCGACACCGACACGTAGAGATTCCAAATGGACACAAACGAGCTCCGAATCTCTTCAAACTTGGCTAGCACCTTCCTCTCATGGAGTAGAGAAGGAGAGAAGAAGATTTGGTGGAAGAAATGATGGATTTGGAGATGAAAATGGTAGGGATGCTCTCTAGAAATTTGGGGAAGAACAAGAGAGAGAAAATGAGATGGAAAAGAATAAGAAATATCAAAGGGCTCATGCCTATCCTCCCTATGGGTGGCCGGCCACTAGAGGGCTGCTATGGTCCATTTTGAAATGCCAAAATTACCCCCCTCTAGCCTATTAACAATACATTAAAAAGGGGGTTTCAAGTCGGGGCTAGTTTGGTCATTCTAACACACTAATCAAACAAATCCTAATCCAAATAAATTAGCCTAGTCACTAACTAAAATAAATAACATGTGGGCCATGGCTAACTAGTGTGTGGGTCCACTAGGGTCAACACTACCCCGGGTCCCCGTTTCAAGTCGGATTGAGCTGAAATTTGAACCCGACTCAAATAACCCCAAAATATTACAATAAATAAATATAGAATTTTAAAATAATAAAAATGAAACAAAAGAAAAAAATACCCCTTTTTCTGAAAACTGGGGGTGACAAATCTATCCACCTAAAAAGAATTTCGTCCTCGAAATTAAAACCAAACCATAGTAAAACATCAAAATCACAAGTCATGGCTAAAAATTAAAATGATCAAAATCTCAAAATCAAAGCATGAATTTAAATGATTAAATTTATAAAATTAAAATTACACTCAAATAGAAGCTACAAGTCTATCCATCTTAAAAGAAATCACACAATATTTTGAAATAAGGTAACCACAGAAAATCATACAAATCGATAGTCGTATGCGTCTATCCAATCATCATGATACTCAGAATCTCTGTCATGCCAGTGAGCAAGGCTACGATAATCACAAAGTCCTCAACTATGGTACATACCTCTAGAACTATGGTATTTAAAATTTTTGCATTGTCGCGCGGTTGGCTGCAAAAACCTTAAATTCCTACACCCGAGAATTACGTCCATAGTCCGACTATATGTCCTCACTATGCCTGCTAGCATGACCCTAGAGGATTCTAAAATCTCATAATCGAGGCGACCGAGCCCATACGACTTATCTCAGAAGAAAAATTAAATCATAAGGAAACACCAGATCAAACTTATCAACAATGAAGAAGCAGATAGGAATAGATGGAACTAAATTTTCAAGGCAGTAATTGCAGAATTGAATCAAAGAACGGAACCTGCAACTAGATCTCTAACGGCCTGAGCATCCTTGGCTGTCATGGTGAAAGCTCGCCCTGGCTGGCCTCCCCTGGCCTGTTGCTGATGCTGGACAAACCTCTGCTGCTGAGTCTGCAATGGTGGTCCCCTCTGCTGCCCTGCCAGAGCCCTAGCTCCTGGTGCTACCTTAGCTAATGGTGTCGGGTTCTGGGGACACTCTCTACACTGATGCTCTGCTGACCCGCAAAGTAAACACATACCCAGTCTCTTCCTGCAATCGTTCCACCAATGGCCTGGCTTCTTGCAGAAGTTGCACACGGTATCCTGCTGATACTGCACCTGTCCCTGACCCTGATACTGAACAGGCCTCTGTTGATGCTGATGTATCTGAGCCCTCGGCTGCTGGTACTGCTGTTGAAACTGTATGCCAGGCATCGGCTGCTGATACTGCTGCTGAAACTGATGCTGAACGTGCAGCCTCTTGGCTGGTCCTCCGCTGCTGGTGCCCCCAACTAGGTCTCGTCCTCTCTTGGCCTAAGCTCAAGATCATCCTCAGCCAGTAAAGCTCCCGTCAGAATCTTCTCGAATGTGGCATCCCTGTTGCCCTTGGTCAAGGACTTGACTTCCTTGACCAGACCCTTTCGAAACCTCTAGGACTTTACCGCCTCGCTCAAACCCTCCACGAATCTGCTGAGGCGGCCGAACTCTCCAGCGTACTCCTCCACTGACAGGCTTCCCTGAATTAGGCGCTCAAACTGTGACTCTAAAGCTCTGAACGCTGAATCTGGGAAGAATTTCTTCTTGAAGAACCCTTGAACTCCTCCCAAGTCTGTCCAGCTACCCCCACCCTGGGGTCCGACTGATACCAGGTGCGAGCAAGATCGCGCATCCGGCTAGCTGCGGCCTCGATCTGAAGATCTGCTGGAATCCTGGCCAAGCGAAAGATCTTTTCTATATGCTCGATCCACTCATCGGCATATAGGATCCCCTCTGTCCCCAGAAAGTCTCTGGGGCTCATCTTCTGAAACTGCTCAATCCTCGGTATCTTTGGCTGTTGTACCACTGGTCGGGCTGCAACTATCGAAATGACCAACTCCATGCCCCTGTCCTGTCGAGCCTGCTGTCGGTCCATGAAATGCTGGAAATACGCGAACATCTCGGCTGCGTCCACATTTCATGTAGGTGGCGGCTGCTGGAACGGTACCTCTGGAATGACTGGGTCCTGCCTCCAAACTGGTGAAGGCATACCCTCAGCTGCTGCTGCTGAAGTCCCAATATGAGCAGAGGTGGCAGGAGCCATAGCCTCCTGACCCTGCTGAACTGGCTGAGAGGTAGCAGTCCCCTCTACAGTATCTCCAAGAATGGCACGCTTTGATCGCGTCTCCACCATCCTGAAGACAGATCAAACAAATAATTGCTGAGAATGAGTCGAAATAGCAAAGGAGGACAGTTATATTCAAGGAGAACAATATCAGCAAGAACTGAGATGGTATAAATTTGATATGAGTTTTTTCCTAGTGTGATTGAGTACCTTCAAATATCCTAATCCTATTACAGGCTGTAGTGATACTCAAGTTCGAATACCACTACATAAACTCGACCTGCATGGGCCACCACTAAAAACGTGTCACGACCCGCACCGACTGTGAGGGTACGAGAACGTAACAACGCCCAGCCTACGTCGCAGTGTCGGCGATAGAATGCTGTCCTAGGTCAATCATCTAACAATATAAAGGTACCTGTACAGTATATACACTCCGAATGGAGGTGACATAGCAATATACAGTCTCAATCACATTTGAAGCAGAATGAAAAGATAGGAAGATAGATAGATAAATACTGGAATGAAGGAAAAATTACATAAACACAACCAGAGAGTCTAAGTGTCTACTGACATAACAAATCAGAACATCCAGCTCAATACAAGACTCTAGTACTGAAATGAAAGAATATATACAATCTAGATCTCAAATGACAGAAAATAGAAAACCTAGACTAGGGAGCCTCAGTCTCTAAACTAGTGGATCATGCTGGAAATCTGGGTCACACATGGCATCAACAGCTGTCCCGTAGTAGGTGTCTACGCAGGCCTCCTCCTCATCCTCTGTAATATTTTCAACAATTCCAGTCAGGACGGGAGCGAGCAGAAAACATCTCACGCAGTTCATAACGAGTTAGGAAATATAAAGCATGCAATAGAGTAAAGTACATGAAACGCTGAAAGAAGAAGATATATGAAAAACAGTAGAGATTTGATAACAGGAAATATCTAAATATGATAAGTAAGACTGTAAAGAACATGTGATTTTAGAGCACAATATGGTTATGTAAACGGGTTAGGTTATACAATAAAATGGGACTCCTTTGTACGTGGGTGTATAATGGACATATACAATTTCTTATACAATACGATTGATCACATAACCATTTCTACTCCCCCTCCCCAATCAATACACAAGGATCCAATTCAGTTACGTTACCTTATACAATAATTTGTACAATGACTTGTACAATAGCTTGTACAATGGCTTGTACAATGGCTCAATGTGATACTGAGAGTACAATATGCACAATGAGTATACAATGATAAGGGTATTCAATAAATACAACATGTAAGTGAAATGCACATCACAATATGTACTTAGTGAATACAAAGAGATAATATCTCAGAAGAAGATACATATAGTACCAATCCGTGATAAAGATCGTGTCAGCATCAAGTACAGTAATCTAGAGCAAGAATGTAAATCTATACAAGTATAAAACGGTCAGAGAATGTACTCGCCTGATAACCTGAGTGTCTGAAGAGAATATACTGTCCGAGGAGTGGTGTCTGTCTCCTATAGAACAGTACAAGTCACTATGAGTCCAAAAATGATAATAAGATGCATTACAATGCATTCTAAATGAATCTAGGTCAATCTAGGTCAAATCTAAGTCAAACCTAAGTCACTCCAACCTAAACTAGGTCGTACTAGGTCATACTGAGCCAAAATGGGTCATACTAGGACAACCAAGGTCAAACAAGGTCACAGGAAATCAATCCAAGTCTAACTAGGTCAATCGGGGTCAAAGGTTGACTTATAGTTGACTTTTGGTCAAAAAGTCAACTCTGGTCAACTCTGGTCAATGCTGAATCAACCCTAGGTCAAACAAGTCCTATGTTGACCAACTGTTGACTTTCAGTCAACTGGTCAACTCTGGTTTGGTTTTGGTCAAATCTGGTCGCTTAAAGGCTAAGTTTGACTCTCGGTTGACTTTTGGTCAAAATGGTCAACCGACGTCAAAACTAGTCTATGAGCGCTATATTTGATCATTACCAACCAAGGGAACCAAGTTCTAACTCTATCTTAGACTCCAAACTCAAATACCCTATTTTATGTATTACCTACATTACCTTACCAAGGTAAATACTAATACCTTGTCCAATACCACTCTAACCTAGGGATACTAGCCTAGGCTTCCTAGGATAGCTAGATACTATCCTATACTAATATTACCTACCAAGAAAACCTAGTATCTAGGTCATCTAAGTCATCTTATGGTACATGTTGGCCATTTACCCTTTACCTTGTCCTATACCTTACCAATACCACATATCACTCTCACATCTCCCTAACACTCACTCACACACAGCACTCATGATATCATACTCACTTACACACAGTCACACTAGGCTCTACCTATAGGTTTTCATATAGGTTCACACACTCATGGGCAATAGCTACCTATTAGGCTCATCTATAGGTTCCTATACCCTTCACACACCTATGCAAAAGCTCTCCCACTACTCACCTATACAATAGCTCACCCATATACACTCTTAGGCTCACAAACACACACATCAAACCCACAATCACACATAAACAAGGTTGATTTGGGGGCTAAAATAGAGGGTTAGATATAGGTGTTTGAGTGGACTGAATTATTGGTGATATTAGGACAGCAATGTGCAATGTGGGGACTGGTTTGTACTGCAGGACAGCCCAAATAAGGACTGAAATCTGGGCTTGCAAATGGACAGCAAATGGGGGTTTTCATTGGACTGATTTAGGACAGCCATGTGCTTCTATGGGACAGGTTTTGTGGTTGAACAAATGGGACAAGTTTGAGGCTTCTAGGGGCTGTGCATAACAGGTTTTAGGGACTGAAATCTGTGGTTAGGGACTGGTTTTGAGGTTGTGTTGGGAGCCATTTCATGGCTGAAATGTAGGGACTTGTTAGGACTGATTTAGGACTGTGTGTAGGCTGGATGTTGGACAGGTTTTAGGGCTATTCCCAGGCTGAATTTCAGGCTGGAAATAGGATGTAATGGGCCTGATTTATGGTGCATTTGGGACTGCTATATGGTGATCAATGGCTGAACCATTGGGGTCTGCAGGGGGCATGGTAGGGAGGCTATGAGGACTGATACCTGGGGGTTTTACATGGGGTTTATGGACTGAAATATATAGGGTCATGTGACAGCCATCAAGAGGGAATGAGGACAGCACATGGACTGCTGTTTAGGGGTGCTTTGGTGGGGTGTTAGGACAGCTCTTATGGGTTACATATGGACTGCTCTGTGACAGTCCAATGGGGACTAAGTGACAACCTATAGGACAGGAATTTGGGAAATGTAAGGACTGTTTTCAGGGTCCTAAAGATAGACTGAATATGGGTGTATGCTAAGTGCTGCCATGGGGGTTCCTATAGGCCTAGGGAGGACTGTTAACATGTGAATGAATGGACTAAATGTGGGCTGTACCATGGACTGCTATGGCTGAGTTGAGTGAAGGAATGAATGAAAGAAAGATGGAGGGAAGGATGGGTGGATGCAAGGCTAAACTGTGTTGTTAAGGACCTGGAATGATATGCTATGGCTGTCCCTACATGCTGCCATTGCATGGCTGAATTAGAAGTCCCCTGTATTGTTCTCCCCCTCTCCACACAGCTACCTAGTAGCAGTGCACAAAATCAGTCCCCTGTGGGGACTGATACATAGGCTATCCCCTGTTGTACAGCAGGGTACTCCCCCTCTCCTCTCTTGCACCCTCATTCTTCCTCTCTCATACCCTCTCAAACCATCTAATCCCCCTCTCTAAATTCCTCACAAGCATTCCCTCATACACCTAGTCTACCATACATACACGTATACAACACCATTCCTACACCCCTCCAAACTTGGCCGAACCACATAACCAAATCCACAACACAAGAACACACACTATATGCCATAATATATATTCACATATATATATAACCATATTATATATATACATATATAGAGATTAATATATATCACCATATATATATATATAGATATAGGTAATATGATACAATATGATACCTAGGAAAACTCAATCTAAACACAAGCAAAAATCTGGAATAAATATTAGAACAATACAAAATCAATATATAATTAATTCCCTATGTGTCCAAATAGGGGTTTTCCCACATTGACACAAACCTACACATAGGACACCTCTACAAGTGTCCAAATGGACACAAAATGGACTCAAATGGACACAAAACCATGGGGGTCATTCCTATGGGTTCAAAATAGACCTATATGCATGAGGAAATGAAAAAGAGAAGTGATTTATACCTCCCGGTAGATCGAATCGAAGAAAAGCCTTCCCGGAGCGACACCGACACGTAGAGATTCCAAATGGACACAAACGAGCTCCGAATCTCTTCAAACTTGGCTAGCACCTTTCTCTCATGGAGTAGAGAAGGAGAGAAGAAGATTTGGTGGAAGAAATGATGGATTTGGAGATAAAAATGGTAGGGATGCTCTCTAGAAATTTGGAGAAGAACAAGAGAGAGAAAATGAGATGGAAAAGAATAGGAAATATCAAAAGGCTCATGCCTATCCTCCCTATGGGTGGCCGGCCACTAGAGGGCTGCTATGGTCCATTTTGAAATGCCAAAATTACCCCCCTCTAGCCTATTAACAATACATTAAAAAGGGGGTTTCAAGTCGGGGCTAGCTTGGTCATTCTAACACACTAATCAAACAAATCCTAATTCAAATAAATTAGCCTAGTCACTAACTAAAATAAATGACATGTGGGCCATGGCTAACTAGTGTGTGGGTCCACTAGGGTCAACACTATCCCGGGTCCCCGTTTCAAGTCAGATTGAGCTGAAATTTGAACCCGACTCAAATAACCCCAAAATATTACAATAAATAAATATAGAATTTTAAAATAATAAAAATGAAACAAAAGACAAAAATACCCCTGTTTCTGGAAACTGGGGGTGACACCATGTATCAAAGTTTATTTTGCATAAAGAAAATAAATAATGCATGAAATATGAGCTAAAATAAATAAACAGCTAATGGCCAGGTGTCTTGCCTAATAGTACACCTGGTGTGCTGCGATAATCACGGTAGCACGAAATGCGACTTCGGTACGACAATTATGCAAGGTGAACTCGGGTGGTCGCACGGTCAGTTCCATCGGGTCCATGACGGTCAAATTGGTTAGGGTCGATAGGAGGAAGGACAGAATTGGCAGGAGGATAGGAATAATGGGCGTAATTGCAGACGGAAGGATAGTCGAAAGAAATTTAGATAAATAATATATATATGATTTAGGAAAACTATTTGTAATACTCGAAATTATATTTTATTAGCAACAAAAATACTTGAAAATATTTTTATGTGTAATAATTTGGAAATTATATTTTACTAGTCAAAAAAATATTTGATAAAAACATATAAAAAAGCTTAAAGAAAATGTTTGAGACTAAAATCCAAAATTTAAAATTACATAGATGGCTCTAACCCCTATACTAGGCATATAGTTTGAAAAACAATAATATATCTAATTATCAAAATAATAACTTTAATAATAATTAAGTAAACTAATAGAAATTATATTACTAATCATGAACTAAATAATACAAATACTGATAACAGCATTATTATTAATAATAATAACTATTATAAAGATAATGAAATAAACCACTTGATAATAACAGTGGTTGTATCAGTACGTTTATAACCATATCATTACTATAATTACTATCGGTAGTAATAATAATAATAAATAATAATAATAGTAAAAGATTATAATAAAAACAAAAGAAATAAAAAGAATAATAATAATAATAATAATAATAATAATATAATAACATAACAGTACATCCTGTTGCTCTCTCTCGAAGTGATGGAGAGAAAAAAAACAAAAAAAAGGAGGGAAAGAGCGGAGAGATGGAGAGGGTTTAGGAAGAGGCGATCGGCGCACGCGGCGGAGATGAGCCGGCCGTGGGAGAACGGCACGGCAGAGAGCGGCCGGAGTTCAGTGAGCGGAGGCGGAAGGTCGAGGACGGACGAAAGCGGAGGGTTTTGGGGGGTTCGTCGACGGAGCAGGCGGCGGGCGTGGAAAGAGGAAGAGCGGACGGGAAGCGAGGATTTTCGGCCAGGGTTTCGGCGGAGATCGGCTAGCCACTACGCGCGTGAAGGAGAAAGATCGGTGAGGATCAGAGAATGTGGTGCTGCGCAGACGATGATGGTCGCGCGGGGCTCACCGACGGAGTACGGCGATGGTTGGGCGGTCTGGACGCAGTGGCCCGATGACCGGAGGTGAGTTTAGGGTTAGGGTTTTTAATGACTTCTTATTCTTGATGATGGTGGCGGCCGTTTGACTGGTGGTGGTATTTCGGATGGTGACCCCGGTGGTGGTCGGGTTGGCCAGAGTATCGACAGTGGTGTTGGCGGTGTAGGCGGGGCGGCGAAGATGATGGTGGGGGCGTGGGTTGTGATCGGATGATGGCAGCGGGTGGTCAGGGTGTTTCGGGGTGGTTTGTCGGTGGTGGAAGGCTGTGGTGGATGGCCGGGGAACGGCCCGTGGAGGTGGACAGCCATAGTGGTGGCGGGTGCTAGCCGGATATATGGCAGAGTTTAGGATTAGGGCTAGGGATTGGATGTTTGCTGTGTCGGGTTGTCGACACAGAGGAGAGGGAAGAATTTGTATATGTAAAAAAAGAATAACCTATTGGAAAGACACCAGGGTCGGAGCCGAGGTCGTCACGGCTGACATGGAAGATATGGACACCAACACGATGCACGTACACTATGGTGGAGAGAAATTTAGGGAGAATAGATATCTATGGAGGAGTACCTGCCTATTTATAGGATGTGGGAATTTCCATTCAAGATAAGGATTAGGATATTTAAACCCAATTTAGATAATTCAATCTATTAATTTAAATTAATTCAATAAATCCAAATCCAAATCAAAATCTAATTTAAATCTAGATAATCCAACTCAAATTAAATATAAATCCTATCCTAAATTTTAAACTATTTAAAATCAATTCCATAAAATCTAATAAAAGATTTAAATTGCCTCAATAATATCAAAATATATTTTCTAAAAATAGATATAATAATAATTTCAAAAATTATATTTTTATTTAAAATAAACTAATAAATAATTACAAAATATAAGTATGCACAATATTCTTTACATAATTATGCTTTTCTAGTATACCAAAATATTATTTATTATTAATAACTTTTAGAAATGACGTAAAAATAACAAGCGTAGAAATGATAGCAAAACTAATTATTATATCTATTATTTGAAACTATATAAAAAAAATAGAACAAAATGTTTTTCTAAAAAATGTACGCTCGTACATATTCGCACTCGTCGAGCAAATTCAAAAAAAATAAAATTTCGTGCGCGACGTACAATACGACTATGTGATGTACAATACAAAAATTTTAAATAAGTACTAAATTTAATAATAAAAAATAGTAGAAATTTAGGGGTTTTATAGTTCTATTTACAGGTCATGATGGCTGGCCGTGGTCGTGGTGCTGGTGGTGGTCGTGGTGCTGGTGCTGGCGGTGGTGGTGGTCGTGGTCGTGGTCATAGTGGTGCTGGTGGCCGTGGTCGTATTCAATCTTCCCGGGATGTGACCCCATCCAGCGAGCCCGACCCGGAGAGTACCCCGGGCATAGACGCATCCCGCCGTCGATCGACAACTTCATCGAGGCATGTGTCTGGATCTGCTAATGGATTCGGTCCTGTATCGGACCCCAGCGGATCCACCAATGGATCCCCCAGTTACTGCACAGTGGGCACCAGAGTACTCCTATACTCAGTTCTATCCGGTTACTGGGAGTATATGCGTGGACCCGCAGATCCTCCGATGGCACCAGAGAGGCCGAGAGGCGAGTTCCGACGAGAGCTATGGCCCGCGGGGACCTCGTAAGTAAATTTAAGATAATTTATTAAATTATTTTCATTTATTCAAGTTAATAATCCAGTCATTTCTTCTTTGTAGGTTTTTTTCGTTTAATGTTGCCAGGGCTCTTGGAAAAATTATCAGGGCTAGCTTCTATGGTCCCTACCTCAACTTTTCGTCGGTGCCCCCAAACTTGAAGTACGTCTGGCTCGACGAGTTGAGGGTATATATCTATATCTTCTGGTTAATTATTAGTTACTCTTTAATCAACCATTTTTAAATTACGTGATACTTGAATTTGTTTGTTAGACGACGTACTGGTGGCCCTCCAATCGCGAGGATGCAATCCGCAGGACCTACAAAAGCGTTGCCTCCAAGAATATACGGTATAAGATTCATAACCTGAAAATGGGGCAGACGAGGCCGAATTGGATCCAGCAGGACTATTATGAGGACCTCTTAGATATGATGAATACTCCTGCGTACAAGAAGAAATCGGAGAAGGCGAAGGCGAACCGATGGGCCGTGGGGCTTCATACGGGAGGATCAAGGCCCCATGCAGCGACGTTTGCAGATCTGGTGAGATACTGTAAATTCATTTCACTATCGAATTAGGCATTATTAATATACGGAGTTAATTAAGTTCTACGGAAATTTCATATGCAGACCCAACGGGCGATAAAAAGGGAAGGGTGCCAGAATCGGTCACCATGCACAACGTGTTCCAGCATACGCACAAGAGGGCCAAGGAGACTGATGTAAGTACTTATGTTTATGAGATTTACGTTAGAATTAAAAGTATTCGGACTATAACTTAGGTAAACTTAGGATTCATACTTAGCTTAGTGTAACATAAGATTTAGATTACAACTTAGGTAAATCTTATAATAAAAACACATTCATTTGATAGGCTGCGTATCGTGAGGTCCTTAGTCCGGCTCAGTTAACTGACACCGAGGATGTCGGTGAAACAACGTCCGCCAGGACGCCCTATTCTTTGGCCGCTCGCAACAACTTGTTCGTAGATCCCGTCGACGGCTTTAAGAAAGGGCACCTGTACGGAGTCGGCTCCCTAGGGTCGTTGCACATGGCGACTCAGAGATTTCCATCGACACCGCCTCCTCCCGCGGCCCCGGCAGACAATGATGTTAGGTCACAGCTTACGCAGCTGCACGAGGCGGCGTCATCCTTGCGAGAGCAAATTGCCACGTACTTTTTGCCTCTGTCTGCTGCCGGTCCGTTTGCTGCTGGCGTCGGTCCGTCTTCTACTGGTGTCGGTCAGTCGACTGCTGCTCCCGGTCCTTCTTCCGTCGGTCATCTTTATTTCAACCCTACTGCCCCTCTGGTACCACCTCCGAATGTGACAACACTCCTTGATCTCATGTCGCCAGAGCAGCTATGTCGACTTTCGAGCACTGTCTTCGAAGGCTTGTCGCCGTACCTGGTGGAGCAGTATATTCTTCGGGCACATGAGGGATTACCACCACCGGACAATCGAACTCCTCCTCCTCCTTGAAGTATTCTATAGGAATATTTAGAATATTTATAGAAATTTTGGAATATTCGTGTGAATTTGGGATTATAATGACAGATATTAAGTTTATGATTTATGGATAAATGGTGTCTATTTTATATTGGTTTGGTTTGGTCTATGTGATTCTTCGATAATTGGTGTAAATTAAATTCGTATGTGCATATTTGGTCTATGTGATTCTTGGATAATTGTTGTGCATTATATATTTGGTCTATGTGATTGTTGGATAATTGGTGTGCATTATATATTGGTTTGGTTTATGCATATTTGTGTGAACAGAAAAAGCTCTACAATTTTTTTTTCAAAAATATCTCTGTTAGCGATGGACTAGTGCACGGTTAGCGATGGATATTTCCAGTTTCCGACTAATTTTCGACGGAAGATTCGTCGTTAACTGAAGTTTTGAAACTGTTTCCAGTTTCCGACTACTTTTCGACGGAAAATCTGTCGCCAAGGTTCTGGAAATACCATGTTCGACGGAATAGCGATGGATCATCCGTCGCCAAGGTTCTGAAAATGTATGACATTTCCAGAACCATGGTGACGGACTATCCGTCACTAGTCAGTCGCTATGTCGACGGATGAGCGACGGAGTCACGACAAAATATCCGTCGCCATGGTTCTGGAAATGTCAAGCATTTCCAGAACCATGTCGACGGATTATCCGTTTGGATTCCGTCGCTAATTCGTCCTTTGTTAGCGACGACGATCGATGGAATAACGACGAAACGATACCCTCTGATACACTTTTATGACGGTTTACCGACGGACTATCCGTCGCTAGCATTTACACAGTTAAGAATTTAATACTGGAAATCTACGAAAGAGCGTCGAAAAGTCGTTGCTAATGCATCGTATTGTGACGACGAAAAGCCGTCGCTTGACGACTACTTAGCGACGGATCTTTATTAGCGACGAGCTGATTGCCGATGGATTATTTTGACCAAGATCCCTCAATGATCGGTCGCTAATACTGATTGCCGATGGTTGGGTGACGGATCTGGCCGTCGCTAAATCGATATATTTTGGTAGTGAAACAATAGCAACGGCAGTTCCGTCCAGACATCATGAATTCCATCAGAACTGAAGTAAACAAGCTTATAGCTAGAGGCTACAAGCGCGAGAAGCAACACCCAGACCGGGTAGCTAATATAGTACCCGTCATCAAGAAGAACGTAAAGATCTGAATTTGCATCGACTTCCGCAACCTGAATATGACATGTCCTAAGGATGAATTCCCTCTTCCCATCACAGACATAATGATTGAAAATACGTGTGGCTTCTAGCACATGTCCTTTATGGATGGCTTTTCGGGATACAATCAAATCAAAATGTTTCCTGATGATGGGAAGCATACGTCATTTCAAACACCGATCGGCGTATATTATTACACTGTCATGCCCTTCGGTCTAAAGAACGTCGGTGCTATATATTAATGAGCTATAAGTATCATCTTCAGAGACCACTTGCGCAAGACGGTGGAGTGTTACGTTGACGACATTGCTGTCAAAAGCTGCTCCAAGGATGACCACTTACACAATTTGAGGACAATATTCGACCTCATACGAGCGCACAATCTGAAGATGAATCCCACCAAATCCTTCCTGGGCATGTCCAGTGGCAAATTCTTGGGCTTTGTCATTACCTCCCGGGGTATTTATATAGACCCCGATAAGACAAAAGAAATCCTCGAGATGAGTCCACCGAGGAACCTCCGTAAATTTTGAGGCCTTCAGGGAAGACTATCCTACATCAGGAGGTTCATATCTACCCTCTCAGGACGATATGAACCATTCACACAACTCATGAAGAAAGGCATCTCTTTCGTATGGAATAAAGAATGTCAACGTGCCTTTGATGACATTAAGGAATACCTATCGAATTTGTATGTTCTGGTAACCCCGGTCGTTGGAAAGCCCTTCCTGCTCTATGTACGGGCAATGGGTACTCCTTCGGTACTTTACTGGCAGAGAACAATGATGTGGGGCATGAAAAAGCCATCTATTACTTCAGCCGAATGATGGTGCGGGCGGAGCATAGGTACACCGCCGTGGAGAAGGAATGCCTTGCTTTGGTGCTCGCCATTCAGAAATTATGATACTATGTGACAGGACAGACCATCCATGTTGTCTCATGAGTCAACCCCCTCAGGGTTCTCATGACCAAGCCAAGCACACTCAGTTCTCGTTTAGCCACCAGGTCGATATTATTGACAACATGGTTTTCGTTCCGCAGAAGTCCGTCAAAGGTCAAGCCTTGGCCGAATTCTTAGCAGCCCATCTAGGCTCAAAAACAGCCAAAATCTATGAGGAAATCCCAAACGAAGTCATCAACTCAAACACGACTTCACATGATGCAGTTTGGTGAATGTTCTTCGATGGTGATTCAAGAACGGGGCCCCAAGGTAATATCGTTGCTGGAGTTGGGATAGTATTAATTTCTTCCTCTGGATTGGTAGTCAATCGGGCGTACTCTCTCACAGAGCCATGTTCAAATAATGTGGCTAAATATAATGCTTTGGTCATCTGGCTCCGACTAACAAAAGAAGTGGGGGTTGAATACCCAGAAGCATACGGCGACTCGCACTTGATTGTTAATCAAATCTGAGGCTCATACGAGGTCCGTAACGAGGACCTGATTCCTTATCATCAGAAAACGATTACCATCTTTACAACCTTGGAGGGATTCTTTATAGAGCATGTTTCTAGGCTCCAAAATATTGAAGCCGATGACCAAACTGGCCTCGCTGCTTCTTTGGCAGTTCTAAATCATGCTCAATATCTAGTCAACGTGAAAGGCTATGAGCTGGTCTGTCCTAAAAACAATGTTCAACTAGGTATGAGTTACTACACCCAGATAAGCAATGACATACAGGACTAGAGACTCCTATTCATTGACTTCGCAGTCTACGAAATCCTGCCAGAGAATGTGAAATAAGCAACTTCAATCAGAAGGCGTTCTCTCATATTCTTTTATGATACAGAAACAGAAATGATATATCGACGATCCTACGAAGGACTACTGCTATGCTGCATATCAAATGCATAAGCCAAAAAAGCCCTATGCGAGGCTCACGATGGCACTTGAGGGGCTCACTAACCTGGCCCGAAGTTGCAGGACCGTCTCCGCCGGGTAGGCTATTACTGGCCTATAATGGCAGCAGATGCGGTCGATTATGCAAAGAATTCTAAAGTTTGTCTGATCCACGCAAACTTCACACAACAACCATCCGAATTTTTGCACCCAATAGTAGCCTCTTGGCCATTTGAAGCATGGAGAATGGACATTATCGGCCCAATCACCCTGCCATCATCAAAGGAACACCGGTTTATACTTGCAATCACCGATTACTTCTCCAAGTAGGCAGAAATTGTTCCGCTTATAGAGATAAAGACATGAAACGTGATTAGTTTCGTAAAACATCATGTCATCTACCATTTTGGACTGCCATAGAGGATTATTCACGACAATGGTCCGTAGTTCGCAAGCTATGTTTTTTATCGATTTTGCGACAAAAATCAGATTATGAATGTGGCTTCAACGACATACAACCCATCGGCTAACGGTATGGCTGAAGCTTTTAACAAGACCATAATCAAGCTTCTCAAAAAGTTTGTGTCTTTGAATAAGCACGACGGGAATGGAAAGCTGGGCGAATGCTTATGGGCGTATCGCACTACAATATGGATGGCTAAAGGAAATACACCATTCTCTGGTTTACGGGAGCGAGGCAGTTCTTCCATTGGAGACCCAGATCCCCTCACTTCGCGTGGCCCTTACTTACCGGTTAACGTCGGATGATAACTACCACCGACGGCTACAAGAACTAGAAGCCCTAGACGAGAAGTGTTTACAAGCTCAACAAAGCATCGAGCTCTATCAAGCATGCATCTCTCGAGCTTTCAACAAGAAAGTCAAGCAGAGAGCATTCCAAGTAGGCGATCTCATCTTGGCCATTCGCAGGCCGATGGTCATGACTCACAAAACCGTCGACAAATGCCAGCCTAAATGGGAGGGTGCTGGAAGGAGGGCCGTGGCTTATATAAGGAAGAGTGATGATTTTGAGAAAGTTGCAAAGGGCGATGGATGCGCGCGCAAAGACCTGTTGGAGACGGTTCGGGGTAGTTTTCCTCAGCTATGCCTCCAGTCTTATAGTCAGTGATCTCTCTTCCGCCATAGGCGCTAGATAACCCCCACCGGCCAAGGATAGCTCACTGCAAGCCTTCTTCCTCCCTAACGGTCGCCTCACCTACACCTAATATGTTTGGTTGAAATGTGTAGTTTTGCAGCACCCAGTCATATGCCTTCCATAGTAAACCATACTGATGGAAGAGAGGATCGGTGTCCTTCTGGGACCGTCAATCCTTTGGGGAGGGGCCTATCCGCAGTTGTCGACTCTGAACGAATGGTTTTAACCCGCTTTGAAAGAGAAGACGGTTGCTTATTGACCGCAAGGTTGCCCTGTGACGGCGGGAATAGAGTTTGAACGGTAGTGGGGGAGGAAAGCTCAAGTCAAGCAGAGGGAGGTGAGTCGATAAGGAGAGGATCCGGGTTAGCTTGAATGAGATCACAGAGCGGTCGGCGGCGGGTATTGAAGTCAGAGGGATGGCGAATGAGAAATCGGGATGGAAGTGGGAATTCACCGTTAATGAGGCAGACAGAAAGGTTAATCTCTACAGAGTTTACCAAGAGTGTTGATCTGCATAAACAAGCTACCCTAGATGAATAGCCAAGTGGATCAAGACAGTGGATTATGAATCCACCATGCGCGGGTTCAATCCCCGTCGTTCGCCCATAAATAAATGGACCATTTGTTACGGAGACACAAGACAGACCTTTCCCAACGTCCATTTTTTCTGCGAAGCCGCCCCTGCTTTCCAAACCTTTCATTCATTACTGGACTATCCCATCCATTATTGACTGAGACTGGACTGATACCTGTACTGACATAGACCTACTTATTGATCTATGAAATGTCCGGTGATTTAAGACAGTCAGGGTTCACACTTCAATGGAGAAATTGAGAATCGGATGCGAGATATAGCATCATGTATAAATCCTCAGTTGACTAGGCACTGTGCGAATGAACAGACAGACAAAAGGGAGACTCTTCGGCTGTCCAACTGTCCAAGCCGGTACCTTGACCTTCCTTTTCAAAATCTCCTTACCTTCTTTCCTTAAGACGCACATTTGCACATTTGTCATTGAGACCGTATTCTCCAACGGCGCATGCCGGCTCGTAAAAAAATGAAGACCTGTTTATGATGCCCATAAACGACAAGTTTCTGAAAAAGTATTATGCTTAAAAACATGCTCGTACTTCCTTAACTACTAAATCTCTTGGACTATCGAGTTATGTACCCCAAGTACCTCTGAACATACACTCTACTAGCTTTGAGTGGACTCACATCATATCTCTCTGGGCGACAAGTCATGTATACTAAAACCTCTGAACTTTCACTCTAGTGCTTCACCCCTCCGGAGTCTGCCAGGTTTTTTTTTGCCGCCTCTGAGCAAACTTCTTGTTTTTGATTATCGTATATCACGTCCATATTACCTCTGATATAGATAATCTCCTAACTTAACACCTGTACCCAATCTGGGATAAAGCCACGGTGTTAAGGCCACAGAACCTATCACGTCCATATTACCTCTGTTAGGTTTTGTTTCAAAATCTATTACTCGCATCACCGGTGCGCAAAAGGGTAATAGGTGCACCAAAAATCTTTCAAATCTATTACTCGCAACACCGGTGCACAAAAGGGTAATAAGTCCACCAAAAATTGTTCAAAATTTATTACTCGTACTACAGGTGCACAAAAGGGTAATAGGTCCACAAAAGTCTCCCAGTAGGATATCCTCTGCCAACCAAAAATGCTGTATTAGGCCCTCTAGTTCAAGCATCCCAGATGTCATAAGCAAAGAATGAAGTTAATATACACTTTTATTCACGGGACTACGTCCCCAACAAAAAAAATAAAGAGGCAAAAGACCTACTACAACTACGTCTGCTCATCAGCAATACATAGTTCAGTGAGTATCGCCTCAAGCGGCACCGTTGAGCGATCGATCTTCAATTTGGCCCGACGTTAAATATCTTGGATCAACATCGCAGCATCCTTAAGATATGCATGAGTTTGCCAATTGTCCTCCACTATCTTTAGCGTACCCTCCAGAGAAGCAGAGTCCCGTGTGACCTTGTTGTTCTCTTCACAAATCAGCTCTCTCTCTCGATGGGTAGCTTGGAGCTCAGTCTCCAGGGACGCTGGCTTAGCCTGGACTTGTAGGATCTGCTCATTGGTTTCGGCAATCGCACAGGTCGTGGCCTTCTCACGAGTTAAGCAATCCTTCCACTTATGGCTTAACTTGTCGTAATTTAGCGATAGTTTCTGAAAGACTTTATCTAAGGTGGGTTTGGTCGTCTCCCATACGGCCTGTACCTTATCCAAGGTCGTTAGGAGGAACGCATGCTCCTGGTCCACCGTAAGGGGCATGTCAACTTGTCGTAATTTTTGCAGTTGGCCAGGCGCTGATCAGCCCCTACCAGTTTACACTCAAAAAATTAGCCATCTCTTCTCTACCCGGGAGTGTTCTCAACTGTCAAACTTGGTTGCGGGCACATTAACAGGCCACAGCAAATGACGTTCCTCTCCGTAAAGCAGCGTCGACCCCCCGTTTTAAATGGTGGTAAAAGCTCTCGATTATATCTTTTGACGATTCGTCTGTGTTCTCCAAAGAAGAGGGCGTGAAAGGAATAGCAGTCGAGGAAGCTGAAGGTGTCTGTGAAGGCGGTGCAACAGTGCTTGACGGCCCTGTCAAAAGGGAAGCAAACTCCGAGCGATGAGATTCTCGTACAGCAGCAATCTCTTCCACTTCGGCACGAAGGAGCCGGAGACTAGGCAACTCGGAGAGCTCGATTTTTGTGGAAGGGGCAGCATCAATCGACCCTACATCCACCAAACCTGCGTCCACCGATGCGGGCATAGGAACCACAACCTCTATGATCGGCATTTCCATGATGCACACCTCCGTACTCAACTCGATAGAGGGCCCCTTGACTTGAACTGAAAGAAAAAGAGGTACACTTCTTCTGTGTATAAGGTCAACCCATTGTCCTCTTCTATCCCTTCTTTTGCGACCATGTCTACCACGACAATGAGGAAGCAGGTCCTATAGATCCAGAACAACCAACAATCAGCTTGTCTCAAAGGATATGGAGTTGGAGCAAAAAATCCCCTCATTGGTAAGAATATGACATAGCTTACCAGAGAGGGTGGCAGAGACTGGAGCTCATTCAGGGAAATCATAGCTCCTTCCGTTACCTCTACATCTTCTGTGACCTCAACGGTAGTACTCGAGCCTCCTACGTCTGCCTCTCCTACCCCAGTTGCTCGGAAAAGAGATGTAGCTGTATCGGTGCCAGTCTGTTGAAACCCCACAATCCCAAGATCAGGTCCCGTAAGGCTGGCACCTTCCCTGATCGGGGTGTCCATAGTTGGCACCAGAGGGAGAAGCTCATAGGCAACATTGGGTTGCAGAGGGCTTATTCCCTATGATGCCTGTAAAGAGGATCATTCAGATAATGTCCCAAGAGTAACACTGGGGTTTGTCATAAAAGAGCTTACCTCCGAGTTGGCTTTGACATCGCTGCCCCTTTCTTCGACTAAAGGCCCATGGACCTTAACCGCAACCCCTTTCTTATAACGAGGCCTATCGGTGACAGAGGGAACATGTATGTTCCGCTTAGGCAAAGGACTTGGTACTTGAGAAGGCGAGCGCATCACCAGAGGACTTATATGGAGCAGCGGATCATCAGAGTCATTCTCTGCCTCCATATTAGTTGAACCAGAGTCGAAAGCCTTCACCTTCCCCCTCCTTGTCCTCTTGTGGGATTCCCTATGTCGTTCCTCCAATTTAGTGCCAATAATAAAACTGTTATTTGGATCAAAGTCACTGGGGGGCCCATTCACAGATACATGATGAAGGTATGCCATGTATGAAATACACCCGTAGGTCCTAGCGTCAAGCAGGTAGAAGCTGGCCTGGGTGTGGATCATAAAATAGTAATGTCAGGCCCGAATGCTGTCCAGGACGCTGCCCTCAAAATTCAGGCAGGGACTGGGTTGTCCAAAAACAATTGACTATACCCGAATTGCCGAGAGTATCGGCTGGATAAGTAAGGCTCTAAGAAAGCAATATTACGGTTACGGTATACCAGATGTAAAGGGCGAATAATCTGTAACCAGCGAAATATCTTCTCATGCAGGATATGAGAAGCAACAGCGCTATCATGATACAGGCGGCCTATTTATTTATCGGTAAAATGCAGGACCGACCCAAAAAAAGAATATATATCCAGCAATACGAGCGTATCTCGGTAGTCGGGTATAGTAGTGTAGGTCCAAGGCATGTCACGATAATGATAGATAAAGGCATCGCCACTTGTCGTATTACCCTCGAGGCCAGGCCGCATCAAAGGAGGGCAGTGCATCAGCAGCCATCCTATCAGATAATGGTAAGGCAGCTCAATCCGATTGAAGGCCTTCGTAGTTTCACAAGTAATAACTTTTCCTGTAAAAGTATGAAGACCACGATGATTACTGCACACCACAACCGATAGTAGAGCCAGCATGCCTCTGAAAACCGGCTTGACTGCAGGAAGGATCAGATTGCGACTGATTCTCTAAATAGAACCGGAGCCCCCTAAAACCACACAGGTCCTAATCCATATCATCAGTACCCGATCAGGATTGCCTTATCGGACAAAGGTTGGGTATCATAATAGAAGTAACTGAAGGTGTCGCTCAAGCTCCTGAATCTGTCAACGGTAACTCTGGCCCTCTTGGTGCCTCGTACCTGAGCATCTACCCCCTCCCGAGTCTGAGGGCTCCGAGGGGCAACCTGACCTTAGGATCCATGGTTGAATAGGTAACTAATCCAAACCTTGGTATAAGAAAGGTACCCTTCAGAGCTTTCATCCTTTTTCTTGGACATCTGCTGACAAGTGCTATGATGACATCGCACTTTCCTATATACAACAAGGAACCCGGTGAACCGTCGCTCAAGTTCCTTAAATTCATCATTTATTGGGGTATGCTACTCATAAACCTCGTCTCCCCAGGGCAACTTGGAAACATTAAGCATCTCATGGAGAGCGAGCCCCGTCTCTTTACCAGGAGTAAAGAAGGTCTTAGTACAACAGTTATACATCTCAATGCGGGCTAAGAACATCTTTGGGTTCATAGATAAACCCTAGAAGTGCCCAATATGGCGTAGTAGAGGCCAATCTGCTGTAGAGTGTCCTTATATTTTGTCAGGATCCTGTTTGCCATTGATTGTAAAAGAACATAACAATTATCGGAGGACTGAACTTAGACTCACAATACAAACTCGCTTGAACAAAGAAAGCCTAGGGACGAAAACCTAGGTACAGTAATCTAAGTACAATTATTTATTTTAGATTCTAGGAGATGACGGTAGAGGCTCGGAAAAGCGACGGCATCTCTGCCTTACTCCTTGGACGATCGGGTGCAGCCTTGGCTCTATAGAAGAAGTACTTAGCGTTAATGAAGAAATGGTCTCTTTATTCTCTCTGGATCCGAAGGGGTGTGTGATCTCTCTTTCTCTGCTCGTCTCTGTCTGTCTCTCCGTCTATCCTCTTACAAGGGAATGGCACCTTGCTATTTATAAGAGTGGGAGCATCATTAGGGTTTTGTAATGAGTGCCTATTCTCAAAAGTCGGTGGCTAAGGATCAATGAATCTGGACCGCTCATCTTGAATATAATGGATCTGGGAAATTAATGTGATTGCATCAAATCTTTGTGATGATTGACATAAATCCTCATGATTTGTTATGCCAATCTTGGATTTCCAGACGCGTGCCATTGGTTTGCTAGATTACAAATGGCCTGATTTGATCCCAATATTTTATTGGGATTTGTTGATGGATTTCGGTCGATTTGATGCCACGTGTCCCATTATCATGCCACGTGTCTTAACTGCGAGCCACTTAGAAAATCTGAGCCGCATGAGGACTACTCCCCATTGAGCCGCATAAGGTTGGCCACGTGTCATGGCTGCTTGGGAGTGGCCCCTGAATATTTGAATCGCATGGTGGAGATCTGAGCCGCATGAGCGTAGGTGACCGTATGGTGGGTGCTTTCTTCGTGAGCCACATAGAGATGGTCCTCGTGAGCCGCATGAAGATAGCTTCTGCTTGAGCCGCATGGGGTAGTTCTTTGTGAGCCGTATGGGATAGCTTCGGCCTAAGCTGTATGTTGGCCTCTGTCTGAGCCGCATGCGACGATACACGTGTCAAGGATGCATGAAGGTTTCTGGGTCCCTGGGGATTGTGTCAGAGATCTCCTTCGTTTTCCTAGGAGTCTGCCATTATGACAGAGTCATTATTGCATCTTTCTATCATTGGTCAGAGCTGTCAGCCGTCAAGGCATTAAATGCAGTAGAAGACAAAGGGAAGAGCTGTTGAGGACCATATGGCTCCTTTCTGAGCCGCATAGACGCTTGAGCCGCATGGGTCCCTGAGTCGCATGTGGATCCTTAGCCACATGGATCTTTCTTTAATCTTTTCCATACTTCTACAAGACCCCCTTCAAAGATTTCAATTTCCAAAATCGAAATACTTTGAATAAGAAGCATGGATGTGTATAAACTCTTCTGGCCACATATGATGTCCTTGTCGCGTGGATGTCCCAACCGCATAGCCTCCTCAGCCGTATTAGTCAATCAGCCGCATGGACCCTTTGGCCGCATGGGCTGTCTGGCCACTTGAAGCTCCTTGCTACGTCATTCAGTCACGTATGCAAATCTTTTTGTATTAATTGTTGTTGATTCTCCGTCAGTTTTAAGGCCGCTTTTTGGGGAAGGATCCCAAGAGTTTGGCCTTTATGTCAGTCAGCTCGTCTTGAGAATCGAAGGGTCGGTCACTGTTCGTAGATCGAGGTGCCTCTCTCTTGCTTATAAAACGTGAACGTGCTCAGTCGGAGAGACTTCTTTACTCTCTCTCTTTCGTCTTCGGCTCTAATTTTCTTCCTTAGTCTTCCTTCTCCGACCGTCGGTACGATAATGGCCCCCAAGTCTTCAAGGTTGCTTCTGCTGCTGCAAAGGGCAAAAAAGCGGCCTCCTCATCAACCACTACGCCTGAAGTACACCCCGACATCTGCCCTGGTTTTAAGGGTAAGGATTGGACTAAATGTTTTAAACCATAAACCCCATGGCTCTGTTGCATGATTTATGCACAAGCCTTCATCCTTCGTCTTCATTGAACTGCCCAAGTTTAATCATAATGAAACCGCTCTCTTATTCGAGCCGCATAGGGTATGCCCTGTGTTTGAGCCACATGAGAAGGACTTGAGCTGCAGGAGCACTTTCTGGATTTGAACCGCATGAAGTCTCATTTAACCAAGACCGCATGTGCTCCTGATGAGCTGAACCGCAGAAAGCTTCACTAAGCCGTGCCGCATAAGCTCGTCAGCTAAACAGAACCGCATACGTTCAACTAACCGCATAAGTTCTATCAAAGAAGTGTTGTATGAAACCCAACTGAATCGGGCCGCATAAGGCTGTGTTGACCCGAGCCGCATAGGCTCCATCGAAGCCGTGTCGCATAAACCCACCTGAATATGGGCCGCATAAGTCTTCGTTAATCCGAGCCGCATAAGCTCACATGAGCTTCTTTTTAAGAAACTTTTATTTTAATCATCTTTTAATCCTATTTCTTTTGTCTACTTTCAGTGAATCTGCCAACCCATTCGGCAGGAGAACTTTTGGTGGGTTAAGCACAGTATGTTGTGGGTGTACGGCTTGATGGCTTAGTTCCACACTTGTCGGATCAGCTTCCCACCGATGAGCCTTTGGAGAGGTTGGGTGCTATCAATAACCAGCCTTTCCACTTTTTTGTACTATGATGAACTCGGGAAGACTGGAAGGAGAGTATCTGAAACCAGCCTTTCTCTTCGGGGATGCTCTTTCCATAAAGAACCTCCGAGTGCTGGACATCTCTGAGAACTGGGACTTTACTGTGGACGGGGTGGAGATCCACATTCCCATAATGGAACATCATTTTCTCCTCTCGTGGTTCAATATGGTACTGCTGAGCAGGTAGATGGTGGGCTCCCTAACTCTGACCCAATCAGGGATATTTGTGGACAATATCCACTATAATAGGAATATGAGGTCGGCATGTGCGAGTAGGGACTCGGTTAGTCGAAGCGTGATGGGACTGATTCCAGGCACCTTCATAAATGTGTCTGGTCCCAACTTCACTTTTACTTTGGCCGATACTTTCCTGAATCAGCTCGCTCGTAAGGGGTCTTATCCTATTGGCAGGTTGTCGCTGTTGAACTTGGGTCAACCTGACCTCATGGATCTTAAAGAAATATGAGGCATTCCTTCGGGAGATTGACCTTTATTATGCCATCCGGGGCACATGTTACGGGTTATCCATTAACAAGCCTTTATTCATGGCTCTTTTGGAAATGTATAACCGACGGACGGGAACTTTCTTCGCGCCCGAAGGGGAGTTGGGACTTGCTCTCCATGAAATGTATGCTGTTTCTAAGCTGCCATAGGGTGCGAGGCCTTCGAAGTATATACCCCAACAAACGAGGAATTCGAGGATCTGGATCGACGATTTCCGTATTTTGTCGCCGTGTACCAGGAACTGCTATTCCACCACAGTATTTGCCACCAAACGGCTATCAAGAAGAACAATAGTTCAGAAGGGAACGCTCCTCATACTACGTCTTGGGTCGCGTATCTTTTCAAATTCAGTCCCTCTGGACGGGTTTCTTCTCGAGGTCCTTAGACCCAGGAGGAGATAAACAACCTGATGTCGAGTGCCAAGAGGTCGAGGTCCACCGGCGACAAGTTTGGGAGCCGCATCGACTCCTTCTGCTATTTCTTCCACGGTACCCGACAAATGTCTGAGAAGGCACTTTTGGCCGAATTCTTGATGGTATGGCTACGGGACTGCATAGTTTCGGGAGGGACAGGTTCTATTGAAAGGATCAGCCGCCACTTCATTCTTCCGGCCGTGAAGCTGGTCTTCAGAGTCAGGCTGGCCCTTCTTCCGGCTATGGTGTGTAGCATACACCACGGCCTCCGCGCTTTTTCGTCCAAAGTTATTGCTCGCGAGACGACACTGGACTTTGAACGAATTGAAATACCCTACCATTATTTAATAGGTTGACTATTGATGCACTATCGATCGTTGATGAGGCCAGGGGCAGACGATGGCGTTACCGATGATGACGCTTTCCTTTTCCGATACTGTCGTCAGCCTTAGAAATTCGATACCATGCCAGCCCGTCGGAGGGCATTGGCGAGAGTAGATGGGCCCGACTTCTTTGTGTCTGTCCCTCAATTTACTGCTAAAAAAGTGAGTGGTGTACATGTTGACGGCATTGAAACTCCCCTATTCTTATCTGAAATGATGCTTCTCTGGCTATGTAATATTCGTCCGGCGCACCTGGTATATCGTTACCGCAAAAACGTGTACCCGGAGCCCTACTTGTCTAGTAGGTTCTTCCGCCAGTTCGGGTACAGCCAGCTGTTCCTTGGTCGTCCCAGTGCTTGCCTAGGCTACGAGGGCAGTGTCCTTGACGGTATCAGGGCGTGGCATTATTACAATACGGTTAAAACCCGAGCTAGCTTCTCGGTCCCCGACGCTAATACGCAAGGGGAGATTTTGTACATGGCGGCCCTGTATCATGTTGCGGCGAGCAAACCTCCCGTGAATTTTGATATGAGCACTAGCATCATTATCGGGACTGACTTGGCAGAGAAGCTCGAAGGGTCCAAGAAGAGGAAGAAAAAGGCCAATACGGTTCCTGTGCCGGATTCGGAGTCCACGACGGCGGGCAAAGAGGATGATGGACAGGATGCTGATAATTCATCCCATTCCTCAGACGAGGAGGCAGGGGATCAGCCACCTAACGTGTCGGACGACATGGTTGCGAGGCAGCCACCTGTCGTGCCTGGTCCTTCGCACAAGCGAAGCAGGCGTATGTCTACTGATAATAGCATAACCTACTCCACTAAGCGAGCTGCGGTAAGACGCCGCAGGCTATTTATTGATGATGTTGGCGATGTTTCTGAGGTGGTTTAAATTTCAACTACCTTTTTTTTCTTTTTCTAAGCTATGGCCTAATCATCTTTTTTTACTTTTTGCAGGCG
The DNA here is from genome assembly GCA_029216955.1 of Iris pallida. Lineage (NCBI taxonomy): Eukaryota > Viridiplantae > Streptophyta > Magnoliopsida > Asparagales > Iridaceae > Iris > Iris pallida. The sequence goes on from JANAVB010024597.1 coordinate 13,240,151, forward strand.
TCAGAGGAGTCGGTTTCTCGGGATCCGACTGCTGAGGTCGATCCGGCCCTGACCACTTTGGTCAATGATATATGCACCGCCATCATTTCTGCTGGGGTTCTTCCGGAGGCGGCCAAGGAGTCCCACCTTGCTGAGACCTCGGCCCGTGGAGGCTCTACTGTACCTGTCCCTCAGACAGCTAAATTTCAACGGGGTGACGCTGAACCGGCTGGCTCCTTTTCAGGGGTGGCTGGGGCAGAGAAATCAGTTGGACTAAATTTGGAAGCTGCGGCTGAGGAGACTACGCTAGATGTGAGCGAACTGCGGCCTCTATGCCCCTCCCTTAGTAAGATAAGCCGAATCTTAACTTGTGAGAAGGCCTATCTTCTCTATCATCATATCCTTCGGGTTATGTCGATTGATGGTTGCTTTGTACGTACAGGTCCCGCCCCTTTATTGCCGGTGACGGACATTGTCGGGGTAGACTCTACCGGAGGGGATCTGATGGAAGCATGTGTGCCTCCTTCTCTTCCCACCTATATTGAAGGGCCTCCAGCTGGTTCAAGTTCGGGGGCTCAAGGGGTGGCACAGCCAGGGCAAGGAGCAATTCTTCCTGCGTCCTCCTCCGTGAATCTGATCTCGGGGGTTGACCTTTCCGTCTGGCCAAGTATCCAAGCTCTCTGGGCGGCGGAAGAGGAGCTAGCTGCTATTCGTGCATCTTTTCGCACGGAATTTGTTTTCCTGATGGTAGGGATGACAAGTTTCGATGCTACTCCTTCGACATTGTCGTCCATACTCCCTCTGACGCCATCCTCTACGGAAGTATTGGATGAAGTGTCCCAGGATGTGGTTGATAGCTTTCTCCGCCATCTGAAGAGAGGGGTCGAGGCAGCCGTAGAGAAGGGAACTCCTTTTGCTGTGGCCCGTCGGTACGTCGGTGGCCAAATCGACATCCTTAGAACACTCCCCGGTGGGGCGGGGTTAGCTACGCTTCTGGAGGCTAAGCTGTTAGAAGCCGATCGTCTTCTGGCCCAGCTTCATGTGTTGCAGCAAGCTGATCTATCCGCAGTGGTAGATCAAGAGCGCACTTTCCTCATAACCGCGATGGAGAAGGTGAGGCTTGCTCGGGAGTCGATCAAGCCGACTATACTGAAGGACCGTCGTGATCTGTCCCAGTTATATGATCAATGGAGCCGTAGACGTGAAGATTGTATGGCTCGGAAGGCGGCCGCCTCCAGCGGGGTAATTGACACCAGGGAGCAGATCCTTGAGCTCCAGAGAAAGCTGGCCTTACTGGAGTCCGAGCTCGAAGCCGCCTGTACTGAGAAGGAGCTTGTTATCCAGGAAGCTGACAGACTTAGTCGAGCTTCTGCCAACCTGGAACTTGCCCTGAAGAAGATGGAAGATGACTGGAGGGCATATATGCATTTGGATGATATGGAGCAGTTACCTCAGGAGGCTGAACGCCGAGCTAGATAGCGACTTGAGCGGGAGACCACCTTAGTGAGAAACCGCCTTCTGGAGTTGTGTAATACTGACCCATAGTCGGACTTTTTTTTCCTTTTTGTTTCTGTTCCCCTTTTTTTTAGAGGGATGTGGTCCCAAAACATGTAATACTTTTTTGACTTCCAAATAAAAGAACATGTTTTATTCCATCCTTTATTTGTACTGCCTGTTGTGCTTGTGGTATTATGGTGGCGTTTGCCCCGAATAGGGGGACTTATTTGTAGACCTGTTACCCTTGGCATACCTTAGTTTTAGGTACGAATAACAAGTTTGATTGGGGATACCTAGAACGATTCCATGGTAAAGTGATCATGGATGTTCAGGGTATCGGAAGAGAAGGAATGCCATGGAGCGGCTGGGCTCCCGGGCATGATGAGGAATGGTGGGCCTATACTAAGAGACTTAGAAAAGGACATTTGTGGGCCTATTATCCTTGGCTTACCCTGTCTTAGGATACGAATAACAGGATAAAAAGGGAACCAACATACTTACTCAGAGGTAATGAGGACATGGCAAGTATGAGGGTTTTACCGTGGAGTCTTCCTACTCAGAGGTAATGAAGACATGGCAGGAGTGGACTCAACGGAGGATATTTGTGGTCAATAGAGGACATTTATGGACCTATTATCCTTGGCGTACTCCGGTTGTGGGTACGGATAATAAGTCGAAAGGGAATCAACATACTTACTCAGAGGTAATGAGGACATGGCAAGCATGAATGTTTCTTCGACGGAGCCTTCATATTCAGAGGTAATGAGGACATGGCAGGAGTGGGCTCAATGAAAGATATTTGTGGACCTATTATCCTTAGCGTACTCCGGTTGTGGGTACGGATAATAAGTCGAAAGGGAATCAACATACTTACTCAGAGGTAATGAGGACATAGAAAGCATGAAGGTTTCTTCGACGGAGCCTTCCCACTCAGAGGTAATGAGGACACGACAGGAGTGGGCTCAATGAAGGAGGGTACATAGAACGACTCAGAGGTAATGAGGAAATAGAAGTTCTATGTAAAGGGGTGATTTGTTTTTGGCGGAAGTGAAACGACTCAGAGGTAATGAGGACATGGTCGTTTTGAAAATTTGTGGATCTGTTACCCTTTTTGTGCACTGGGAGTGCGGGTAGTAGATCATGAGGGAGGATGTCTTTCAGGAAGAATGTTCAGAGGTATGGTCATACATGACTTACTATCTGAAAGAGTGACCGGAATGTGAGTTCAGATGCACCTGCGGGTACATAACTCAATAATCTGGGAGATTGTTAGTTCAGCGGTACGGGAGGGTACATGACTAAATAATCTAGAATTTTAGAAATATGAGTTCAGCGGCATCAGCGGGTATATAACTCGATAATCTGGGAGATTGTGAGTTCAGCGGTACGGAAGGGTACATGACTCAAGAATCGGGAATTTGGAAATGTGAGTTCAGCGGCACCAGCGGGTACATGACTCAAAAGTCTGGAATGTTGTGGATGTGAGTTCAGCGGCACCAGCGTGTATATAACTCAATAATTTAGAATGTTGTGGATGTGAGTTCAGCGGCACCAGCGGGTACATAACTCAATAATCTGGAATGTCGTTTAGACATAATATTTCTTCAGGAACTTGCCGTTGACAGGCAACATGAGCAAGTCTCCGTTTTGTTTTGCAAGGCGGTAAGCACCGTTGGAGAATACGGCCTCAATGATAAATGGACCTTCCTATTTCGGCTGCAACTTGCCGACGGTCTTATGAGTCATGACCATCGGCCTCCGGACTACCAGAACGAGATCGCCCACTTGGAATGTTCTAATTTTAACCTTCTTGTTGAAGGCTCCGGAGATGCGTGCTTGGTATAGCTCGATTCGTTGCTAAGCCAGGAGGCGCTTTTCATCTAAGGCCTCCAACTCTTGTAGCCGACGATGGTAGTTATCGTCCGTCGTCAATTGATAAGTGAGAGCGATACGGAGTGAGGGTATTTGAGTCTCCAATGGAAGAACTGCCTCACTCCCGTACACCAGGAAGAATGGTGTGTTCTCTGTGGTTGTTCGGACTGTAGTGTGGTACGCCCATAAGCATTCACCAAGCTTCTCATTTCAGTCGCATTTGTTGGACGATACGAACTTCTTGAGAAGTTTGATGATTGTTTTGTTGAATGCTTCAGCCAACCCATTCGCTGCAGGGTTGTATGGTGTTGAAGCAATATTCTGGATGCGGTGCTTGTCGCAGAACCGATAGAAGGTGTGGTTTACGAACTGCGGACCATTATTGTGGATGATCCTTCGGGGTAATCCAAAGCGATAGATGACGTGATGTTTGAGGAAGCTGATCACGTTTGAAGTTTTGATATTTGCAAGCAAAACAGCTTTCGCCCATTTAGAGAAGTAATCTGTGATGGCATGTATAAAGCGATGTCCTCGGGAAGAAGGCGGAGTGATTGGACCGATGATATCCATTCCCCATGCTTCGAATGGCCAGAACGCTACTATCGGATGTAGAAATTTGGATGGTTGGTGGATGAAGTCCGCGTGGACTTGGCAGGCTTTGCACTTTCTTGTATAGTCTATCGTATCTGCTACCATCGTAGGCCAGTAGTAGACCATTCGGCGAAGATGGTCTTGCAATTTGGGGCCACGCTGATGGGCCCCACAAACACCGTCATGAGCTTCACGTACGACTTCTTTGGCTTCTGCGTTTGACAGACACCGAAGCAATAACCCATCGTAGGATCGCCGATACAGCATTTTTGTCTATGTATCGTAGAAGAATCTGAGAGAACGCCTTCTGATGGAAGTAGCTTCCTTTGGGTTCTCCGGCAGGATGTCGTAGACTACGAAGTCAATGAATGGTTGTCTCTAGTCCGGGACTTCGTCGATCGTCTGAGCAGAATAATTCTCCATGAATTGAACGTTGTTCTTGGGACAAACCAGTTCGTGGCCTATCACATCAACCGAATGATGAGTATGATTTAGCATTACTAGGGAAGCGGCAAGTCCTGCTAAGGCATCGGTTTCGATGTTTTGGAGTCTGGGAACGTGTTCGATGAAGAACCCCTCAAACGATGAGATGATGTTGATTGCTATTTGGTGATAGGGGGTCATGACTTCGTGGCGGACTTCGTATGAGCCCCGGATCTGATTGACGATTAACTGCGAATCGTCGTATGCTTCAAGATATTCTACCACCAGCTCTCTTCCAAGTTGGAGGCCAATGACCAAAGAGTTGTACTCGGCCAATTGTTAGAGTAGGGCTCTGTGAGAGAGTAAGCGCGGTTGATCACCAATCCGGAAGGAGAAACCAGCACCACCCCGACTCCGATGACGATGTTGCCCTTAGGTCCGGTCCTTGAGGCACCGTCGAAGAACATTCGCCATATATCATCGTGAGAGGTTGCATGCGAGTCGGCGACCTCATCTGGGATTTCTTCATATATTATGTACGACTCCGAGCCTCGATGGGCTGTTAAAAAGTCTGCCAGAGCTTGACCTTTAACAGCCTTTTGCGAGACGAAGATCATATGATAGGGGGACAGCAATATTGTCCATATAGCGAGGCGAGAGCTGAGTGCCACTGGTTTAGTCATGAGGACCCTGAGACGGTTGACTCGTGAAATCACATGTATAGTTTGTCCCGTGACATAGTATCGCGTCTTCTGAATGGCGAACACCAGGACGAGGCATTCCTTCTCCACGACGGTGTATCAATGCTCTGGCCCAATCATCATTCGACTGAGGTAAAATATAGCTTGTTCATGGCCTGCATCATTGTTTTGTGCTAGCAGGGTGCCGAAGGAATGCTCTATTGCTCGTACATAGAGCAGAAATTATTTTCCAGCAACCAAGGCCACCAGGACTGGAGGGTTCGACAAATATTCTTTGATGCTGTCAAAGGCACGCTGGCATTTTTCATCCCATACGAATGAGACGCCCTTCTTCATGAGATGGGTGAATGGCTGACAATGCCCGAAGAGGTAGAAAATGAGCCTCCTGATGTAAGCTAACCTCCCTTGGAGGCCTCAGAGTTCTCGTAGATTTTTTGGGGGACCCATCTCCATGATTGCCTTTGTCTTCTCAGGGTCTACGTGGATACCCTGGGCGGTGATGATAAAACCCAAGAATTTTCTGCTGGATACGCCCAAGAAGAATTTTGTGGGATTCATCTTCAGGTTGTGTGCTCGCATCAAGTTGAATACCATCCTCAGATCCTGGAGATGGTCACCCTTATAGCGACCCTTGACGGCGATGTCATCAACATAGCACTCCACGATCTTACGCAAGTGATCCCTGAAGATGATACTCATAGCTCTTTGATATGTGGCACCAGCATTTTTAAACCGAAAGGCATGACTGTGTAGCAATATGTGCCAATCGGTGTTCGGAATGATGTATGCTTTTCATCGTCAGGAGACATCTTGATTTGGTTGTACCCCAAAAAACCATCCATGAATGACATACGTTCGAAGTCGTATGTGTTGTCGATTATGATGTGTAAAACCCCTATTTTTTTAAAAATTTATTATTATTATTTTATTAGACTTCAAATTAATTTATACAATTTATGATTTTTTTATTAATTATTAATAATGACTTTAGCTATTGTTGAATTTTGGAACACAAGACTACCATGAATTTTGGCAAGAAAAATAAAACAGTGTGCCTGGACTAGTGTACCAGCCATGTCGTGGGAAGCCTAGCTACAGTAATGTCCAAACTAGGAAAACCAGGCCAAGTTATGAATGAACTTATTTAAATTATTTTAATTAAATATTATTTTATATATCGATTTTTAGATGACCCGGTTGGGCCAAACCAATCCTAACTGGGTCCGGACCAAATTTAAGCTCATGTAGGCTGTTTGCCATTGATTGTAAAAGTACAGAACAATTATCGGAGGACTGAACTTAGACTCACAATACAAACTCGCTCGTACAAAGAAAGCCTAGGGACGAAAACCTAGGTACAGCAATCTAAGTACGATTGTTTATTTTAGATTCTGGGGGTGACGATAGAGGCTCGGGAAGGCGACGGCAGCCCTGCCTTACTCCTTGGATGATCGGTATACAGCCTTGGCTCCTTGTGAAAAGATGGTTGGCGTTGACGAAGAAGTGCTCTCTTTGCTCCTCTGTTGCTCTCCTGGCTTCTTTCTCTCTCTTTGTGTATTCTCTCTCTGACTCTGTATATTTTTATTCTTTTTGTTGCCGATCCCTTGCAAAGAAAATGATGCTGGCTATTTATAGGAGTGGAGTATGATCATTAGGGTTTGCTAATGATCATCTGTTTGGAATGTCGGCGCTCCTCCAATCTATCTGGATCCTTGATCCTGATTACAATGAATCTCGGCTATTAATGTAGATAGCACCGAATCTCGTGAGCAATTAATGTTAACTGCTTTAAATCTTCATAATTGATCATACCAATGCCCGATTGCTCGCCACGTGTCCCATTGGCTTGATGATAAATGATATGCCTTGATCTCAGTAATTATGATGATGATGTCAAATATATTTGTTGAGATTCGGTTAAATCCTTGATTGATCCGATGCCACGTGTTTTGATTGTGGGTCCTGTCAGAGCCGCATAGGATGGGCAACATTCGAACCGTAGGGAGGTACTCTTCGTGAGCCGCATAGGACAATGCTTCATCGAACCACAGGGAACGAACTCTCAATGAGCCGCATATGCATAGTCATGGCGAGCCGCATGAACTAGCGTTGCATTGAGCCACATGGGCTAAGCTCTCAGTGGGCCGCATATGTATGATTTCTGTTGGCCATATAAGGGGACTTCTTCATGAGCCGCATGGAGCTGTTTTCCATATAAGCCGCATGAGAGTTGCCATGTGGCATCCTAGGATTTCTGACGGATTGGGTCAGAGATCTTCTTCTTTTTCCGAAAAGTATGTCATTATGGCAGAGCCATTATGATACTTTATGTCAGAGCCGTCATAGTCGTCGAGTCGTGCCAGAGCATTAAATGAGGCCACTACTCAAATGGCCAGCTGTAGGACAGGATCACAAGGGGACACGTGGCATCGATCGAGCCGCATATTCCTGCTGAACCGCATGCACTCTCGAGCCGCATGAGATTGAGAGTCTTCCTTTGAACCGTATAAGACAGCTCCTATAGGAGCCGCATGGGCTTCATATCTGGAGCCGCATGGACCATTATTCTGATATTTTCCATGCTTCTACAGGATCCCCTTCAAAGTTTTCAATTTGCAAAATTGAAACACTTTGAATAAGAAGCATGGTCCCGTTCATGGGTGTAGATGATAGTCTGGAATATGATCGACATACGTATCCTGAAAGGGTGGGGTTATGTTAAGTCTGGGGATTTTATTTCCCAACGGAACCCTTACTCTTCGGGGAGATGTGACGTCGTTGACTCTCAAAGCAGTATGTGGAACTAATCGATAGTTTGAGCGGTTGACTTATCCTGCTGAAGGACCATCCCTCGTCGTTGTGTATCTCTGAACCATAGTCTTGTCTTGCTTGTCTGTCCTTTTATTTCTACTTTGTAACAGTGATATGATCTCGAGGGATGTAGAACTTTCGAAAATAGACATGTTTCATGTCATCTATGTCTCCTTGTATCGGTGTTCATGGAACAAGACTTGCTGGGGGATTTATTTGTGGACCTGTTATCCTAGGCGTGTCTTGGTTTTAGGTACGGATAACAGTTTAGACAGGATGTCCGAAACAGCCGTGGCAAAGTGGTCATGGATGTTCTCGGTACTTTAGAAGAGAAGGAATGCCGTAGAGCAGCTGGGCTCCCGGGGCATGGTAGGATAGTGAATTTGTGCTAAGAAGCTTAGCACAAGAATATTTGTGGACCTATTATCCTTGGTGTACCCTGGTTTGGGATACGGATAATAGGGTGAAAGAAAAACCAACATGTTTGCTCAGAGGTTATAAGGACATGGCAAACATGAGGGTTATACTGTGGAATCTTCCTGCTCAGAGGTAATGAAGACATGGCAGGAGAGGTTTCACGGAAGATATTTATGGTCAACGGCGGACATTTATGGACCTATTATCCTTGTCGTACTCCGGTTGTGGGTACGGATAATAGGTCGAAAAAAAGTAGACCGACATACTTGCTCAGAGATAATGTGGACATGGCAAGCATGGAGGTTTCTTCGACGGAGCCTTCCCATTCAGAGGTAATGATGACATGGCAGGAGTGGGCTCAATGAAGAGGGGGGTACACAGGACGACTCAGAGGTAGGAGAACATGGAAGTCCTATGCGAGGGGCGGTTTGTTTTTGGTGGGAGTGAAAACGACTCAGAGGTAATGAGGACGTGTCCGTTTTCGGAAATTTGTGGATCGATTACCCTTTTTGTGCACTGGGAGTGCGGGTATTGGATCATGAGGGAGGATCTCTTCCGGGAAGAAAGTTCAGAGGTATAATCATACGTAACTTACTATCTGAAAGAGTGACCGGAATGTGAGTTCAGAGGCACCAGCGGGTACATAACTCGGTAATTTAACATATTGGAAAAATGGGAGTCCAGCGGCACCAGCGGGTACATGACTCGATAATCTGAAGGGGATGTAGGGGTGAGTTCAGAGGCACCAGCAGGTACATGACTTGATAATCTTGAAATATCGTGGGTATGAGTTCAGTGGTACCAGCCGGTAAATGACTCGATAATCTTGAAATGCTGAAGGTGTGAGTTCAGTGGTACCAGTAGGCACATGACTCGAAGACCCTGTAACGAATTTTTTTTAGACATAATATTTCTTCAGGAACTTGCCGTTGACGGGTAGCATGAGCAAATCTCCGTTTTGCTTTGCGAGGCTATAAGCACCGTTGGAGAACACCGTCTCAATGATAAATGGGCCCTCCCACTTTGGCTGGAATTTGCCGGCGGTCTTGTGAGTCATGACCATTGGCCTCCGGACTGCCAAGACGAGATCGCCTACTTGGAATGTTCTGATTTTGACTTTCTTGTTGAATGTTCCTGAGATGCGAGCTTGGTATAGCTCGATCCTTTGCTGAGCTAGGAGACGCTTTTCATCTAAAGCCTCTAACTCTTGCAGTCGACGTCAGTAGTTATCATTGGTTGTCAACTGATGTGTAAGGGCGACACGTAGTGAGGGGATTTGTGTCTCCAAGGGGAGGACTGCCTCACTCCCGTATAACAGGGAGAATGGTGTATTTTCGGTGGCTGTTCGGACCGTGGAGCGATAAGCCCATAAGCACTCGCCGAGTTTTTCATTCCAGTCACGTTTGTTGGAGGAGACGAACTTCTTGAGCAGTTTGATGATTGTTTTGTTGAACGCCTCTGCCAGCCCATTTGCTGCCGGGTTGTATGGTGTCGAGGTGATATTCTGAATATGGTGCTTATCGCAAAACCGATAGAATACGTGGCTTACAAACTGCGGACCATTATCATGGATGATCCTTCGGGGCAGTCCAAAGCGGTAGATGACGTGGTGTTTCAGGAAGCTGATCACGTTTGAAGTCTTAACTTCTGCGAGTGGGACAGCTTCCGCCCATTTGGAAAAGTAATCAGTGATCGCAAGTATGAAGCGATGTCCTCGAGAGGAAGGTGGGGTGATTGGACCAATGATATCCATTCCCCACGCTTCGAATGGCCATGACGCCACCGTCGGATGTAAAAATTTGGATGGTTGGTGGATGAAGTCTGCGTGGACTTGGCAGGCTTTGTACTTTCTAGCATAATCTATCGCGTCTGCCACCATTGTGGGCCAATAGTAGCCCATTCGGCGAAAGCGGTCTTGCAGTTTCGGACCGGGCTGGTGGGCCCCGCAGACACCGTCATGGGCTTCTCGTACGGCTTCTTTGGCTTCTGCATTTGACAGACACCGAAGCAGTAATCCATCGTAGGAGCGGCGATACAGCATTTTTGTCTCTGTATCGTAGAAGAATCTGAGAGAACGCCTTCTGATGGAAGTGGCTTCCTTTGGATTTTCAGACAGGATGTCGTAGATGACAAAGTCGATGAATGGTTGTCTCCAATCTGGGGCGTCATCGATTGTCTGTGCAGAATAACTTGCGACGAACTGCACATTATTTTTGGGACAGACCAGCTCATGGCCTATCACTTCCACTAATTGTCGATCATAATTCGAAACTGCTAGGGAAGCGGCGAGACCAGCTAGGGCATCTGCTTCGATGTTTCAGAGTCTAGTGACGTGCTCGATGAAGAACCCCTTGAACGACGAGATGATGTCGATTGTTATTTGGTGATAAGGGACCATGTCTTCATGGCGGACTTCGTATGAGCCCCGGATCTGATTGGCGATTAGCTGGGAATCGCCATATGCTTCAAGGTATTCTACCCCCAGCTCTCTTGTAAGTTGGAGGCCAATGACCAGAGCATTGTATTCGGCAACATTGTTAGAACATGGTTCTGTGAGGGAGTAGGCACGGTTAATCACTAATCCGGAAGGAGAGATTAACACTACCCCGACTCCGACGACTATATTGCCTTTAGGTCCGGACCTCGAAGCGCCGTCGAAGAACATTTGCCATATATTTTTGTGAGAGGTTGTATGCGAGTCGGCGACATCATCTGGGATCTCTTCGTATATCCTGGAGGACTCTGAGCCTGGATGGGCTGCTAAGAAATATGCCAGGGCTTGACCTTTGACTGCCTTTTGGGGGACGAAGATCATATGATAAGGGGACTGCAATATTGCCCATGTAGCGAGTCGAGAGCTGAGTGCCCCCGGTTTAGTCATGAGGACCCTTAAAGGGTTAACTCGTGAGATCACATGTATCGTTTGTCCGGCGACATAGTGTCGTGTTTTCTGAATGGCGAACACCAGGGCGAGGCATTCTTTCCCCACAGCGGTGTATCGATGCTCTGGCCCAATCATCATTCGGCTGAGATAGTATATGGCTTGTTCGTGTCCTGCATCGTTGTTTTGTGCCAACAGGGCACCGAGGGAGTGTTCCATTGCTCGTACATAGAGCAAAAATAGTTTTCCAGAGACTGGGGCCACCAAGACCGGAGGATTTGACAGATATTCTTTGATGCTATCGAAAGCGCGCTGGCATTCTTCGTCCCATACGAATGAGACTCCTTTGTTCATGAGGTGCGTAAATGGTCGGCATCGCCCGGAGAGGTTGGAAATGAACCTCCTGATGTAAGCTAGCCTTCCCTGAAGGCCTCTGAGTTCGTAGAGATTTCTCGGGGGACCCATCTCCATGATTGCTTTTGTCTTCTCGGGGTCCACATGGATACCCTTTGCAGTGATGATGAAGCCTAAGAACTTCCCGCTGGATACACCCAGGAAGGACTTTATAGGGTTCATTTTCAAATTGTGCGTTCGTATTAGGTCGAATACCGTCCTTAGATCCTGCAGATGGTCTCCTTTGCTACGACTCTTGACGGCTATGTCATCAACATAGCACTCCACTGTCTTGCGTAAGTGGTCTCTGAAGATGATGCTCATAGCTCTTTGATATGTGGCACCAGCATTCTTTAAACCGAAGGGCATGACTGTGTAGCAGTACGTGCTAATCGGTGTTCGGAATGATGTATGTTTTTCGTCTCAGGAGACATTTTAATTTGGTTGTATCCCGAGAAGCCATCCATGAATGACATGCGTTCAAAGCCGCAGGTATTGTCGATCATGATGTCTGTGATAGGAAGGGGAAATTTATCTTTGGGACATGCCTCGTTCAGGTTGCGGAAGTCGATGCAGATTCGAATCTTCCCATTCTTCTTGAGGACGGGTACTATATTGGCGACCCAATCGGGATGCTGCTCCTCACGGATGAAGCCGCTGGCTATCAGTTTGTTGACTTCAGCTTCGATTGTGTCCATGATGCCTGGGCGGAAGCGTCGTTGTTGTTGTTTAACTGGCTTTGCATCTGGTCGAATATTGAATTTATGAAGAGCGATGTCAGGATTTAATCCTGGCATGTCTTCATAGCTCCAGGCGAACACATCGATGTACTCTTTGACAAGTTCTAACAGCGACTCCCGTTCTTCGTCGGTTAGGATTTTGCTGATGAAGATCGGTTTTGGAGAAGATTCGCTGCCGGGATCCACTTGTATGACCTCATCTTCGGTAGAAGGTTCTCTCAACTCGAACCGCTTTTTCAATTGGGTGTCTAATTGTTGGGCCCAAGGTTCTAGCTCTAGAATTTCAGGAATGTCTTCGTCTTCTTCGTACACGTCGGCTAACACCATGTTGACCGACATGACTTGTCTGAATACATCCCCGATGCTGGTATCTGAGTCGGAAGTTGGTGATCCGGTTGAATGTGACTGCCAGTCGCATTCCTCGTCCGAACTTTCCGGAGTCGTAGTAGGTGTTACATACCCCAATCCGCATCGAGTTTTGTTATGGTAGTTCTAAGGTTTCCACACCGGGGCTGGCGACTTCAAAGGTAATCGTCGCCCAGTGCTATAGTTCAATTCTGGCGTAGTCTCCAGATCATACCCCTGTTTCTGCATGAGATATTTGGATTGGGGGCTATAGAGATATAAAGGTAGTCTCCCGGCATCTGACCCGAGGTCGATTTCTTCTATGGTGCGGGGATGAGGGTTGTTCGTCCGGCCGAAGATAACTGGATGATCTCCTCCCTTGTGTATTCGGTAAGCGTCTTCTACTGGAGTAAGCTGGATTGTGGTGTACACATTTGTCACCTGTGTGTGTAGGTGAGCGCCTATTACCGTATTCCATAGCATACATGGTACATAGCTTATTGAGCTCGGTGTAGTTCAAAGATAACCCTTTATTGATGAAGTAAGGTATCTTTTCTAGGGGGATTACATCATCAGCGGAGGGGACATTAGTGTGGGCAGCCACATATTTGGCTAGCTCCGGTTCCTCCTCGGCTACCCCCTGTGTAAACGAAGACTGAGAGGACGACCTAGGAAGCTTGATCGTCTGTGGTTCAGTTGATGGCACAGAATGGGGGTTGTTGGCAGATTAGCAACCCCCAGTTTGGCATTTGATGTGGATCGAGGAGTGGCTGGTTCGCTGGAAGTGTCAGACCTTACATCGGAGTGACGACCCTTCCTGGGAAGGCGTATCGTCATGGGCCTGTCCGAGGGGTTGAGCTTCGCTGCTTGTGGTTGGCTGACTCTTGGTAACCTGATTGTTAGTGGCTCCGTTGTGGGTCTCGGCACTTGGCCAGACCTTGGCAGCCGAATTATCATCTGCTCCTCTTGCGCTGAGAGGCTGATCGCGTCCTTCCGCAGAGTGGCGATGAGGGGTGCAGACTTGCCCGGTTTGCGAGCTTGGAGGTGGATCGTCAGGGGTCCTTCCGATCCTGTGGCTGTCTCGGTATGAGCTTGTGCGTCTCCTTCCTCAAGGTGCCTCTTCGATTTTTCGTATAGACATGAGTCTGAATAGTAGGATTCGACCCCTTTGAAGGGGTCGATATCAGCAAACTCTGTCTTCACGAAGCCGTGTTTATCGACATATTTAAAGTACTGGTGTAGCGTGGAAGACACGATCATATAATCGTGTATCCATGGACGCCCCAAGAGGATATTGTAAGAAGTGTCTGCATCTATGACGTAGCAGGTGACTTCGGATTGGAGGTCGCCAATTTGACACTTCAGACGAATCTTCCCAATAGGGTAGCTCCTGCCCGAATTGAAACCGCTGATGGCGGTACTGGTAGGTGTTAGGCGATGCACTGGGATGCGAAGATGATATAGCAGGCCCTTCGGGATGATGCTTATGGAGGAACCGGGATCAATGTGCATCCGTTCCACCTTCACATTGCCGATGTACTCCGTGTAGTATAGCGGGCGATCATGTAGGTTGGTTTTGATGAGCATGTCCTGCGGAGTGAAGACGATGTTGGGCATTGCTCCCGTGCAGGCACTATCTTGGAGATCCATGGATGAGTCCTCCCTAGTGAGGTTGGATTGAGCGAGATAGGCGTCGGCATTTTGGAGTGCTTTGCTTAATGCAATACGGACGTCCTTGGAGAGTCTCAGAAGTTCGTATAAAGACAACTTGGCTGGGGTGTTAGCCAATTGTGCTAAGATGTCAAAGTTGTAGGGCCTCTCTAGCCCTTGGGCTGCGTCCTTTCGGAGAGATTTATCGAAGTGAGTCTCCTTCGGCCTAGGCTTGTCGGTCGTCGAAGGCTGAGCCGGTCCCGGAGCATCGGCTGCAGTGGGTTGATGATTATCAGGTGGATTGTCAACCCCCGGTTGAGATTGCGCTCCGGACCGTGTGACGACGGCTGTAGCTTCCTCGATGTCTACTAAAATTGTGTGGCAGGTCTTGATTTTTCCACTCTTTTTGTTGGTGGGAGATGGTGTGGGCCGAGTTACTTCTGACACCAAGTCTGGATGGACCCACATGACCTCTCCTCTTGAGGTGGGGAGAGGTACTAGACCAGCAGCTTGTTCTCGGGGCGGAGGAAGATTGGTAATCTCCATTGTCGCGAGAGGGACGGGAATTACCCCATCTTGAGTCTCCGTTGGAGGGAAGTTGCCGAATTGTACGGACACCATATTGGCTACTACGGTTACCTCTTCGAAGTCGATAGCCAGAGCGTTCGAATCGATGAGGCTTTGGATGTACCGTTTTAGTTGGTAGCAGTCATGTGTAGCGTGGTGTACATAACGGTAGTAATGGCAGAACTTCGGGTTCTCCAGATCAGCCGGCCGAGGCTCCCATCTTGGTGGAGGAAGCTAAATTCTACCTCCTTGTATAAGTATGTCTAAGATAGGCTTGACGTGGCCGTCTTCGAAGGAGTAAGTGATCTGAGGCCATGGCTTGTCTGCTGGCCGTGGCTCGGGCTTCTGGGCCGTGTCGACCACCATAGCCTGCTTTCCCCGGTTGTCCCGATTGTTGGAGGGGCTACCCCCATTATAGGTGGTGGTGCTGGGACGCTTGCCCTTATTCTCTCCTTCTGAGATGTGCAACCCCGGTTGGCGGGCCTTCTTCAATCGTTCTTCAGCGCTTGTGGTGCTGATGAGGAACGCCTTCTAATCTTTGAATTGACTCTCGCCCATCCAGAGACTGATTGTTGGAAGCAGCTTCTTTTGGCAGATTTCAATCAAAGAAGAATCTGGATTTTCGGAAGGCAGCTTCATGACGGTCTGGCGGAACCGCTCGATGTAGTTCCTTGTTAGTTCCTTCTCCCCTTGGACGACGTCCATGAGAGTGGACATAGTGACGTCTTGTCCTACTTCATAGAACAGTTCAAAGAACATGCGCTTGAAGCCGGCGAAGGAATGGATGCAGTTGTCCGGTAGATTGCGGTACCAATCAAAGGCGACTCCTTCCAATGCTCCAATGAATAACCGTGTGAGGATCGCATCCTCATGGGACAGATGGTCGGGGGTGACCTCAAAGTAAGTGATGTACCGACTTGCTGAGGTCTTGCCATCATACGGGTTGATGTTGAACGGCTTATATCTTGGTGGGAATGGAACATCCCTCCACTCAGCAGGATATGGTTGCCGTATTCTGAGATCTTGAGCATTTTCTCGGGCATGAAATATGGCACGGAGCTCCTGGACCTCTCTTCTTACTTCTCGGGTCTCATCTGTCGCGGCGGAGGCTGTTATTTCGAAAGGATTATTGCCCTTGTTTGGTGCCGCTGAGTTCGAATCTACATTGATCGCGGGGCCCGTGCTTGTTTGACCAGGCGCTCCTCCTTGTAGAGTGGACAGGGCCGCTTTAATCTCGTCTACAGACTTGACCAAAGCAAGTAACATGGCTTCGAGACTGTTGATGCATTGGTGATCACTGGAACCGCCTTGATCGCTGTCCGTCATGAATGCCGTTCTTATGTGAGGAGTGATGGAAGGAACGGTGGAGGATGTGCCCTCTGAGTCGTACCCATGCACCGAGAAGTCATCGGGATAGGTGGGGATGTTCTCTTCGGGCTCGGACTCGGAGGGGATGGTATCCCCGGCTTCAGAGCTTGCCTTGTCTTGAGAATTACGGATGTCCTCGGGGGCATCAGCGTCCGTTGCTCCTGATGGAAGAGTTG
This sequence comes from Iris pallida, assembly GCA_029216955.1. NCBI lineage: Eukaryota > Viridiplantae > Streptophyta > Magnoliopsida > Asparagales > Iridaceae > Iris > Iris pallida. The sequence goes on from JANAVB010024597.1 coordinate 13,256,562, forward strand.
TTTGTGCGAACTCGGTTCCTTGGAACATCGGATTGTTGTGGATGTTCGGAGGAAAGCTACCCCCAGTTCCCTCAACCCCCAGCGATGTGGAGGAGGTAAACTTCGTCTTTGAATGGGTGTGTTGGAATACACCAGTAGAGGACAACCGTTTAGACGACCGTTTCTTAGTTGTAGTGGTTGATATTTTTGGACTGGGGATGCTTGTCTTCTTCCCTTTCCCCTCAGCGGGGACTTTCTGCGCTGAATTGCAGGAGGCAATGGGAGGTGCTTCGTCCTCAGAGTTTGGATGCTGTAACCTTTGGAAGACGGACGGCCGATCTTCCGTTACTGCCGTGTTGTTGCAACAGCAGTTGACGATAACCTGGGTGCAGTGACGTCCATGTGAGGACTTTTTGCACGCCGAGGCCCCTTCTCTTTCCTTGCGTTTGTGGAGGCCAGCCTCACGCAGGTCAGAGGAACCACTTCGTCCGTTTGCCGCTGGGGACTGGACTTGAGCGGTTCTATACAACTTCCCATCAGGGGCCCGCGTGATAATCAGCGGGACGCCCCGATAGTCAGAGGTTGGGGCAGCTGCCTGGGCTTGATGAGCCCGTGCCGCCCTGGACTTCTTCTTCTTAGCACCTGTGGGTGCGTAATAAGAAGAATCCAAATTGGATACCACAAAGTCTGGAGAATCATCAGTGTTCGGACCGTACGAGAGACGGTCGAAAACTGACCGAGAGGAGCATAGAGCGGATGCTAGGTGGCTAGGATCGGAAACCGTGCAGGCTGTCTGCATGCGGTTGTCTTCTGTCGTCGGCTGGGTTCTCATGCAGCTAGGAGTCACGACCGTGCAGGCTGGCCGCATGTGGTTGGCATCTCTGGCCGCATGGGTTTTCTGCAAACGGTTGACTCTAATAGCCGCATGAGTTTCATCCATGCGGTTGGCAAGTGTAGCCGCATAAGTTATGCGGCTGACAGATGTGGCCGCATGAGTTTTCTTCATGCGGTTGGTAGATGTAACCGCATGGGCTTTCTCCCTGCGGCTAATATCCTTCTGCGGCTCGGATCGCGTAGAGTTCCTCTTTGCCCTTGCAAGTCCAGCATCATAGTGTTTTCTTCTGCCGGACTTGGGGACAGCAGAGTTGTCTACGGTCTGAAGTGGGGCCGCAGGAGAGTCCTTCTCGCCGTCTTGAGCAACAGAGGGTATCCCATCGAAGACTTGAAGAGGAGCAAATGATTTTAGCCTCCACTCTTTGCGAGCCTTCGTGGTACGGGTGCGCTTCTGGATCGGGCCAGCACTTCCTTCGGAGAGCATCTCTTCAAACGCTTGTTGGTCGAACCGGACGACCATCTTTTGTTACGTGGAACCAAGCTTGGCTGCATCCGATTGCGTCACCGACTCCTCAGCCGTGGAGAAGTTGGTCCCCAGCAGAGTCGCCATCGTGTTTGCCATTGATTGTAAAAGTACAGAACAATTATCGGAGGACTGAACTTAGACTCACAATACAAACTCGCTCGTACAAAGAAAGCCTAGGGACGAAAACCTAGGTACAGCAATCTAAGTATGATTGTTTATTTTAGATTCTGGGGGGTGACGATAGAGGCTCGGGAAGGCGACGGCAGCCCTGCCTTACTCCTTGGACGATCGGTATACAGCCTTGGCTCCTTGTGAAAAGATGGTTGGCGTTGACGAAGAAGTGCTCTCTTTGCTCCTCTGTTGCTCTCCTGGCTTCTTTCTCTCTCTTTGTGTATTCTCTCTCTGACTCTGTATATTTTTATTCTTTTTGTTGCCGATCCCTTCCAAAGAAAATGATGCTGGCTATTTATAGGAGTGGAGTATGATCATTAGGGTTTGCTAATGATCATCTGTTTGGAATGTCGGCGCTCCTCCAATCTATCTGGACCCTTGATCCTGATTACAATGAATCTCAGCCATTAATGTGGATAGCACCGAATCTCGTGAGCAATTAATGTTAACTGCTTTAAATCTTCATGATTGATCATACCAATGCCCAATTGCTCGCCATGTGTCCCATTGGCTTGATGATAAATGATATGCCTTGATCTCAGTAATTATGATGATGATGTCAAATATATTTGTTGAGATTCGGTTAAATCCTTGATTGATCAGATGCCACGTGTTTTGATTGTGGGTCCTGTCAGAGCCGCATAGGGTGGGCAACATTCGAACCGCAGGAAGGTACTCTTCGTGAGCCGCATAGGACAATGCTTCATCGAACCGCAGGGAACGAACTCTCAATGAGCCGCTTATGCATAGTCATGGCGAGCCGCATGAACTAGCGTTGCATTGAGCCGCATGGGCTAAGCTCTCAGTGGGCCGCATATGTATGATTTCTGTTGGCCATATAAGGGGACTTCTTCATGAGCCGCATGGAGCTGTTTTCCATATAAGCCGCATGAGAGTTGCCACGTGGCATCCTAGGATTTCTGACGGATTGGGTCAGAGATCTTCTTCTTTTCCCGAAAAGTCTGTCATTATGCCAGAGCCATTATGACACTTTATGTCAGAGCCGTCATAGTCGTCGAGTCGTGCCAGAGCATTAAATGAGGCCACTACTCAAATGGCCAGCTGTAGGGCAGGATCACAAGGGGACACGTTGCATCGATCGAGCCGCATATTCCTGCTGAACCGCATGCACTCTCGAGCCGTATGAGATTGAGAGTCTTCCTTTGAACCGTATAAGACAGCTCCTATAGGAGCCGCGTGGGCTTCATATTCGGAGCCGCATGGACCATTATTCAGATATTTTCCATGCTTCTACATAGGCATGTGGTGGGACCAAGATGGCCATGTAGGAATATTTTATGTGTGTACAAATATTTTTAAATAATTTTGAGACTTGTTGAATATTTATTGACATTCGGTACAAAACTTATATTTTATTAATAAATTAATATTTTTCAAGATGGTTGGATTTTTGGACCCACACATGGGTGAGCGGTAAAGTTCACCCATTGGGACGTTTGTTATTATTTTATTATACTTTAAGTTATTTCATGGAGATTAAAATATGTTCATTTTATTTAGATATTATTATTATTATTAATATTGAGATTGAATTTTTGTAAGGTGAATTTATATATATGTAGATATATTTAAATATATTAAATATTTGGATATGTGTTATTTAAAGTGTTATTTGTATTTAAATAATTTTTGAATATATTTATAAAAGTTTGAAAAGATTTAGATAAGAAAAAAAAAATGAAAAAGGAATGAAAAAGAAAAGAAAAGAAAAGAAAAGAAAAGGAAAAAAAAAAACAAAAACAAACCCACCCCTTAAAGGGGCGGGTCCCACCCCTCCCCATGCTTCTGTACGCAGCAAGCCTCACGATTTGTTGGGAGTGGGCCATTGGTATAGGTATTAGTAATATTAGTTGTATTAGGTTTTCACATAATTTGTTTTATATATAACTTCCTCCACAGACCTCAAAATCCTAGACTCCCAAAATGAAAATTTTAGCAGAACATACCCTCTTTGCCTACGAGTTTGTTTCACCAGCAACGGAGTTGTGTGCACGATGAACGGAGCATCGAAAGTCAGCCCCGCGTCACCCACGGAGCAGTTTTCCCACTCAAGGTACCCTACTTCCCTTCGACGTAACTTTTTGCTCGTATTTCCGATTTTCGATCCGTAAAATATTCTGGAAAGTAGACTTGACCCTCTTCGATATCCCCCAGGTGGATTTTGACATGGCCCTCCAACTTGCTCGAAAAATCAAGAAGAATTTGGAGAAAAACCCACTTTTCTGATTATTAAAAACTGTTTTGAAACGCCAACTTGTCGACCACTTTTCTCGCTGTCCATTAAACTTTCGTAAAAACTAATTGAACATATGTGAAGAAAACATAACCAAGATCACAACACATCTTCTGGATCGTTGTTTCGATTAGCGTGTAAGAAATAAACTGATGCTAAATTTGGGTAAAAAACTATTTTCTAAAGTGTTAATTTCAGAGAATTTCCACGATACGACGTACGTCCCGACAAACCGGACGACGTGGTCGTGCACTATACGTATCAAAAGGTGCGTATAGATGTTACCGACATGTGGGAACTGACGGAACTCAGTTTCATCGCGTGTGCGTGACGAAACCAACGCGTATCCGTCGAGATACCTCCGTATCGGCATTTTGCAAACTTGTCCATAACTTCGTGTACAGTCGTCGAATCGAGGCGAAACTTACGCCAATAGGTCCGAATCAAAATTTTGGTCCTACATGACATGTTTGGTTCGATTCTGAGAAGGTCGAATCGGAACCCATTTTTGGCGGGCCCGCGTCCCACTCAAACGGGCGATTTTGTACACGGCTCCTCGGAATCCAAAACTGGACATACCGTTGAGTTCCTCTCCTCAAACTGAGACCGTAGACATGTAGTTTGATGAATTTAGAGACCATAGGTTCTGGCATGCATTTCGGTGCAAAGCGGGTCCAACGGCGGACATCATTTTGACCCGAAATTACGATTTTGCCCCTGTTCCATAATTTAACTTTTGGACAGGCGTTTCCTAGGTATATATTTTATTCCAAACTCGTTCGTGATGTTTGTTTCAGCATCCGGAGCTCCTTGTGGATTTTAACCTTCGTGTGGACGATTCTGACTGTCGGATTTTGCTACATCTCGCACCACCCTCAGGCAAGACACCTTGCCATTTGCTGTTTATCTATTTTATCTCATATTTCATGGATTATTTATTTTTATTATGCAAAATAAACTGTGATACATGGCATAACCTGTTAGAACTTACTGTTCATTTATTGTTCCTGCTATGTATTATTTTTCTTACACATTAAACCTAGATTTAAGGGACCACCTTGTGTGTTGCATTCATGGCCTTGACACGTGGTATCACAAAGTTGTGTGTCGCATATAGAACACGGACATGCGTGACTGGCTGGCCACCGGTGCGTATAAGCCGTGCGATAGGAATAACCGCTAATAGAGGTTGCATGCTAGTTTGACTTAGCGGTTATAGAGGTTACTGTTGTGGATACAACATGGTAGGCATTGGGTGGGAAGAACATCTTCTTAGCGTATGGGTCATATATACACTGTCCTGATTGCCGGTTATCTCCAGTGGGAGGTACGGTCCTGATAGCCAGTTATCTCCAGTGGGAGGTACGGTCCTGATTCCTGACTGAGCCGGCCCATGCGTCAAAGGTTTGTTCTTTATTGCATATTCACTATAGTACGGTTAGGTACCCTATTGTATGTGTCCCTTAATTATTTGAGCAATATTTATTCAGTTATATGGCATGATATTATATGTCTTGTTACATCCCTCTGAGGACCTGGTTGTCTTGCCAGGTGTATGCTCTTGTGTTTCGCAGGTGTTCTCGCTCTAGCCGTGATCATTGCTATTTCTTCAAGGTTGATTGCACTTGGATCGTCTTCGCTTCGCTAGCCAAAATCTTTCTTTTGCTTATCATGTATTTCTTTTCATAGTTGGTAGTGGATTTGTCTCCGTCCAACTACATGTACCAAATAACAAGTTCATAGTTGATTATATGATATCTTCTATTTGTTTATTTGTGTGGATGAGATTAGTTATGGTTCTACTGTATTTTACAGCTTATGGGCTCATACGAGGTTTCCATATATTGGAGTATACTTCGTATGAGTACAGCTGGCATGTCTACGTTCCTAGTCCTACGTATTTTGGGACTGGGGCATTACATGTTTTTGTGGTGGCCCATGCAGGTCAAGATAAATTATTTGGTTACTTTACCGTACCAAGCAAGCCTGCGTATAGGATTAGAAGTCTAGGATCTCATCCACATACTTGACCTCTTTCCTTGAATTTTTATACCGTTTGACTCATCAATTGCATCTTGCTTCCTTCCATCCCTATTCTTATTTTCCCTTTGTGCTTGTTAGAGATTGACCCTACTAGTTAGTTATCCCAAAACCCATTAGTTTAATTCTTTAAGTTGGGTAGAATAACTTATGAACTAGCAATCCATTTGTCCTTGTGACCTATATTAGCAAGTTTACTTAGATTCTAGAATTTAGAGGACCCTAACCAATTTAGCCAACCAAGGACTTGGACAAGAAGACTATAGGACGACTGTATGACTTAGAATACGTAGAACTTCAAGTCTCTTCTTTTAGATAACCCTACTGAGCATTCCACACTAATTGCCATGTCACTTATGACCATGATAGTAGTATATATACAAGTGTTGTTAGTCATCTACCCAGCTATGTGACTGTATTTTCACCTCGGATTACTCGACCTTCCTTCAATTCTAGAACTTTTAATTGTGACCTTCTAACCCATTTGCAATTTGAATAATGAGTTAGTGGTTCCTTAACTGTATTCATCTAGAGACTATCTTCTCTCTAGGACTGGGTCCAGACCAAATTTAAGCCCATATAGGCATGTGGTGGGACCAAGATGGCCATGTAGGAATATTTCATGTGTGTACAAATATTTTTAAATAATTTTGAGACTTGTTGAATATTTATTGACATTCGGTACAAAACTTATATTTTTTAATAAATTAATGTTTTTCAAGATGGTAGGATTTTTGGACCCACACATGGGTGAGCGGTAAAGTTCACCCATTAGGACGTTTATTATTATTTTATTATAATTTAAGTTATTTCATGGAGATTAAAATATGTTCATTTTATTTAGATATTATTATTATTATTAATAATGAGATTGATTTTTTGTAAGGTGAATTTATATATATGTAGATATATTTAAATATATTAAATATTTTGATATGTGTTATTTAAAGTGTTATTTGTATTTAAATAATTTTTCAATATATTTATAAAAGTTTGAAAAGATTTAGATAAGAAAAAAAAAATGAAAAATGAATGAAAACAAAAGAAAAGAAAAGAAAAGAAAAGGAAAAGAAAAAAAAAAAACAAACCCACCCCTTAAAGGGGCGGGTCCCACCCCTCCCCATGCTTGCTGTACGCAGCAAGCCTCACGATTTGTTGGGAGTGGGCCATTGGTATAGGTATTAGTAATATTAGTTGTATTAGGTTTGCACATAATTTGTTTTATAGATAACTTCCTCCACAGATCTCAAAATTCTAGACTCCCAAAATGAAAATTTTAGCAGAACATACCCTCTTCGCCTACGAGTTTGTTTCACCAGCAACGGAGTTGTGTGCACGACGAACGGAGCATCGAAAGTCAGCCCCGCGTCACCCATGGAGCAGTTTTTCCACTCAAGGTACCCTACTTTCCTTCGACGTAACTTTTTGCTCGTAACTCCGATTTCCGATCCGTAAAATGTTCTGGAAAGTAAACTTGACCCTCTTCGATATCCCCTAGGTGGATTTTGACATGGCCCTCCAACTTGCTCTAAAAATCGAGAAGAAGTTGGCAAAAAACCCACTTTTCTGATTATTAAAAACTGTTTTGAAACGCCAACTTGTCGACCACTTTTCTCGCTGTCCATTAAACTTTCATAAAAACTAATTGAACATATGTGAAGAAAACATAACCGAGATCACAACGCATCTTCTAGATCATTGTTTCGATTAGCGTGTAAGAAATAAACTGATGTTAAATTTGGGCAAAAAACTGTTTTCTAAAGTGTTAATTTCAGAGAATTTCCACGATACGACGTACGCCCTGACAAACCGGATGACGTGGTCGTGCACTATACATATCGAAAGGCGTGTATAGATGTTATCGATGTGTGGGAACTGACGGAACTCAGTTTCATCGCGTGTGCGTGACGAAACCAACGCGTATCCGTTGAGATACCCCCGTATCGGCGTTTTGCAAACTTGTCCATAACTTCGTGTACAGTCGTCGAATCGAGGCAAAACTTGCACCAACAGGTCCGGATCGAATTTCTGGTCCTGCATGCCAAGTTTGGTTCGATCCTGAGAAGGTCGAATCAGAACCCATTTTTGGCGGGCCCGCGTCCCACTCAAACGGGCGATTTTGTACACGGCTCCTCGGAATCCAAAACTGGACATACCGTTGAGTTCCGCTCCTCAAACTGAGACCGTAGACATGTAGTTTGTTGACTTTAGAGACCATAGGTTCTGGCATGCATTTCGGTGCAAAGCGGGTCCAACGGCGGATATCGTTTTGACCCGAAATTACGATTTTTCCCCTGTTCCATAATTAAACTTTTGGACAGGCATTTCCTAGGTATATATTTTATTCCAAACTCGTTCATGATGTTTGTTTCAGCATCCGGAGCTCCTTGTGGATTTTAACCTTCGTGTGGATGATTCTGACTGTCGGATTTTGCTACATCTCGCACCACCCTCAGGCAAGACACCTTGCCATTTGCTGTTTATCTATTTTAGATCATATTTCATGCATTATTTATTTTCATTATACAAAATAAACTGTTATACATGGCATAACCTGTTAGAACTTACTGTTCATTTATTGTTCCTGCTATGTATTATTTTTCTTACACATTAAACCTAGATTTAAGGGACCACCTTGTGTGTTGCATTCATGGCCTTGACACGTGGTATCATAAAGTTGTGTGTCGCATATAGAATACGGACATGCATGACTGGCTGGCCATCGGTGCGTATAAGCCGTGCGATAGGAATAACCGCTAATAGAGGTTGCATGCTAGTTTGACTTAGCGGTTATAGAGGTTACTGTTGTGGATACAATATGGTAGGCATTGGGTGGGAAGAACATCTCCTTAGCGTACGGGTCATATATACACTGTCCTGATTGCCGGTTATCTCCAGTGGGAGGTACGATCCTGATAGCCGGTTATCTCCAGTGGGAGGTAAGGTCATGATTCCTGATTCCTGACTGAGCCGGCCCATGCGTCAAAGGTTTGTTCTTTATTGTATATTCACTATAGTACGGTTAGGTACCCTATTGTATGTGTCCCTTAATTATTTGAGCAATATTTATTCAGTTATATGGCATGATATTATATGTCTTGTTACGTCCTTCTGAGGACCTGGTTGTCTTGCCAGGTGTATGCTCTTGTGTTTCGCAGGTGTTCTCGCTCTAGCCGTGATCATTGCTATTTCTTCGAGGATGATTGCACTTGGATCGTCTTCGCTTCGCTCGCCAAAATCTTTCTTTTGCTTATCATGTATTTCTTTTCATAGTTGGTAGTGGATTTGTCTCTACCCAACTATATGTACCAAATAACAAGTTCATAGTTGATTATATGAGATCTTCTATTTGTTTATTTGTGTGGATGAGATTAGTTATGATTCTACTATATTTTACAGCTTATGGGCTCATACGAGGTTTCCATATATTGGAGTATACTTCGTATGAGTACAGTTGGCATGTCTACGTTCCTAGTCCTACGTATTTTGGGACTGGGACGTTACATGATATCTTTGATAGGGAGGGGGAATTCATCTTTGGGACATGCGTCGTTCAGATTGTGGAAGTCGATACAAATTCGAATCTTCCCATTCTTCTTGAGGATCGGTACTATGTTGGTGACCCAGTCTGGATGTTGTTCCTCACGAATGAAGCCGCTGGCTATCAGTTTGTTGACTTCGGCTTCGATTGCATCCATGATGCCTGGGCGAAAATGTCGCTGTTGTTGTTTGACTAGCTTTGCATCTGGCCGAATATTGAGTTTGTGAAGAGCAATATCGAGATTTAACCCCGGCATGTCTTCATAGCTCCAGGCGAACACATCAATGTATTCTTTGACAAGTTCCAGTAGTGACTCTCGCTCTTCGTCTGTTAGGCTTTTACTGACGAAGATTGGTTTTGGAGAAGATTCACTGCCGAGATCCACTTGTATGACTTCATCTTCAGTAGGAGGTTCTCTCTGTTCGAACCGCTTTTTCCATTGTGCATCCAACTGTTGGGCCTACGGCTCTAACTCGAGGATTTCAGGTATATTTTCATCTTCTTCGTAAGCGTCGGCGAATGCCATGTTGACTGACAGGACTTGTCTGAATACGTCTCCAATGCTGGTGTCCGAATCAGAAGTTGGTGACTCAGTTGAATGTGAATGCCAGTCGCATTCCTCATCTGAACTTTCAGGGGTCATTGTGGGCATAACATACCCTAATCCACATCGGGTCTTACTGTAGTAGTCCCGTGGTTTACCAGCCGGGACTGGTGGCTTTAAAGGTAATCGTCGCCCGGTGCCGTAGTTCAAGCCTGGCATAATCTCCAGATCGTAACCCTATTTTTGCATGAGGTATTTGGATTGGGGGCTATAAAGATACAGAGGTGGTCTCCCGGCGTCTGATTCGAGATCGACTTCTTCTATGGTGAAAGGCTGCGGGTCGTCATTTCGGCCGAAGATGATTGGATGATCCCCTCCCTCGATTATGCGGTAAGCATCTTCTACTGGAGTAAGCTAGTTTACGGTGTACACATTTGTCACCTGTGTGTGTAGGTGAGTGCCTATACCGTGTTCCATAGCATACATTGTACAAAGCTTATCAAGCTCGAGGTAATTCAAAGATAGCCCTTTATTGATGAATTAAGGTATCCTTTCTAGCGGGATTACATCATCTGTAGAGGGAACATCAGTGTGGGCAGCCACATACTTGGCTACCTCCGGTTCTTCTTCGGCTACCTCCTGTATAAATGAAGACTAAGAGGACGACCTGGACAGCTTGATCGTCAGGGGTTCGGCAGGTGGAGCCTGTTTGCCATAAAATATAAAAGAACAAAACAATTATCGGAGGATCGGACTTTTACTTTACGTTACAAACTCGCTTGTACAAAGAAAGCCTATGGACGAAAACCTAGGTACAACAGTCTAACTACAATTATTTATTTTAGATTCTGGGGGGTGACGATAGAGGCTCGGGAAGGCGACGGCAGCCCTGCCGTACTCCTTGGACGATCGGTATGCAGCCTTGGCTCCTGTGAAGTGATGATTGGCATTGCTGAAGAAATGCTCTTCTTGCTCTCCCTCTATTGCTCTTCTGGCTTCTCTCTCTCTCTGTGTATTTTTTCTATGATAGCGTATATTTTTCTCCTCGTCTTTTGCAAGGGAATGGCACCCTGCTATTTATAATAGTGGGGGGCATCATTAGGGTTTGGATGATTACCCATTCTCATAGTGGCGGCAACCTGATGCTTGATCAATCTGGACCATTAGTTTTAATCGTGAAGGATCTGGGCCAAAAATGGGGATAGCACTGAATCCTGCGAATGATTAATGCTGATTGCGTTAAATCATCATAATTGGTTGTGTCAAGCTTGGATCTCTCACCATGTATCCCATTGGCTTGATCATGAATGATATGACCTGATCTCGTTAATTATAAGGATAACATTAAATATGGTCATTGGGGTCTGGTAAATCTTTACATCTCATAATCATCCTTGCTACCAGCTGTCAAGTCTGGGGGACCATTGAATCTCTGCCACGTGTCTTAATGATGGACTCTGCCAAAGTCGCATGATATCCATGAACTGCATAAGACAGCGTCTCGATGAGCCGCATAGGTATAGTATTTACGAGCCGCATGGGATGGTATCTTGGTGAGCAGCATAAGTGTAGTACTCGCAAGCAATGGGAAGGCTTCTTGGTGAGCCGCAGGAAGACGATTCGTGCCAGCTGCATGAAACTGTTCTTCACTGGAGCCGCATGGGGGTAGCCACGTGTCAATCTCGGATCGTGTCAGAGATTTTCTCCTATTTCTAAAGAGTCTGTCATTATGACAGGGCCATTATGACACTTCATGTCAGAGCCGTCAGCTGTCAAATTATGGCAGAGCATTAAATAGGGCCATTGCTCGATGGCCAGCTGTGTGAAGGGGTCCCATGGGGACACGTGGCGTTGATCGAGCTGCATATCTCTGTGAGCCGCATGTACTTCTGAACCGCATGCGGCTGGGGGACTCTTTGAACTGCATGACTGTCCCTATGTAAGCCGTATGGACTCTCCTATCCCGAGCCGCATGAGACTAAGTGTCTCTCTAAACCGCATGGGACTGCTCCTGTATGAGCCGCATGGGGTTCTCTTGTTCTGAGCCGCATAGATCATTATTCTGATATTTTCCATGCTTCTACAAGACCCCCTTCAAAGTTTTCAATTTGCAAAATTGAAATACTTTGAATAAGAAGCATGGCCTTTGTTGATCGCATAGATGATTCAGCCGCATGGATTTATCTGGTCGCATGAGCTGTTAGGCCGCATAGACTTCTTGCCACGTGTCCTAGCCACGTGTTCAAATCTTCTGCATTAAATGCCCTTGATTCGCCGCCTCTTGGAGGAGGATCCCAAGGGTCAGTTTTATTTTGACCGAAGCGGTTTTTTCTTTATTCTTTTAGACGGCACGTGGATCGAAGCATTTGTTTGATTTTTTGAGCCTCCTTCGCCTATAAATAGGAGTAATTTTATTCTTTGAGGGTTTCTTTACCTTCTCTCTTTTGCTCGAACTCCTTGTTGCCGTCTTCCTCTTCGTCTTCTCCTATCAGCGATCGGCAATGGCTCCCAAGAAGACTGCTGCTGCTACGGGCAAGAAGGCCGCGTCATCTTCTGCGGCGGTGAAGGGCAAGAAGGCCGCATCTTCATCGACTGCGGCGACGAACGTGGTGGCTCCTCCGGCGGTTGGCGTACCTGTTTTTCACACCAACGTTCATTCGCCTATTGCTGATAGGACCATCAATATGAACTGCCATGGTTACGTCGCATATCTTATGCTCGAGCCTATATTCCCAAGTATGCTGTGTGTCCGACTCATGTTCGGGCCGCATGGGATATGACCCAGGCCTGAGCCGCATGAAAGTTGTTGCATAACTACTTCATCATCAGGGCCGCATAAGCTCATCTGGACTTGGACCGCATGTGCTCTTTCAAACTGAGCCGCATAAGCTTATTTCGAACTGAACCGCATAAGATCATTTGAACTGGACCGCATAAGCTCATCCGCACTGGACCGATAATCCTATTTCGAGCCGAACCATATAAGTTTATTCGAATTGGACCGTATCCGCATATGCTCCTTTCGAACCATATAAGCTCATCCGTACTGAGCCGCATAAGTTCATTTCGAGTCGAACCGCATAAGCTTATTCAAACTGAACCGCATGTGCTCTTCCAAATTGAGCCGCATAAGCTCATTCGGACTGACCTGTATGAACTCTTTCAAACTGAGCCGCATGAGGCTATCCTGAGCTAAGCCGCATAAGCATCATGCAGTTTGTGTTTCAGCTATCTTTTTGATTTGTTTCTTTTGTTTTTCTTTAGTGAATCTGCCAGTAAATCCTGCGGGTGAACTTATAGTGGGCTCAAATCAATTCGCCTTGGGCGTGCGTCTTGACGACTTAATTAAGCATGTGTTGAATCAATTCCCTGATGATGAGCCTTCGGAGAGGTTGAACGCCATCGAGAATCAGACCCTCCATTACCTCCGTTCCATGATGAATAGTAGGAAGCTGGATGGAAAATACCTAAAGCCTTCATTCCTCTTTGGAGACGCTTTAATCATAAAGAATTCCCGAGTATTAGAGATTTTCGAGAACTGGGATTTTTCTTTGGATGGGGTGGCAATCCATATTCCTCTCATGGAACATCATTATCCTCTGTCGTAGTTTAATATGGTGTTGTTGGACAGAAAAATGGTGTGTAACTTAACTCCTACTCAATCAGGGATGTTGATGGACAACATCCATTATAACCCGAATATACGGTCAGCGTACGCGGGTAAGGATTCCGTCCTCCGGTACATGATGGGTCTGGCCCCGGGCTCTTTAATGAATGTATACGGTCCCAACTTCACACTCACTCAAGCTGATACCTTCCTGAATCGGCTCACTCGCAAGAAATCTTATCCCGTTGGCAGGCTGGCATTGCCGAACTCGATAAACCCCACTTCTACGTGGGCCCAGTTGACTACTTGGGCTCTGCAGACCTACGGAACATTCCTGCGGGAGGTGGGACTTTACCATGCCATTCGGGGTACTTGTCACGGGCTTCCTATCAATAAACCATTGTTCGTGGTGCTCTTGGAGATGTATAATCGGCGAACGGGGACGTTCTTTGTGCCCGGAGGAGAGTTGGGGCTTGCTCTCCATGAGATGTACACTGTCTCCAAACTTCCGTGGGGGAACAAGCCTTTTGAGGTGTATACCCCATCGAATAAGGAGTTCGAGGACTTGAACCGACGACTCCCAGGTTTTGTTACGGTGTATCAGGAGTTGCTGTGCCACCATAGTGCTTGTCATCAGATGGCTATAAAAACGGTGGATAGCTCAGAAGGGACCGCTCCCCACACCACATCCTGGATTAATTATCTTTTTAAAGTTGACCCTTCTGGCAATGTTACTCCTCGAACCCCTCGAACGCATGGAGAGATAAAGGACCTGATGTCAAGCGTCAAGAAGTCGCGATCTAAGAGCGACATATTCGGGAGTCAAACTGACTCTCTTAGCTATTTTTACTACGGAACCACACAAATGTCAGAGAAGGTGCTCCTGGCTGGATTTTTAATGATATGGCTATGGAACTGCGTAGTCTCGGGAGGAGCAGGTTCTATAGAGAGGATCGGTCTCCACTTCATTCTCCCTGCTGTTAAACTGGTATTTGGGGTTAGACTGGCCCTTCTTCATGTTATGGTGTGTAGCATACACCATGGTCTTCGAACATTCTCGTCCAAGGTTATTGCGCGCAAGAAGACGTTGGATTTTGAGCGCGTAGAACTGCCTTTCCACTATTTGATGGGGTGGTTGGCGATGCACTACAAGTCTTTGATGGGACCTAGGATAGCGAAAGATGCTACAGATGAAGATGCTTTCCTTTTCAAATGCCATCGCCGGTCTTGGGAATACAATACTATGCCAGCTTGACGGAGGGCGCTGGCGAGGGTGGATGGGTGCGACTTTTTTGTGTCTGTTCCTCATTTTTCTGATGAAGAAGTGAGGAAGGTATACCTTGATGGTACCGGACCTTCTCACTTTTTGTCTCCGAATATGCTCACCTGGTTGCGCAACATCCGCCCCGCGCATCTGGTTTATCTTAATCGCGATAATGTGTATTTGGAGCCTTACCTACCTAGTAGGTTTTCCTGCCAATTCGGTTATAGCCACTTATTCCTTGATTGTCCTAACCCTTGTTTGGGCTTTGAAGGTAGTGTTCTTGTTGATGTCGGGGCGTAGAATTATTATGACGCTTATCATACTCGAGCCAGCTTCTCGGTCCCTGATGCTAAGGCGTCGAGGGAAATTTTGTACGTGGCTGCTTTGTATCATGTTATGGCGAACAAGCCTCCTGTTAATTTCGATCCGAGTACCAGTTTCATCGTGGGTACCGGTTTAGAGGAGAAGCCCAAGGGGGCTAAGACTAGAAAGCAACTAGCGCTCCAGACTCCCCTCCCTGAATCAGAAGCTTCCGAGTCGGCTGAGGAGGAGGATGAGCATGATAGCGAAGACTCCCTTTCTGGTGGGGGTGAAGAAGTAACGGATCAACCGCTTCCCACACCCGATGAACTGGCGGAAGATCCGTTGCTTACTACATAAGAGAAAGTAGTGAGGGAAGAACAGCCACCAGCTGTGTCTGGTCCCTTACGTAAACGAGTCAGACGCGAGTCTTCTGACAGCAGAGCGACCTTTTCCGTGAAGAGAGCTGCCGTTAGGTCTCATGGATTACTTATTACCGAGAGGGGTGAAGGTACAGATGCTGTTCTGGAGGTAAGATCAAGTCGGAGCCATCTCTTTGTTGTAGTTTTATTTTCTCTCGGAGATATGACTTAATCACTTTTCTTTGTAGGCGTCTGATGAACCGGCCTCTCCTGAACCGTCTACCGCCCCTAGAGTTGATTCGGCCATAGCTGCTTTGATTAGTGACATGTGTGCTGCGATCCTTTCTGCGGGGGCTCTTTCAGCGGCGGCTGGAAGCTCCCAGGTTACTGAGGCCTCGGCCCGGGGTGACGAAGGTTTCCTTGGGCCCGTCTCCAAGATCGCTGAACTTCAGCAAGGCGACGTCGATCTTGGTGCATCCCCTCCCGAGGGTGCAAGGGCGGAGGAGTCTATTATACCTGACTCAGAGGCTGTTGGTGAAGAGGCTGCGGTGGCTGCAGGCGAACCTCAGCCTCCACACTCCTCCACTGGTAAGATAAGCCAAATATTGACTAGTGAGGGAGCTTATATGCTCTATCAACATATCCTCCGGGTCAAATCGATTCATGGTTGCCTTGGCCCTGTAGGTCCTGACCCTTTACTTCCCACCGTGGATGTTCTTGGGGAAGGCTCGACCTGCCGTGATCTGGAAAAAAGGAGCGTTCCCTCTCCTTTGCCGTCTAATGTCGAGGGGCCTCCCGCCAGCCCCGGGCATATAGGAATGGAGCTGGCGATGGTCTCCACCTCATCATCTGCTGATCATACGGCTCCGAAGATTGACCTCTCGACTTTGCCGAGCCTTCAAGTTCTGCGGGCCGCTGAAGAGGAGTTGGCCGCTGTTCATGCATCCTTCTGTGCGGAGTTTGTTTCTCTTGTGGCAGGAGCGGCAGATTCTATTGCATCTTCTTCAGCATTGTCGCCACACTCCCGTTGATACCGGCTTCCACGGAGGCTGTAGACGAGGTGACGCAGGATGTGGTCGACAGCTTCTATCGCCCTTTAAAAAGGGGCATAGACGCTGCTGTAGAACGGGAGACCCCTTTTTCTCTATCTCTCCAGTGCGCTCGGGGTCAGGTTACAACTTTGAAGTCCCTTCCTGGCGGGGTGGGGTTGGCTGCACTGCTGGAGCCTAAGTTGGCGGAGGCTAATCAGCTTGTAACCCAATTGCTGGCGGTACGGCAGGCGGGCTTGCTTACTGCGATTGAACGGGAGAGAGGCTTCCTCATTGCTGCTCAGGATAGGATCAAGCTCCCTCGAGATACTGTCGGGCCAGGTGTACGGGGAGACCTTGACAAGTTCATCGCTTCGTATGACAGGCTGGGTCGTCGGAGTCAGGCTTGTCGTGCTCGGGAAGGGTCTGCTTCTCGTGGAATCGCTGACACGAAGGAGCGGATTCTCGCACTCCAGAGGGAATTGGCCTTCTTAGAGTCAGAGCTGAAGGCTGCTCAAGCGGAACAGGAGTCAATCGTTCGGGAGGCCGAGAAGGTTTCCCAATCTTCTGCTAACCTAGAGCGGGCTTTTAAGAAATTTGAGGACAACTGGCAAACTCACGCTCGTCTGGAGGACGAGGTGGTGCTGACCCAAGAGGCGGAGCGTCGAGCTACCCAGAGGTTTGAGCGATCGGTTGCCTTGCTGGTGGCCCGTCTCAGGGCGTTATGTACCCCGGAGCAGTGATCAGCTTTCTGTTTTCTTTTGTTTCTCTTTTTTTTCTTTTCTTTTTTGTAAGGGATGTGATCCCAAATGATGTAGCACTTTGAATTTTGAATAAATGAGCATGTTTCAACTCATCTTCTCTTTCTTGTACTTGTGGTGTTCGTAGAACTGGACTTGCTGGGGGATTATTTGTGGACCTGTTACCCTAGGCGTACCTTGGTTTTAGGTACGAATAACAGGTTTGGACGGAATGTCCGGAACAGCTATGGGAAAGTGGTCATAGATGTTCTCGGTGTTAGGAAAAAGAATGCCGTAGAGCACCTGGGCTCCCGGGGCATGATGAGATGGTAGATTTATGCTAAGAAGCTTAGCGAGGGATGTTTGTGGACCTATTATCCTTGGCATACCCTGGTTCAGGATACGGATAATGGGATAAAAGGAAACCAACATATTTGCTCAGAGGTTATGAGGACATGGCAAATATGAGGGTTTTTACCGTAGAATTTTCCTGCTCAGAGTTAATGAGAACATGGCAGAGAAGACTTCACGGAAGATATTCGT
Organism: Iris pallida; assembly: GCA_029216955.1. NCBI lineage: Eukaryota > Viridiplantae > Streptophyta > Magnoliopsida > Asparagales > Iridaceae > Iris > Iris pallida. The sequence goes on from JANAVB010024597.1 coordinate 13,274,295, forward strand.
GGTCAATAGCGGACATTTGTGGTCAACAGAGGACATTTGTGGTCAACAGAGGACGTTTGTGGTCAACAGAGGACATTTGTGGTCAACAGAGGACATTTATGGTCAACAGAGGACGTTTGTGGTCAACAGAGGACATTTGTGGTCAATAGAGGACGTTTGTGGACCTATTATCCTTGTCGTACTCCGGTTGTGGGTACAGATAATAGGTTGAAAGGGGACCGACATACTTGCTCAGAGGTAATGTGGACATGGCAAGCATGAAGGTTTCTTCGACGGAGCCTTCCCACTCAGAGGTAATGAGGACATGGCAGGAGTGGGCTCAATAAAGAGGGGGTACATAGAACGACTCAGAGGTAGGAGAACGTGGAAGTTCTATGCGAGGGGGCAGTTTGTTTTTGGTGGAAGTGAAAACGACTCAGAGGTAATGAGGACATGGCCGTTTTCGGAAATTTGTGGATCGATTACCCTTTTTGTGCACTGGGAGCACGGGTAGTGGATCATAAGGAAGGATCTATTCCAGGAAGAAAGTTCAGAGGTATAATCATACGTGACTTACTATCTGAAAGAGTGACCGGAATGTGAGTTCAGAGGCACCAGCGGGTACATAACTCGGCAATTTAGAATATTGAGGAAGTGTGAGTTCAGCGGCACCAGCGGGTACATGACTCGATAATTTGAAATATTGTGGATGTGAGTTCAGCGGTACCAGCGGGTACATGACTCGATAATCTAGAGAGAATGTCGTTTAGACATAATATTTCTTCAGAAACTTGCCGTTGACGGGGAACATGAGCAAGTCTCCGTTTCGTTTTGCGAGACGGTAAGCACCGTTGGAGAATACTGTCTCAATGATAAATGGGCCTTCCCACTTTGGCTGGAATTTGCCAGCGGTCTTGTGAGTCATGACCATCTGCCTCCGGACTGCCAGGACGAGATCGCCCACCTAGAATATTCTGATTTTGACCTTCTTGTTGAAGGCTCCAGAGATGCGTGCTTGGTATAGCTCAATTTGTTGCTGAGCCAAGAGGCGCTTTTCATCTAGTGCCTCCAATTCCTGTAGCCGACGATGGTGGTTTTCGTTTGTCGTCAATTGATGTGTGAGGGTGACACGTAGTGAGGGGATCTAAGTCTCCAATGGGAGGACTGTCTCACTCCCGTACACCAGGGAGAATGGTGTATTCCCGGTGGCTGTTCGAACTATGGTGCGATCAGCCCATAAGCATTCGCCGAGCTTCTCGTTCCAGTCGTACTTGTTGGAGGAGACAAACTTCTTGAAGAGTTTGATGATTGTTTTATTGAATGCCTCTGCCAACCCGTTTGCTGCCGGGTTGTATGGTGTTGAAGCGACATTCTGAATACGGTGCTTATCGCAAAATCGATAGAATGCGTGGCTTGCAAACTGCGGACCATTATCATGGATGATCCTTCGGGGCAGTCCGAAGCGGTAGATGACGTGATGCTTAAGGAAGCTGATCACGTTCGAGGTTTTAACTTCTGCGAGTGGGACAACTTTCGCCCATTTGGAGAAGTAATCAGTGATTGCGAGTATGAAGCGATGTCCTCGGGAGGAAGGTGGGGTGATTGGACCAATGATATCCATTCCCCATGCTTCCAATGGCCAAGATGCCACTGTCGAATGTAGAAACTCGAATGGTTGGTGAATGAAGTCTGCGTGGATTTGGCAGGCTTTGTATTTTCTAGCATAATCTATCGCATCTGCCACCATCGTGGGCCAATAGTAGCCCATTCGGCGAAGGCGGCCTTGCAGTTTTGGGACGGGCTGGTGGGCCCCGCAGACACCGTCATGAGCTTCTCGTATGGCTTCTTTGGCTTCTCATTTGACAGACACCGAAGCAGTAATCCGTCGTAGGAGAGGCGATACAGCATTTTCGTCTCTGTATCGTAGAAGAATCTGATAGACCGCCGTCTAATGGAGGTGGCTTCCTTTGGGTTCTCGGGCAGGATGTCGTAGACGACGAAGTCAATGAATGGTTGTATCCAATCTGGGGTATCATCGATCGTCTGTGCGGAATAACTCGCCACGAATTGCACATTGTTCTTGGGACAGACCAGTTCGTGGCCTATCACATCCACTGATTGGCGATCATAATTCAGAACTGCTAGGGAAGCGGCAAGACCGGCTAAGGCATCAGCTTCGATATTTCGGAGTCTGGGGACATGTTCGATAAGGAACCCCTCGAACGATGAGATGATGTCAATCGCTATTTGGTGATAAGGGATCATGTCTTCGTGGCAGACTTCGTATGAGCCCCGGATCTGATTGACGATTAGTTGGGAATCGTCGTATGCTTCAAGGTGTTCTACCCCCAGCTCTCTTGCAAGTTGGAGGCCAATGACCAGAGCGTTGTACTCGGCCACATTGTTAGAGCAGGGCTCGATGAGGGAATTAGCACGGTTAATCACCAATCCAAAAGGGAAGATCAGCACTACCCCGACTTCGACGACTATATTGGCTTTAGGTCCGGTCCTCGAAGCACCGTCGAAGAACATTCGCCATATAGCCTCGTGAGAGGTTACATGTGCGTCGGCGACCTCATCTGGGATCTCTTCATATATTCTGGAGGACTCCGAGCCTGGGTGGGCTGCTAAAAAGTTCGCCAGGGCTTGACCTTTGACTGCCTTTTGTGGGACAAAGATCATATGATAAGGGGACAGCAATATTGCCCATGTACCAAGTCGAGAGCTGAGTGCCCCTTGTTTAGTCATGAGGACGCTGAGAGGGTTGACTCGTGAGATCATATGTATCGTTTGTTCGGTGACATAGTATCGCATTTTCTGAATGGCGAACACCAGGGCGAGGCATTCCTTCTCCACAGCGGTGTATCGGTGCTCTGGCCCAATCATCATTCGGCTGAGGTAATATATGGCATGCTCATGGCCTACGTCGTTGTTTTGTGCCAGCAGAGCCCCAAGGGAGTGTTCCATTGCTCGTACATAGAGCACGAATGGTTTTCCAGGAACCGAGGCCACCAAAACTGGAGGATTTGACAAACATTCTTTGATGCTGTCGAAAGCACGCTGGCATTCCTCGTCCCATACGAATGAGACTCCTTTCTTCATGAGGTGCGTGAATGGTCGGCATCGCCCGGAGAGGTTGGAAATGAACCTTCTGATGTAAGCTAACCTCCCTTGAAGGCCTCTGTGTTTGCGAAGATTTCTTGGGGGACCCATCTCCATGATTGCATTCATCTTTTCAGGGTCTACATGGATACCCTATACAGTGATGATGAAGCCCAAGAATTTCCTGCTGGATACGCCCAGAAAGGACTTCGTAGGGTTCATTTTTAAATTGTGCACTCGCATCAGGTCGAATACCGTCCTCAGGTCCTGTAAATGGTCTCCCTTGCAGCGATTCTTAATGGCTATATCGTCAACATAATATTCTACTGTCTTGCGTAAGTGGTCTCTGAAGATGATGCTCATGGCTCTTTGGTATGTGGCGTCAGCATTTTTTAAACCGAAAGGCATAACTGTGTAGCAGTACGTGCCAATTGGCGTTCGGAATGATGTATGTTTTTTGTCATCAAGAGACATTTTGATTTGGTTGTACCCCGAAAAGCCATCCATGAATGACATACGTTCGAAGCCGCAGGTATTGTCGATCATGATGTCTGTGATAGGAAGGGGGAATTCATCTTTGGGGCACGCCTCGTTCAGGTTGTGGAAGTCGATGCAGATTCGAATCTTTCCATTCTTCTTGAGGACGGGTACTATATTGGCGACCCAATCGAGATGTTGCTCCTCACGAATGAAGCCGCTGGCTATCAGTTTGTTGACTTCGGCTTCGATCGCGTCTATGATGCCTGGGCAAAAGCGTCGCTGTTGTTGCTTGACTGGCTTCGCATCCAGCCGAATGTTGAGTTTGTGAAGAGCAATGTCGGGATTTAACCCTGGCATGTCTTCATAGCTCCAGCAAACACATCAATGTACTCTCTGACAAGTTCTAGCAGCGACTCCCGTTCTTCGTCTGTTAGGCTTTTACTGACAAAAATCGGTTTTAGAGAAGATTCGCTGCCGAGGTCAACTTGTATAACCTCATCTTTAGTAGGAGGTTCTCTCAGTTCGAACCACTTTACCCATTATACATCTAATTGTTTGGCCCACGGCTCTAGCTCGAGGATCTCGGGGATGTCTTCGTCTTCCTCGTAAGCGTCGACGAATGCCATGTTGACTGACATGACTTGTCTGAACACATCTCCGATACTGGTATCCGAGTCGGAAGTTGGTGATCTGGTTGAGTGTGACTGCCAGTCGCATTCTTTATCTGAACTCTCAGGGGTCGTAGTAGGCGTTATATACCCTAACCCGCATCGAGTTTTGCTATAGTAGTTCCGTGGTTTGCCTGCCGGGACTGGCGGCTTCAAATGTAATCGTCGCCCAATGCCGTAGTTCAAACCTGGCATCGTCTCCAAATCATACCCCTGTTTCTTCATAAGATATTTGGATTGTGGGCTATACAGATATAGAGGTAGTCTCCCGACATCTGTCCCGAGGTCGGCTTCCTCTATGGTGAAGGGATGCGGGTTGTTCGTCCGGTCGAAGATGATCGGATGATCCCCTCCCTCGATTATTCGGTAAGCATCTTCTGCTGGAGTAAGCTGGATTACGGTGTACACATTTGTCACCTGTGTGTGTAGGTGAGTGCCTATACCGTGTTCCATAGCATACATTGTACATAGCTTATTGAGCTCGATGTAGTTCAAAGATAACCCTTTATTGATGAAGTAAGGTATCTTTTCTAGGAGGATTACATCATCAGCGGAGGGAACATCAGTGTGGGCCGCCACAAACTTGGCTAACTCCGGTTCCTCTTCAGCTACCCTCTGTGTAAATGAAGACTGAGAGGACGCCCTGGGCAGCTTGATTGTCAGAGGTTCAGTTGAGGGAGCAGAGCGTAGAGTTGTTGGCAGACTAGCGACCCCCGGTTTAGCACTTGATGTGGAGCGAGGAGTGGCTCGTTCGCTAGAAGTGTCAGACCTCGCATCGGGGTGACGACCCTTCTTGGGAAGGCGTATCGTCAGTGGCCTATCGGAGGGATTGAGCTTCTCCTTTTGGGGTTGACTGACTCTCGGCAGTCTGATTGTTAGTGGCCCCGTTGTGGGTCTCGACACTTGGCCGAACCTTGGCAGCCGGATTGTCATCTGCTGCTCTTGCGCCGAGAGGCTGATCGCGTCTTTTCTTAGAGTGGCAGTAAGGGGTGCAGACTTGCCCGGTTTACGAGATTGGAGGTGGATTGTCAGAGGTCCTTCTAATCCCGTAGCTATCTCGGTATGAGCTTGTATGTCTCCTTCATCAAGGTACCTCTTCGACTTTTCGTATAGGTAGGAGTCTGAGTAGTAGGATTTGACCCCTATGAAGGGATCGATATCAGCAAATTTTGTCTTTACAAAGTCGTATTTTTTGACGTATTTGAAGCACTAGTGCAGCGTGGAAGGCACGATCATATAATCGTGTATCCATGGGCGCCCCAAGAGGATGTTGTAAGAAGTGTCTGCATCTATGACATAACAGGTGACTTCGGATTGGAGGTCGCCAATTTGACACTTCAGACGAATCTTCTCAATAGGGTAGCTCCTGCCCGAATTAAAACCGCTGATGGCGGTGCTTGTAGGTGTCAGGCGATGCATTGCGATGCGGAGATGATGTAGCAGACCATTCGGGATGATGCTTATGGAAGAGCCAGGATCTATGTGCATCCGATCCACCTTCATGTCGCCGATGTACCCCATGTAGTATAGCGGGCGATCGTGCAGGTTGGTTTTGATGAGCATGTCCTACGGAGTGAAGACGATATTGAGCATTGCTCCCGTGCAGGCACTGTCTTGGAGATCCATGGGTGAGTCCTCCCCGGTGAGGTTGGATTGAGCCAGATAGACATCGGCATTTTGGAGTGCTTCGCTTAATGCAATACGAACGTCCTTGGAGAGCCTTAGGAGTTCGTACAGTGACAACTTGGCCGGTATGTTAGCCAATTATGCTAAGATGTGAAAGTTGTTGGGCCTCTCTAGTCCTTGGGCTGCCTCTTTTCGGAGGGATTTGTCGAAGCGAGTCTCCCTCGGCCTAGGCTTATCGGTCGTCGAAGGCTGAGCCGGTCCTGGAGTGTCAGTTGTAGTGGGTTGATGATTTTTGGCTGGATTGTCAACCACAGGTTGGGATTGTGCTCCGGACCGCGTGACGACGGTTGTAGCTTCCTCGTTTTCTATCGAGATTGTGTGGCAGGTCCTGACTTTTCCACTTTTCTTTTTATCGGTGGTAGATGGCATGGGCCGAGTCACTTCTGACACCAAGTCTGGATGGATCCACATGACCTTCCCTCGTGATGTGGTGAGGGGTACTAGACCGGCGGCCTGATCTCGGGAAGGTGGAAGATTGGTAATCTCCATTGTCGCTAGAGGGACGGGGATCACCCCGTCTTGAGTCTCCGTCGGAGGGAAGCTGCCGAATTATACGGACACCATATTGGCCGCCACGGTTACCTCTTCGAAATCGATGGCCAGAGCGTTCGAATTGATGAGGTTCTGGATGTACCATTTCAGCTGGTAGCAATCGTGTGTAGCATGATGAACATAGCGATAATAATGGCAGTACTTTGTATTCTCCATCTCTGCCGGCCGCGGTTTCCGTCTTGGTGGAGGAAGCTGAATTCTGTCCCCTTGTATGAGCATGTCCAGGATGGGCTTGACGTGACCGTCTTCGAAGGAGTAAGTGATTTGCGGCCATTGTTTGTCTGCGGGCTTCGGCTCAGGTTTTTGTGCTGTATCGGCCACCATAGCCTGTTTTCCCTTGCTGTCCCGATTGTTGGAGGCGTTACCCCCATTATCATTGTTGGGACGCTTGCCCTTGCTTTTTCCTTCTGAGATGTGCAACCCCAGTTGGCGAGCCTTCTTCAGTCGTTTTTCGGTACTTGTGGCACTGATGATAAATGCCTTCCAGTCCTTGAATTGACTCTCGCCCATCCAGAGACTGATCGTTGAAAGCAGTCTCTTTTGGCAAATTTCGATCAAAGAGGAATCTGGATTTCCGAAGGACAGCTTCATGGCGGTTTGACGGAACCGCTCAATGTAGTTCCTTATCAGCTCCTTCTTCCATTGGATGACGTCCATGAGGGTGGACATGGTGATGTTCTGTCCTACCTCGTAGAATCTCTCCAAGAACATGCGCTTGAAGCCGACGAAGGAGTGGATGTAGTTGTCCGGCAGATTGCGATACCAGTCGAAGGCGACTCCTTCCAATGCCCCAATGAACAATCGTATGAGGATAGCATCATCGTAGGGCAAATGGTCGGTGGTGACCTCGAAGTACGTGATGTACCGACTTGCTGAGGTCTTGCCATCATATGGGTTGATATTGAACGGCTTATATCTTGGTGGGAATGGAACATCCCTCCATTCAGCAGGGTATGGTTGCCGCATTCTGAGGTTTTGAGCATTTTCTCGGGCATAGAACATGGCTCGGAGCTCATGAACCTCTCTTCTTACTTCTTGGGCCTCATCTGTCGCGGTAGGGGCTGTTATTTCGGAGAATTGTTACCCAGTTTCGATGTCGCTGAATTCGAGTTTGCATTGACTGCGGGACCCGCGCTCATTTGGCCAGGCGTTCCTCCTTGCAGAGTTGGAAGGGCCGCTTTAATCTCGTCTACAGACTTGACCAAAGCAAGTAATATGGCTTCGAGATTGTCGATGTGCTGGCGATCACTGGAACCACCTTGGTTGCTGTCCGTCATGAACACCGTCCTTACATGAGGAGTGATGGAAGAAACGGTGGAGGATGTGCCTTTCGAGTCGTACCCATGCACCAAGAAGTCATCAGGATAGGTGGGAATGTTCTCTTCGTGCTCGGACTCGGAGGGAACGGTATCCCCAGCCTCAGAGCTTGCTTCGTCTTGAGAGTCGCGGATGTCCTCGGGGACATCAGCGTCTGTTGTACCTGATGGGAGAGTTGTTTGCCCGGGCTCGGCTCCTTGAAACATCGAATTATTGCGGATGTTCGGAGGAGTGATACCCCCAGTTCCCACAACCTCCAGTAATATGGACGATGAATTTCTCATTGCGGCAGATTTCGTCTTTGAACGGGTGTGTTGGAATACTCCGATAGAGGACAACCGTTTGGACGACAGTTTCTTAGCTGTAGTGGTTGATATCTTGGGACTGGAGATGCTTGTCTTCTTCCCTCTCCCTTCGGCGGGGACTTTCTGAGCGGAATTGCAGGAGACAACAGGAGGTGCCTCGTCTTCTTAGTTCGGATGCTGTAGTCTTTTGAAGACAGATGGTCGATCTTCCGTCACTGCCGCGTTGTTGCAACAGCAGTTGACGATGACTTGGGTGAAGTGATGTCCAAGCGAGGACTCTTTGTACACCGAAACCCCTCCTCTTTCCTTGCGTTTGTGGAGGATCGCCTCCCGCAGGTCAGAGGAACCACTTTGTCCTTTTGCCGCCGGGGCTGACTCGAGCGATTCTATACAACTTTCCATCAGAGGCCCGTGTGATAATCAACGGGACGCCCCGATAGTCAGAGGTTAGGACAGCTGACTGGGCTTGATGAGCCCGCGCTGCCCTAGACTTCCTCCTTTTAGCACTTGCGGGTGCGTAATAGGAGGAGTCCAAGTTAAATACCACAGAGTCTGGCTTATCATCCAGAGAACTACCAGGGTCAGGACCGCATGAGAGACGGTCGAAGACTGATCGAGAGAAGCGTGGAATGGACGCTATGCAGCTAGAGTTGGGTACCGTGCAGGCTGTCTGCATGCGGTTGTCTTCTGCTGTCGGATGAATTGTTTTTGTACGGCTAGGAGTCACGACCGTGCAGGCTGGCCGCATGCGGTTGGCAATTGTGGCCGTATGGGTTTTCTGTAAGCGATTGACTTTCTTAGCCGTATGAGTTTCGTTCATGTGGTTGGCAGCTGTAGCCGCATAAGCTATGCGGCTGACATATGTGGCCGCATGGGTTTTCTTTATGCGGCCGACGGATGTAGCCGCCTGAGCTTTCTCCCTGCAGCTAGTACCTTTATGCGGCTCGTATCTCATAGAGTTCCTCTTTGCTCCTGCAAGTCCAGCATCATAGTATTTTCTTCTGCCGGACTTGGGAACAGCGGAGTTGTCTACGGTCTAAAGTGGGGCCGCAGAAGAGTCTAGCCTGCCGTTTTGAGCAACGGAGGGTATTTTTGCAAGAGCTTCGGTAGGAACAAAGGATCGGGGTCTCCACTCCTTGTGGGCCTTCTTTGTGCGAGCTCACTTCTGGACCGGGCCAGCGCTCCTTGTGAGCATTTCTTCGAACGCCAGCGCTCTTGTCGGAGAGCATTTCTTCGAACCGGGCGACCATCTTCTGTTGCGTGGAGCCAAGCTTGGCTGCATCCGATTACGTCACCAACTCCTCAGCCATGGAGAAGTTAGTCACCAGCAGAGTCGCCATCGTGTTTGCAATAAAATATAAAAGAACAGAACAATTATCGGAGGATCGGACTTTTACTTTACGTTACAAACTCGCTTGTACAAAGAAAGCCTAGGGACGAAAACCTAGGTACAGCAGTCTAAGTACAATTGTTTATTTTAGATTCTGGGGGGTGACGATAGAGGCTCGGGAAGGCGACGGCAGCCCTGCCTTACTCCTTGGACGATCGGTATGCAGCCTTGGCTCCTGTGAACAGATGATTGGCGTTGCTGAAGAAATGCTCTTCTTGCTCTCCCTCTATTGCTCTTCTGGCTTCTCTCTCTCTATGTATTTTTTTTCTCTGATAGCGTATATTTTCCTCCTCGTCTTTTGCAAGGGAATGGCACCCTGCTATTTATAATAGTGGAGGGGCATCATTAGGGTTTGGATGATTACCCATTCTCATAGTGGCGGCAGCCTGATGCTTGATCAATCTGGACCATTAGTTTTAATCGTGAAGGATCTGGGCCATAAATGGAGATAGCACTGAATCCTGCGAATGATTAATGCTGATTGCGTTAAATCTTCGTGATTGGTTGTGTCAAGCTTGGATCTCTCACCATGTGTCCCATTGGCTTGATCATGAATGATATGACCTGATCTCATTAATTATGAGGATAACGTTAAATATGGTTATTAAGATCTGGTAAATCTTTGCATCTCATAATCATCCTTGCTACCAGCTGTCAAGTCTGGGGGACCATTGAATCTCTGCCATGGGTTTTAATGATGGACTCTTCCAGAGCCGCATGATGTCCATGAACCGCATAAGACAGCGTCTCGATGAGCTGCATAGGTATAGTATTTACGAGCCGCATGGGATAGTTTCTTGGTGAGCCGCATAAGGGTAGTACTCGCGAGCCGCATGGGATGGCTTCTTGGTGAGCCGCAGGAAGACGATTCTTGCCAGCCGCATGAAGCTGTTCTTCACTGGAGCCGCATGGGGGTAGCCACGTGTCAATCTCGGATCGTGTCAAAGATTTTCTCCTATTTCCAAAGAGTCTGTCATTATGACAGGGCCATTATGACACTTCATGTCAGAGCCGTCAGCTGTCAAATTATGGCAGAGCATTAAATAGGGCCATTGCTCGATGGCCAGTTGTGTGAAGGGGTCCCATGGTGATACGTGGCGTTGATCGAGCCGCATATCTCTGTGAGCCGCATGTACTTTTGAACCGTATGCGGCTGGGGGACTCTTTGAACCGTAAGATTGTCCCTATGTAAGCTGTATGGACTCTCCTATCCCGAGCCGCATGAGGCTAAGAGTCTCTCTGAACCGCATGGGACTGCTCCTGTATGAGCCGTATGGGGTTCTCCTGTTCTGAGCCGCATAGATCATCATTCTGATATTTTCCATGCTTCTACAGAGCCGAGCGTGGGGTCGTTAGAAAACTAGCGACCCTAGTTTGGTACTCGATGCTGGGCGTGGAGTTGTTGTCTCGCTAGAAGCCCCAGACCTTGCCTCGGGGTGACGATTCTTCTTGGGAAGGCGTATCGTCATTGGCTTGTTAGAGGGGTTGAGCTTCTCCATTTGTGGTTGGCCGACTCTAGGCAGCCTGATTGTCAATGGCTCCATTGTGGGTCTTGGCGCTTGGCCAGACCTTGGCAGCTAGATTATCATTTGCTCTTCTTGTGCCGAGAGGCCGATTGCGTCCTTACGCAGAGTGGCTGTAAGAGGTGCGGACTTGCCATGTTTATGAGCTTGAAGGTGGATCGTTAGGGGTTCTTCTGATCCTGTGGCTGTCTCGGTACGAGCTTGCACATCTCCTTCACCAAGGTACCTCTTCGACTTTTCATATAGGCAGGAGTCTGAGTAGTAGGATTCGACCCCTTTGAAGGGATCGATGTCGGCAAATTCTGTCCTCACGAAGCCGTATTTGTCGACATACTTGAAGCATTGGTGCAGCGTGGAAGGCACGATCATATAATCGTGTATCCAAGGGCACCCCAAGAGGACGTTGTAAGAGGTGTCTGCATCTATGACGTATCAGGTGACTTCCGACTGGAGATCACCAATTTGGCACTTCAAGCGAATCTTCCCAATCGGGTAGCTCCTGCCCGAATTGAAACCGCTGATGGAGGTGCTTGTTGGCGTCAGGTGATGCATAGGAATACGGAGAATATGTAATAGACCCATCGGGATGATGCTTATGGAAGAACCAGGATCAATGTACATCCGGTCCACCTTTACGTCGCCGATGTATCCAGTGTAATATAACGGACGATCGTGCAGGTTGGTTTTGATGAGCATATCCTACGGAGTGAAGACAATGTTGGGCATCGCTCCCGTGCAAGCGCTGTCTTGGAGATCTGCTGGCGGGCTCCTCCCGTGAGGTTGACCTGAGCCAGGTACGCGTCGGTATTTTGGAGTGCATCGCTCAAAGCCGCACGAACATCCTTTTAGAGTCTCAAAAGCTCGTATAATAATAATTTGGCCGGTGTGTTGGCCAATTGTGCCAGGATGTCGAAGTTGTAGGGCTTCTCCAGCCCCTGCGGTGCCTCTTTTCGGAGGGATTTGTCAAAATGAGTCTCCTTCGGCCTAGGCTTGTCGATCGTCGGAGGCTGAGAAGGTCCTGGAGCGTCAGTTGTAGCGGGCTGATAACCTTCAGCCGAGTTATCAGACACAGGTTGTGATTGTGACCTATACCGAGTGACCACGGCTGTGACTTCTTCGATATCTGCCGAGATTGTACGACAGGATCTGACTTTTTCACTCATCTTCTTGCGAATGGAAGATGGTGTGGACTGAGTCACTTCAGATACCATGTCTGGATGGACCCACATGACCTTCCCTCGTGAGGTGGTGAGGGGCACTAGGCCAGCAGCCTGATCCCGAGGAGGTGGAAGATTAGCAATCTCTATTGTTGCCAGAGTGATGGGGATCACACCATCTTGAGTTTCTGTTGGAGGGAAGCTGCCAAATTGTACTGACACCATGTTGGCTGCCACGGTTACCTCTTCGAAATCGATGGCCAGGGCGTTCGTATCGATGAGATTTTGGATGTACTATTTTAGTTGGTAGCAATCGTGTGTAGCATGGTGGACGTAGCGGTGGTAATGGCAGTATTTTGGGTTCTCCATTTCTGCAGGCCGAGGTTTCCGTCTTGGTGGAGGGAGCTGAATTATGTCTCCTTGTATGAGCATGTCTAAGATAGGCTTGACTGGCTGTCTTCGAAGGAGTAGGTCATTTGTGGCCATTGCTTTTCTGCCGGCTTTGACTCGGGTTTCTGGGCTGTGTCGGCCACTATAGCCTGCTTGCCCTTGTTGTCCCAATTGTTGGAGGAGCTACCCCCATTATTGTTGTTGGCGTTGGGACGCCTGCTCTTGTCTTATCCCTCGGAGATGTGCAATCCCAGTTGGCGAGCCTTCTTCAATCGTTCTTCGGCGCTTGTGGCACTGATGATAAACGCTTTCCAGTCCTTTAATTGACTTTCACCCATCCATAGGCTGATTGTCGGAAGCAGTCTCTTTTGGCAAATTTCAATTAAGGAGGAATTCGGATTACCGGACGGCAGCTTCATGGCGATTTGACGGAACCGCTCAATATAGTTCCTTGTCAGCTCTTTCTTCCCCTGGACGACATCCATGAGGGTGGACATCGTGATGTCCTGTCCTACTTAGTAAAATCTCTCCAAGAACATGTGCTTGAAGCTGGCGAAGGAGTGGATGCAGTTGTCCGGCAGGTTACGATACCAGTCGAAGGCAACTCCTTCCAATGCCCCGATGAATAACCGTGTAAGAATGGCGTCGTCATGGGGTAGATGGTCGGTGGTGACCTCGACGTAAGTGATGTATCAACTTGCGGAGGTCTTGCCATCACAAGGATTGATATTAGAAGGCTTATATCTTGGTGGGAAGGGGACATCCCTCCATGCAGCCGGGTATGGTTGCCGTATTCTGAGGTCTTGAGAGGTTTTTCGAGCGTGAAACATGGCTCGGAGCTCCTGGACCTCTCTTCTTGCTTCCCTGGCCTCATCCACAGCGGCGGGGGCCATCATTTCTGGAGGATTATTGCCCGGGTTCGGTGCCGCTGAGTTCGAGTCCGCATTGACCGCAGGACCCGCGCTTGTTTGGCCAGGCGTCCCTCCTTGGAGAGTCGGAAGGGCCGCTTTGATCTCGTCTACAGACTTGACCAAGGCAAGCAGTATGGCCTCCAGAGTGTCGATGCGTTGGCAATCACTGGAACCACCTTGGTTGTTGTCCGTCATGAACACCGTCTTTACATGATGAGAGATGGACGAAACGGTGGAGGACGTGCCCTCCGAATCGTACCCCTGTAACGAGAAGTCATCGGGGTATGTGGGAATGTTCTCCTCTGGTTCGAACACAGAAGGGATAGTACCCCGAGCTTAAGAGTTTGCTTCATCATGGGAGTCGTGGACGTCCTCGGGGACGTCGGCCCTTGCTGTATCTGATGGGAGAGTTGTTTCCTCGTGCTCATCTCCTTGGAACATCGAATTATCGTGGATGTTCTGAGGAGTGCTACCCCCAGTCTCAGCAACCCCCAGTGGTGTGGACGATGAATCTTCCATTGTAGCAGATTTTTCCTTTAAACGGGTACCTTGGAAAACTCCGGTGGTGGGCACCCGTTTAGACGATAGTCTCTTAGTCATAGTGGTTGAAATCTTCGGGCTAGGATCATTGGTCTTCTTCCCTCTCCCATCGGCGGGGATTTTCTGAGCAGAGTTGTAGGAGACGACGGGAAGTGCCTCATCTTCTGAAGACGGTTGTTGCAGTCTTTGAAAGACGGACTGCCGGTCTTTTCGTACCGTCGCGTTATTGCAACAGCAGTTGACGATGACTTGGGTGCAGTGACATCCGTGAGAGGACTCTTTGCTCCCCGAGGCACCTTCTCTTTCCTTGTGTTTGTGGAGGATGGCATCACGCAAGTAAGATGGGTCCGGTTTGACCATGTTTTCTCCCTGGATTTTGGAAGACTTTCGGAAGCCTCTCTGTCCGTTTGCCGCCGGGGGCTGGACTCGAGTGGTTCTGTACAACTTCCCACCAGAGGCCCGCACAACATTATATAGGATGCTCGGATGGACAAAGGTCGGATCAGCGGACCGAGCTTGCCAAGCTCTGCTGCCCTAGACTTCTTCACTCTAGTACATGAGGGCACATAGTAGAAAGAGTCTAAGTGGTGCTGGAGAGAGTCAGACATGTCTTCTTGGGAGCACAAGAGATCAGGACCATAGGAGAGGCGGTCGAAGACAGAGCCGCGTGGAGTTGGAGTCATGTGGCTGGAATCAATAATCTTCATGCGGCTGGCAGTTATAGCTGTATAGGTTTTCTCCATGCGGCTGAAAATCCTGGCCGCATGAGTGCTCTCCATACGGCTGGAAATCCTGGCCGTGTGAGTATTGTGCCTTTGGCTAGCAGTCTCAGCCGCATGGTCATCATTCATGCGGCTGGCAATCTTGGCCGTATGAGTCTTCGTTTGGCGGCTAGTGCCCTTGTTCGGTTTCTTCCTGGAGCACATAGAATCGCTCTTTACCCCTGCAAGTCCAGCATCGTAGTGCTTTCCTCTGTCGGACTTGGGGACAGCAGAGTCTTCTATAGGTTGAAGTGAGGCCGCACGAGAGTCGCCTTCGCCGTCTTGGGTAGCAGAGAGCACTCCGTCCATAGCTTGGGGAGGAGCAAATAACTTTGGCCTCCACTCGCTGCGAGCTTTCTTTGTGCGGGTTCGCTTCTGGACCGGGCCAGCATTTCCTTCGGAGAGTATTTCTTCAAACGCCTGTTGGTCAAAGCGGACGACCATCTTCTGTTGCGTGGAGCCAAGTTTGGCTGCATCCGATTGTGTCACCAACTCCTCAGCCATGGAGAAGTTTGTCCCCAGCATAGTCGTCATCGTGTTTGCCATTGATTGTCAAAGAACAGAACCATTATCGGAGGACTGAACTTAGACTCACAATACAAACTCGCTTGTGCAAAGAAAGCCAAGGGACGAAAACCTAGGTACAGCAATCTAAGTACAATTATTTAATTTAGATTCTGGAGGTGACGGTAGAGGCTCGGGAAAGCGACGGCAGCTCTGCCTTACTCCTTGGACGATCGGGTGCAGCCTTGGCTCTGTAGAAGAAGTACTTGGCGTTGATAAAGAAATGCTCTCTTTATTCTCTCTGGATCCGGGGGGTGTTCTCTCTCTTTCTTTGTTCGTCTCTGTCTGTCTCTCCGTCTATCCTTTTGTAAGGGAATGACACCTTGCTATTTATAAGAGTGGGGGCATCATTAGGGTTTTGCAATAAGTGCCCATTCTCAAAAGTCGGCGGCTAAGGATCAATTAATCCGGACCGCTCATCATGAATATAATGGATCTGGGCAATTAATGTGATTGCATCAAATCTTTGTGATGATACACATAAATCCTCATGATTTGTTATGCCAATCTCGGATTTCCAAACGCGTGTCATTGGTTTGCTAGATTGCAAATGATCTGATTTGATCCCAATATTTTATTGGGATTTGTTGATGGATTTTGGTCGATTTGATGCCACGTGTCCCATTATCATGCCACGTGTCTTAACTGCGAGCCACTTAGAAATTTGAGCCGCATGAGGACTACTCCCTATTGAGCCGCATAAGGCTGGCCACGTTTCATGGCTGCTTGGGAGTGGCCCCTGAACATTTGAACCGCATGGTGGGGATCTGAGCCGCATGAGCGTAGGTGACCGCATGGTGGGTGCTTTCTTCGTGAGCCGCATTGAGATAATCCTCGTGAGCCGCATGGAGATAGCTTCTGCTTGAGCCGCATGGGGTAGTTCTTTGTGTGCCACATGGGATAGCTTCGGCCTAAGCCGCATGGGTGGCCTCTGTCTGGGCCGCATGCGATAATACACGTGTCAAGAACGCATGAAGGTTTCTGGGTCCCTGGGGATTGTTTCAGAGATCTCCTTCGTTTCCCTAGGAGTCTGCCATTATGACGGAGTCATTATTGCATCTTTTTGTCATTGGTCAGAGCTGTCAGCCGTCTAGGCATTAAATGCAGTAGAAGACAAAGGGAAGAGCTGTTGAGGACCATGTGGCTCCTCTCTGAGCCGCATAGACGCTTGAGCCACATGGGTTCCTGAGCCGCATGAGCTCTCTAAGCCGTATGGGGATCCTTGGCCGCATGGATCTTTCTTTAGTCTTTTTCATGCTTCTACAGATCCAGGTCGTCAGGTTGACCCACGTAGGGGAACGATGCATCCAGTTCAGCAGTGACAACTTGCCTGCGGGGTATGACCCTTTGCGAGCAAGCCGATTCAGGAAAGTGTCAGCCTCGAAAAACCTGATATTGGGCTTCAGTTCATGGATAAAACTGCCGGGGGCCAGTCCATCAATGGAGTAGCTGATTGTCTCCTTGACTGCGACCACTGTCAACACATATTTATTATAGCGGATATGGCCTACAAAAACTCCTTGTTGATCTAGAGTTATGGGAACCGACATTTTTCTCTCGATGGGCACCATGTTGAACCCTGATAATAGGAAGTGGCGTTCCATCTGCGATATGTGAATCGCTACCCCGTGGGCAGAGAAATCCCAGTTCTGGAATATTTCTATTATGCGTGGGTCCGAGATGGTCAGGGCATCGCCGAAAAAAAAACATAGGCTTCAAACGAACGTCGTCGAGTTTCCCAGAGTTCATCATGTCGAGTAAATAGAAATACAACTGGCTCCAGATCTCCTTCAACCTGGCTTCAGATTGATCTCTAGAAATTTGAGTCGACATATTTTCCACTATGTGGTCAAATCTGACACCTAGAGCGGCCTGAGCATACCCTATCAAAATCTCCCCTGAAGGAGCCGTAGGCAAAGTCATAGCAAAGGTCAAAGAAAGAAGATAGTCAGAAGAAAACAAAAAGAATGGGTTCCTTTTCAACTATGCGGCCTAATCAGGCAGAGCCTTTGTGGCCTGGTTATGAAAAGAGCCCATGCGGCTCAAATTCGGGTATTACGCAGCCTAGTCAGGCAGAGCCTATACGGCACAGATATATGGAGAGCACATACGACTTAAATCAGGTGATGTATATGCGGCCTAGTCAGGTAGAGCCGATGCGGACCAGATATAGGGAGGGCACATGCGGCTCAATCATGTGACACCTATTCGGTCCGGTCACACATAGCACATGCGGCCCGGTGAGACAGGGAACACATGCCGCATGGAAGCCCGACTGTGCACAAAAGGCGTTGAAGCCAAAGCACAGCGGTGATACGTGGTCAGACCCGCGCATAAAGCATGCAACATGCCCATTAGAGTTCAAATGTTCGTTCTTCCACCATCCTTACCCTTGATAGAAGTCTGTACGTCTGGGTGAAAGAAGGAAAAGTCTGTAGTTCTAGACGAAGGGGCAGGCCCCTTCCCATTGTCAGCAGCGCTTGTAGATTTGGAAGCTTTGGGGGCCATGGCTAACTAGAGAAGACGAAGAGTAGGAAGCAGAAAATAAAAGAAAGGAAGATGAAAGAAAGCAGAGGGATTTCTCTTACTACTATACGGCCTGCATTTATAGGCTATCAAAAAAGCATAAACAGTTAGACGTCTCTTCGTTTATCGCGCCCATTAAACATAATGATGACCCTCGTGATTTTATCCTTCATAACTGTCATATCGATCACAAAAAGATAGCCCCAAATCTAAAAACAAATCAGAGCTTTAAATGCACCAGTGACAGTCTGAACAACCTATATAAGACTTCCCTACGGCTGGAAATCTTATGCGTATCTCCATGCTTCTTATTCAAAGTATTCCAAAATTTGCAATTTGAAAATTTTGAAGGGGGTCTTGTAGAAGCATGAAAAAATGGATTTTATGGGCATTATCATTTATGCGTTATGTGGCCAAATTTATCCAGGGCGCAGAAGGAATGCTCCTATGACAACTCTGCGGCCAAATTGATCTCGGCTGCAGAAGGAAGGCTCCTATGACAACTCTGCGGTCAAGTTGATTCAGGTCGCAGAAGGGAGGCTCCTATGCCAACTCTACGGCTAAGATTATCCGAGCCGTAGAAGGAACGCTCCTGAGACCACTATGCAGCCAAAGTTGATTCAGGCCGCAGAAGAAAATTCCTGTGACAACTATGCAGCCAAGATGAGGCAGGGATGTCCTGCGACTAAGGGAGATTGTGACCTATTTTCGAGCCGCATGAGCGTTATACGGTCCAAAAATCTCCAAACTCCTTCAACAGATTAATTCTACTTTATGGTAGGACACATGGATAATTGACATAGTCTCGAACCACACAAATATATTGCAACAAAAATTTTAACAACCACCCAGGTGGCAGCTAAAGACTGGGTCATGGTACACTGTTACGGCCACATGGCTACTCGACCACCTATGCGGCCCAAAATATGCCTCATCCAGAAACCTTTATCAATAGTAGGGTACCACACCCATGCAAAGGGCTGAAAAAATCAAAGAGCATTTTCTCACTAGAGCAAAGACTGCATCCGATAGTTCAAGGAGTAAGGCAGAGTTTCTACACTTCTCCCGAGCCTCCACCGTCACCCCCAGAATCTAAACTAAACAATTGTACTTAGATTGTTTCCTAGGATTTCTTTCTAGGCTCTCTTTTGTACTTGAGAGTTTGCAATCAAATCCAGTTCCTCTGTAGTTCTTATTTTTGATAATTAATGGCAAACACCAACAGTTTTAAAGAGAAGAGTACATGAACAATAAAGGAATTTTTCGAGTGATACAAGTGATGATCCAAGAGCAATGATCATGAAAGAAAAGGGCAAATCATGGTCTTGGCTAGTGCACCTACAGAAAGTCATAAACACACACCTGGAGCGTTCACCAGGTCCTCAGAGGGACGTAGAAAGATACATGAAGAACAAACCATATAAACTGAATATAAAATATGCCATAAAGTCATAAAGTAAATTGTAAGTCTTTATTTTTATTATATTTAAAGTTGATTTATTTTTAAGTTATTGAAATAATAATAATACTATTATTTAGATAATTCAATTAGTATTTACAAGTTTCAAGATTTAGGACTAAGCAGCATGTGATTATTGAGATGGTTTGCCAATTTACTTATAAAAATTTGTAAAATTAGTTAAGGATGAACCTAGTTAATTAGATAGCCCAGATTAATTATTCACATGTTCTTGGGCCTACGGCTTGGGACCAAGCCTATAAATACCTTATTCATTTCATTCCCACCAATATTATCCAAGCCCAACCCATTTTCCTTCACATCCAAACCCAAAACTCAAGCCCATAAACCTTTTCCTATTAAGTAACTCCTAACGTATTACATTCCGTAACTCCCAACCAATTACATTCCGTAACTCCAACCTATTACATTCCGTAACTCCTAACCTCTTATATTTTGTAACCTCCGACCCTTCATATTCGTAACTTCCCTTCATTTTTCTTTAAAAAGAGAAATGTTGAGACAAGACTCATTACCATCTTCTTCCTTTGGAGCAACACATCGACCCAAGCCACCGGAGCCGTACCGAGGAGCCGAGCTTCGTCGACAACCGATGAACCACCTTCTTCGTCTTCCTCGGTGAGAAATAAACTCTAACATTTGTATAGTTTAAATCCAAGCATGCTAACACCAAACGAATTTTGATCCAGTGGTCATCTGACTGGCGCCCCTAGGATCTGCTCCTGACAGACCCTAGTTTGAACCCTTCCCCTTGTATGTTTTATATATATATATATATATATATATATATATATATATATATATATATATATATATATATATATATATTCTTTTATATATATATATATATATATATATATATATATATAAAAGAAAAAAAAAATATATATATATATATATATATATAAAATCTCTAAACTGATATAAATTGTTTGGTTCTATTTCTAACAGAACCAAATATAACGCATTGGTTAGAGCAGCTATGTTAAGACCATGCCTAGGAATCCTAATTTCGAGCCCGGGCCTTGTGTTTATATATATATATATATATATATATATATATATATATATATATATATATATATATATATATATATATATTAACAAAAAAGAGACTTTATAAACCAAGGGATGGGGAAAACCCATCACTAGCGGCTATAGGGCACAACTGCCACCAATAGCCCAAAATTTGAACAAAGAAAAAAAAAAGGTGAAGAGGAAATCAAGAGCAGGCCCGAGAAAGAAGGACTCCCAATAGCATAAAATAAATAGGCCTCCCAAAACGTTCACGAGCGAGCTGCCTTAAAGCAGCGGTCTGAGCAGAGACTCCACCGTACCCCAGAATAACCTTATACCAAATTCCCAATGCCAATGACCCGAGCGACTTGTCGAAGGGTCTCAAGAATGAGTTGGTCAGCGTCAAAAGTGCTTCCCTCATAGCGAGATTTGTTTTGGTTCTTTCATAGAATCCGATGGCGGCTTGAAAGATAATAATTTAAAAGGAAGCAAGCGGACCGTCTTTCCAGATCCGGTACATATTGATGATGCCTCATGTAGCCGCAAACAAGTTGCACCGGGAATATATGTGAGCCCACAGAGTAGTAGTGCTATCGTACAGTGTGAAGATATGATCGATGGATCCACCTCTTTGCTCGCAGCAGCAATGACACTTAGACGGAAGATATAACCCCCAAGTCTATAGAATATCGTCAGTAGGGAGTTCGAGTTTAAGAATGCACCAGGTCAGTATTGACCATTTGATAGGGCAAGACGTCGACCAGAGTTTGCTTACGAGGGAATCCTCCAGGCTGTGCTCTCTAATAATCTCCCATGCAGACTTGATCGAGAATCCACTGCCGATGCCCGAAATCAAAGAGAAAGAGTCAAACGCAATCGAAATAGAAGGCTGGGCTCTTCTGACATGATCAACTGCTAACTGACCAAAGAGACGATAGATAAGAGGGAAGTCCCATCATCTCTCCATGTCCCACAGCACCTTAACCTATCGCGACTCTCTACTCCTCATCTTCCTACGGATGGCACTAGAGCCTGTCCAGTTATCGAGGTTGGCGTCAAACTCCCCTCTGCCCGTGTTGATGAGGATGTGGGGTTCCGCAAGCTTGCAGCCCTTAAGAAGACGTCCCCAGATGGGGGACGCATTGCTATTAGCTGTGCCGACGACCACGTGCTTCATTTTAAGGTAGCGCGCTCTAGTATATATCGACTATAGCATCCACTTTGACCTAAACTTCCACCATACCTTGGCTGTGAAAGCGCTAATCATCTCGAAAATACTTCAAATACCAATACCACCTTCGATCGTTGGACGAGCAATGGATCGCCAACTGGCCCACCAATGTTTGGAGAAGCCATGGCTCTTGCCCCAGAAATAGCTGGCGAAGAGGTTCTCGATAGTATTGATGACCTTCTTAGGCGGGCTATAGGCAGTTAAAGTATATATAGGAATCAAACAAAGAACATGGCAGATAAGGATAAGTTTTCCTCCTGGAGAGAGAGTGGTGTTCTTCCATCTACTGAGCTTACGCTTGATCTTATCTACAAGAGGGTCGAAGAGGATAGCCTTTCTCTTCACGCAGGATAATGGGCATCCCAAGTAGAGCAAAGAAGGGGTCAGGCCTTTGATGCCTGTGATGTCATGAAGGTGCGCGAAGGAGGCTTCATAGGAGTTGTGGACGTACAAAGCGCTCTTATTCTTGTTAACCGTTTGGCCCGAGGATCGTTCGTACTTGGCCAAAACCTGCTCTACCAATTTTACAGTTATTTTTTCTCCGTCCAAGAAGATAATAACGTCGTCCATATATGCTAGATGTGTAACGATCGGGCATCTGCTGGTGGTACGATACCGTCCGAATCTTAGGTTGAGACCAAGGTGAATCAGATTCTTGCTAAGGCTCTCCGTAGCTAAGATGAATAAATACGATGAAAGGGGGTCTGTCACGACCCGTACCCTGATTAGGGGCACGAGTACGTGGTTACGTCCAGCCTATGCCGCAGAATCGGCGGTAGAATATTGTATATAAGGTCTGTAAATACTACGACTAAAACAGTATAAAAGTACCTATAAAGTATATACACTCCGAATGGAGGTGACATATTAAATACAGTCTCAATCACATCTAAGGTAGAATACGATAAAAAGATAGAGAGATATGAAATAAAACCACAAAGATACAACCAGATAGAGTTCTAAGTGTCTAAGACAACACAAATCCAGAAACATCCCAAATCTTAAAATACAGTAATCCAGAGAATAAATACAACTGAAAATGACTAATCTAAACAAATGGTGTCTCATCCACTTCTAATGGATCCTGTTGGAGATCCAGGGGTAATATCTCATCAAACCCTATCCTGGCCATACCCATAAAAGGTAGAGCAATCAGCTAACATTTACTCTATAAAAATCAATGGTTATCCTGTCAGGAAAATGAGCAAGTACAAACACTAACAGCAGTTCCATATGAATTGACAAAATCTATAAGAGACAGTATAATGAAATATAAGACAAAATCAACAGGAAATATATATCAAATGAGAGTACTGAATAGGACGACAATAAATATATAGGACGACTTGGGAACTATTCGGAAGCCGAGTTACAACCCTTAAACCAAATAAGGACCAGGGTTGTAACCCTTCTCCCGAACAGAACTTAGCCTCCTACGATAATAAATATAAAAGGTGCCTTGAATTATTAATGCATTATGTGATCGGCTTGGGAAAATGATCAGGCTTTCCATCCGACCGACTATGAATAATGTGTATAATAGAGCGGTAAGGCCGGTCACCATGGAAAGCTATAAACGATGTAGGGTAAGGCTTTACCCGTCATGAGGCGAGGATATAGCTACGAACAATGTATAGCACAATGTAGGAATTTTGATCACACAACCACTAATAACTCCCCCATCCCCGAATACTTTAATGGATCTGGACATGACACGTCATGACACGGGATTCCATAAGAGGGTAGGAAGTCCCCTTAGGAATCGGTGTCTATACCAATACATGGAAATAAGACAGAATATGTACCAATATACCATGAAAATATAGGAACAACATCCCATGTCATGATCCAGTATATACTAGTCTATGAACTATTGTGACTGGAAATCGAGTATAACACTACAATTGAATCGAATATAGTAGATATCAAGACAATGAAAACTATCCATGAATGTACTCACCTGCGGTCCTGAGCAGTCAAATGGGGTCGATGCTCAGAGTAATGCCACAAACCTAAAGATGAGATATATAAACTAATTAGGGTTCAACAGTGTTAGGTAGGATTATATAGTATAAGCTATGTAATCTAGGTTAATCTCAGTCCAACTAAGTCAAACTACGTCACATTGAGTCACACTAGGTCAAACTAGGTCACAGAAAGTCAAACCAAGTCAAACTAGGCTAATGTTGACTAACAGTTGACTTTTGGCTAACTGGTCAACTTCTAGATATTTCTAGGCCAAGTGTTGACTGATAGTTGACTTTTGGTCAAAGCAGTCAAACTTGGTCAACCGAGATCAAAACTAGCCTAAGCATACTATTCCTAAACATTACCAACCAAGATACCATATATCTTAGTCAAACAGGGTCAACTCTAATCTAAGAATTAAAATATCAAGTTGTACCTTGTCATTCGTACATCGAAACCTACGACACGTAAATCGAGATAAGATAATCAACGTTAAGGTTAATCATCTTATCACAATGATCCATATGATCATCTTGCCAATTTCAGCGATGTGAGATCACCGGAATCGACTGATCTCAGTTTCGTTGTACTAATTCCGAAATATAAACTTAATAAGAATTAATTATAATTAAAGGTAATACACAGAGAAATACCTACAAACATTGTCGGATGATGAAACAAATATCACCAACGTGTCCAGAACGATCAAATCAGCTAGGATAGCCTATCCATAAGTCCAATTTGGACACAGGAGCAAAAAGGTTATTTTGGGTCAAAACAGTGTCCGTATCGGACCCGCTTTGCACCAAAAAATGTGCAAGAAAACTAGTCTACTAAATCTAACAAATTTTATGTCCACGAATCCAGAATGGCAATACGAACTCATCGGTATGTCCAAAATTGGATTCCGTTGACCCGATCTCAAATTGGTCCGTTGAATAGGACATTGAAATTCCGAATTGCACGGAAAAGTGCGTCGGAGCCAATGCCCTCAAAACTCAGCAAATTATATGTCAACGAGTCCATCATGATGATATGAACTTAACGGTATATCTGGAATTGGATTCCGATAAGCCGATCTCAAAATGACCCATTGACCCGGATATTGGTATCTGACTTGCACCGAAATGCGTGCCGGAACCAATGTCCACTAAAACATAGAAAATTATACGTCAGCGATGCCAGAATGACGATAAGAACTCAACAGTATATCCAGAATTGGATTCCGATGAGCCGGCAGCAAAATGTCCGGTTGACCAGGACTGTGGGGCCCGCTTTGTACCGAAATACGTGCCAGGGCCCACGTCCTCCAAATCTAACAAACTTGATATAAAAGTATGCCAAAACGATGCCACGAGTCTACTGGTGGTGTCAAAAATTGAATCCAGAGTCTCGGGTTAAAAAATGGAATTTTACAAGTTAGAAATTATGAATTCGGACGGCCCACTTTGGCGTCTAATTCAACCAATCAAACATACTCACAATAAAACAAAACTGGAGTGGTAGGAAGAAGGTTATACCAGATTCACAACGGAACTAGTGGCACGCCAGACGGAGCTGCGATAGAGAAGATACGAACTGACAAACTTGGCTCCGTAAAACTGTCCAGAAATAACACAATTTAAACGGTCAACTTGGTGGCCGGTTTTGATGTATCAAACGATAAAATTAACGGACGAAAATTAAGGGAGTAAAGATGGATATACCGAGATTGTGTCAAAACGAAGAAATCACAGATCCAATGGTCGAATTTCTCGAAAAACATGTACGAAGTTGCTGCGATAGAACGCCATTTCCGAATCCATTTCGAGCTCGTGCCGACGGAAACCCGTGCCAAACGCCCGAAACGCCTAGGCGGCGCGTCCCGGAGGACGGTGGCCGCCACGGGGCCAACCTGGGGTATGTACTCGGCCAAGGCGGTCGGCCACGGAAGCCGTGGTACCGGCGGTGGCGCATGTGCACGGCTGAACCCGGCCTTCCGGTCGTTGGTACTGCTGACGTGTATGCTGATGCTGTGTACAAGCGCACGCACGTGCGACAGCGGCGGTGCTGGCCTGGCACGACGGCGGCAGCCACGGGCATGGCGAGGGTGGTTGATGCTGGCGGTTGAGGGTGGAAGTGGTGGTGGTTGTTTGGAGTGTGAAGGTGGTGATGGTGGTAGTGAATGGTGATCATGATGGTGAAGTGAGGAGGAGGAGAGGGGATTTGCTCGGGAGGTGGTGGTGGTGGTGCTTGGCCGTCGGCCATGGGAGTGTGAAGAGGAGAAGAGGTCGTAGAGCTCAGCCGTGGGGGTTTTGCTGCTGTTGTGGGTGATGTGTGTGTGTGTGTGAGTTTGTGAGCAAAATTACAGAAAGATAGAGAATAAGAATTATTATGTGTGTGTGTGCTGTTTGTGAGTAAAAAATGGAAAAGAAAGAGAGTGATATTCCCTTCCTAGAAATTAGGGCCGACCATGTATTGGGGAAAGTGTTTGTGAGTTTGTGGGATTAAGTGGTGTGGATTGGTAGAAAGGAATCCAATGGCTAGGATTTAAATAGGGATTAAGATTATTTCTAGGGATTTAATTCATGGGGGTTTCTCCATTAAATATAAAAATGGTAGAGTAGGTATTTAATATTTTGTAGGAGAATTAGGGCGTAGGTGTCCATGAGGGGATAACATGAAGTTTGGGTTGGGTTCAGTTGAACCAGGTCGGATCAAAATCGGACATGGTGAAATTATTGAATTAAATAGGTATTTATGATCATGGTTAAATAAGTAGCATGTGGGGGATCAAATAAATGGGACACAAGTGTCAGGCGGGTAGTAGGCTTCGTGTGGACCATGTCCATATTTTGCGCCGACTAGGTTGGGTCGATATCGGGTCCCGAAATTAAATTGGAAGTCAAGTCACAAATTACGGTAGATAATTAATTGGCCTAAATTGACCCAAAAGTTGTGCGAAGCAAATGAAGCACAAGATGGTGTGTCTGAGTAAGACACGAAGGTCATGGGTAAAGAGCGTCTCGAGTAGATCAGGCATGACAAGTTGGTTTCAAGAAAATAACTAGCCTTGTGCTCCTAAATTAAATGTCACGGTAACGTGCATATGATGATCAAAGATAAAAGTGGGAAAATTAATTAAGAATTAATTAATGATCAAATGGTCTAAATTGACCTGAAGTTGTGTGAAACAAAAAGAGTACAAGAGAACAAGTTTGGATGGAACATGATATATCAATGTGAAGGTAATCTTGTCTACTCCACAATGATGAAGAGAGTTTCCAGAGATGAACATCACTGACACTCCAAATATCAAAGGCACAAAAAAGTACATTAAATCAAATAATAATATTTATTCAAAATAAATGATTTATAAAATTAAAGAAATAATCCATAAATTCGGGGGGCTTACATCCTACCCACCTTATAAAAATTTCGTCCTCGAAATTAAAAATCACCTAATAGGTCAAGCTAAAACATGCAACTGCTATGGCTACAGTACCTAATCCGCTACCCTTATGATCATCTATGTTGTTTCTCTCTACAGGTATTTTGGTTCAGGTTTAACAAAGGTCCTTCTATCATAACTATGTCATCGAACTTAAGCATAAGATTCTAGTCCTAAATCCACTATCACAATAATATAATATTCTTTACTCCATCTAAGATACCTTAAAATAAATCTATACTGTCAAACTAATCATTCTGAATGGTTTCTAAGTCCACTGTAGTTAGTCACTCATATTTGTCCTATAAGCTTAACCCAATAAATCCCTAAGAAAATATACTCATCACAATCACACATAATAACATATTATAGTTACACTACAGAATCTGTTAACAAGGTCTGGCTATCTAATCATCAAAATATATGGTAACAAGGGCCTAAGACTGGGTCTAACAATCCATATCAATATTCAAGCAAGGTAAGGGTCAAGCAAGACAAGAAAGATTGTCGAAATATTTCCAAGATTAGTACGAGAACAAACGAGATGCATAGGACGTAGCCAAAGTAAAACTCAAGAAACATATACCTCCATAATTATGTAAATGAATTTACTATCGTGCTAGTGTGCATCTGGCTGCAATTAACTTCCTTGTTCCATAATACAACGGATGGCTGCAGTGCACAGCTCCTACGCCAGATAATACAGGTTCCTGAACTTAACTTGGCTAAATCCGTGAAATATTTCCAAACAATTTTTACAAAATAAAGGAGAAGACATTAGTCAAAATGCTTAGGGAGTGGTCCAAGTAGAATTCGAGAAACATATTTAACCATGATGCCGTTATCTGAAGTCATACCTCGCCAGTATTTCTCTGGATGCAAACTTCCGATTCCGTAATACAAGGATAAATATACTTTTCAAACCTTTCATGAATCAACCCATGAGGCACTTTCAACAATTATCGAGAAGGACAAGAAGAATTACCCAAGTGGTTAGCGAAGAAGTGTTAAGTCAAATCATAGGAAGATGGAACACAAACAATCATGTTGAGAAAATCCTAATTATGGCTGTAGATAGACAGAGTTAACCATGATGGGGAAGAATAATGATAAGAATTTTTTTTCTCATCTGGTCATAACAAAGTGATCCAATTTAAAATATAATCTGATAACTATATACGTCTTCCTGAAATTATGTTGCCAAAATTTTTGCTACGCCAGTAAGCATAGCTGCAATAAACGATAGAGTCCACAACTAAGATATACACCCTAAATCCTGTCATCTGGAATTCTTACCACGCCAACCGGTATGGCTGCAAGAAAATCCAAATTCTATAACTAGGATAAACATATCTAAAATCAGGCTTTATGTCCTTGTCATGCTAGCTTGTATAGCTGCAGTTAATTCTAAACTCCATAAATAAAGCAGACATTTACCTTATCAGGATATACCTTAATTCAATCCACAAAATTTATCTCGAAGCAAGATCAAAGTAAACAACGAACATCAAGAATCAAAATCAACAACAAATCAAGGAAGTGTAAATGGAGGCAAGCGAAAACAGATTTTGAGAGTTTCGAAATAAGATTCTCAGGGATTATCCCTGGAATCTATCAAGAGTTCCTAACTGTGATTGAGCAACTCCTATCATAACCTAGAACCTATATCCTAATAGCAGGCTCGTAGCTGTGCTCTAAGTTTAGCACTACTACGAAATCGTACTAGTTGCGACTCTGACCTGCATAGGCCACCACAGGGTCTCCTTGCCTTATGCTCCTCGAGGAGCGGAAGTATTCAGAAGGCACTCCGTTAATAATGAGAGAGAACCACACATCGCTAACCGATCTCCAAAGGACATCGATCCATCTGGCGGAGAATCCCATTCTCGTGAGAACCCATATTAGGAATTGCCAGTCTACAAGATCGTATGCTTTAGCCATATCAAACTTCATGACCACGTTACTGCCTCGGTTGGAGGCTCCCAAACCAAAGACCAGTTCTTGGGCCAATAGTATGTTATCTACTATTTCACTTCCTTTGACGAATCCATATTATTCCTCGATACAGCTTTGTGATAGTGCACTCCTCAAAGGAACGCGTTGGCAGCCTCCCTGAGATCATCTTTTAAGATAGGCCAGCACTCTTTAAAGAAACAGCGGGTAAGGCCGTCGGGTGTAGTAGCGCTAGCATCGTTTAATCCACAAACCGCCTCTATGACTTCCGATTCGGAGATGGGGATGAGGAGTTTTTCGTTGTCGGCTGTCGTCACCATCGAGGGAATTTGTTGAAGGAAGCTTTCATATTTCTGGATACTAGATTTAGTAAACAGGTTAGACCAGTATATTTTGGTCACTTTCGCGATGTCTCTATTAGATCTCTTGGTATCGCCATTACCATCAATAATGTGGTGGATGTGGAGATTGTTGTGTTTGCTTCTCACTCAGCTGTGAAAGAAATTAGAGTTTTTATCCCCTTCGCTATCCCACTTGAGTCTTGCTTTTTGCTTCCAGAAATTCGGGATAATAGCGATTTTCTGAATGAGGATGGCTTTGGCTTTGTTCAGGTTGGCACGGGCGTAACTACTGTTAGCAATCTGATGTTTAACCTCCACTTTCACAACCCTATTCTCCGCTTCTTTGAATTCCCAGAATATGTCACCATATTCCCGTTTGCTCCATTTAGAGAGAACATATCTGTGAGTTTGATTCTGTTAGTGAAACGAATCATAGGGTCCAAGTGGTATGTGGAATACCAAGTTCTGTTAACAATGGACAAGAAGTCGGGGTAAGAGCACCAAAAATTAAGAAATTTGAATTGCTTACGAATTTTAGGAGCTCGGGTGTTGACTTGGAGCAATAGTAGTTTGTGATCGAATTCGGAAGTGTTGAGATGAATCACCGAGGAGCTAAACACGAGCTCGTTCCATTCAAAGTTGGCGAAGATACGATCAAGTCTGAGACATTGGCTTTCAGGGTCAATTCTTTTGTTGTGCCATGTGAAATCGGAGCAAGATTAGTTGATGGGGGTGAGGTGACCTTCGAACATGAATTGATTGAAGTCGGTGATGGAACTGCTATCGGAAGAAGACCGTCGCTCTTCTCTGTTACATTGGAGATAGCGATGAAATTGCCTCCACAAATCCAGGAATGGTTCGGATAGGACAAGCTGACATAAAGGAGATCTTTCCACAGTCTCTTCTAGTTTGTCTTAGTCACGACACCGTGGATGATGGAGAGGATAGAATTGGTTTGAAGGCATCACTACACCAAAACAGGCATTTCCTAACGACTGTAAGCGTTAGGAAAAATTTTCCTAGCGCTTTTTTGCCGTTGGAACTACGGTGTGGGGAATTTTACTAACGGTCTTGCTAACGGTAATAACCGTTGGGAAATTGATTTTCCTAACGGTAAAATAGCGTTGGTAAATTGATTTTCCTAACGGTAAAATAGCGTTGGTAAGTTGATTTTCCTAACGGTAAAATAGCGTTGAGAAATAGATTTCCCTAATGGTAAAAAAGTGTTAGAAAAATTAACTTCCCAATGGTAAAAAAACGTTGGTAAATTATATTCACCAATGGAAAAAAACGTTGGTAAGTAAAATTTTCTAACAATGAAAAAGTGTTGGTAAATAAAATTTTCCAACAATTGAAAACCGAATAAAATAGTAAAAATTACAGATTTCTAACAATTTTTAAACCTTATAAAATATATCATAACTGTAAGGATTTGTTTGTATTGCACTAAACTTGTAATTCAAATCCAGACTTCCAATCTTATTATTCATCATCAAATAAGTATAAATAAAAAAGAGAGACAATTCATCCAAGAAAATTTAAGTTCAATATATAACTTGATAAAAATATTCATACATTAAACAAATCTAAACAACATTGAGTTTAATAGAGTTAGAACAATTATGTTCAAAGTAAAGAAAACTATAAATTTCGCAAACGATACTTTGGCCAAATTACAAATCCTCTATCAACTATATCGCAAAGCTTGTAATTGCCATCTTATGGACCATCAAAAATCGGTGCTTCCGGATCTATAACCTCCGTCACCCAAACAATATTCTCTCCGTCTTGTACCACCTTCCTTTGATGGCAAGTCTTGTGTGATGCAAGATATCCTTTCGCCACATCTTCCAAATCCTTTGAAAGTAATATCACGTATTTTTTCTCTTTAGAAGATGGTCCACCATTGTTGGTCGGGAGGACGGGACTAGCAATTTTGTCACCATGGCCATCAGACCCAGTGTTAAAATTCTTTGGATCAACTGGAGTATGCTCTGTGTTGGAAGCAGCTTCAGCCCTTGGTGTCCCATTACCTCCGAATTGATTATGTTGCATATTCATATTTTGTAGCATATTTTGATGCATACTCATAAAGGCAGAAGTCATGGAATTAAACCTGTTCATAGCGTCAGTTATTTGGTTTTGTAATTTCATTTTCCATTGACGAAGGTCTTCAATATCTCTTTGACCGGATATTACTTTTGTACCTTGTGTCATTTTTACTTATCTCACGGAGAAGGAAGAGCTGATTGCACGACAATAACTCTTCTTCTTTTCAGACCCAAAAACTTCAGCAATAGGATCACTTTCGAAGTCTTCTAAGCTTGCGATACCATCACTACCATTAAGACTTGCTTGTATTTTTTGCCTCTCTTCTGCGGCTTCAATTTGTGCCTGCATTTCCATA
The DNA here is from genome assembly GCA_029216955.1 of Iris pallida. NCBI lineage: Eukaryota > Viridiplantae > Streptophyta > Magnoliopsida > Asparagales > Iridaceae > Iris > Iris pallida. The sequence goes on from JANAVB010024597.1 coordinate 13,305,973, forward strand.
ATTATAAGTAATATTCAATCCAAATTATATAAGATGGTAATAATAAATCAAAAGAGAGATCGCTATAGGATGCAGACTTCCAAATTTATGAAAATGATTTACATAGCAACAGAACACTCAATGATCTATATTATAAAAGAAAGGAATCTCAATTTCCCAAAAGCAGGTATAGAATAAAATAAGCAAAACAATGTTGAAATTTATGAAGCTAAATTTACTTAAAACACTAGAAGCAAGTAAGAGCTGAAATCTGAAATGTTAAGATTGTGAGCCATAATATATAATACCATAAACATTGAAAACTAGAGCACCTTTAATTATCAAATAAGTGTTGAAGCTTCGAGAAAAACAACTTAAAGCACACGTTCCTAAAATGTATTAGTTTTCTTGTTGACAATATATGAGTTTTCAGAGTTAGAGCTCTTCGAGAATCAGCTCTCCAGCTCCCCTATGTTGTCTGTTGCTTTTTAATATTCCTCCTACACATGCATAGCGAGGTGTGATAACTAGGACTCCAGGTCAAGAGAGATGTTCTTCGAGAATATGTTATTCCTATCTCGCTATAAAGTATGTAATATAATTAAGTCAGATGCTTCACATGACAAGCTAAACCTCGTCCTAGTTCAATCGATATTGACTTCTTCGACCAATATGAGCCTGTGCAGTGCACAAGATATGGTTGACTTATAAAACTAAAGAGCTCTTCGAGAAAAACAACTTAAAGCACACGTTAGTTTTCTTGTTGACAATATGTGAGTTTTCAGAGTTAGAGCTCTTCTTGTTGGCAATATATGAGCTTCCTGTTTTCAGAGTTAGAGCTTCTTGTTGACAATATTTGAGTTTTCAGAGTTGAGATCACAAAGATGAGACTCAAACTATTTGCTCATCGTTCCTAAAATGTTTCTAATCATAGATACACCAAGAAGGACATTGGTTGGATTCAAAAATATTAGCTCATTCTAACTTAACCCCATGATAGATGAGTATGTGTGTTCTCGTAATCAGAATTCCAACTTTCACATCACCATAATTTAGAAGTACTTACATATTTTTCTGCTGCACAAGGAAGCACCTCCCTAGTTTTTCTTTTCGTGTGTGCCCTTTTCCAAGCCCCTACCCTTGAAAGCTTTTCAGTTGGATTTTCTTTTGCCTACATGCACAATTATGATTAATAACAAATAATGTCTTTAATATAAAATTAGAATTCGTTAAAAACAAAGTACACACCATTTCTTCATATACTCTACTATAAGGTTTCCTTCCCAAAGTGTGAGTTATAGTATTTTTGGCCTTATTTTCAGCATTTTTCTTGCATTGCTCCTTCTTTTTATCACTATACTCAATGTCTACAAACTTTTCCTACCAAATTTTTTCAATATCATCGGGACGGTTATCAAGAGCAACACGTTTGGGTATAGGTTGTCCATTAATATAAAGATATCTTGCACGAATTGTGGACTTCATTGTTCTAAGATACTCCAGAAATTTTTTTTCCAATATAGTGCGCGCAAACTTCGGGTCCACATTCATCTCAAACTCTTTCTGTCACAATCACACAACAAAAAACAAAAACATTATCATGATAAAAAAAAGTAAAAACAAATTCAAATGTATGTAAACAAGTTGAATGCATAAAATACCATAAGCTCATTCCATAGATTATCCTTGTAGAAGTCATCTACTTTCCTCCAATCTTCATACCCAATTAGAATTTGAGCACGAATTAGGGCACCACAACGAGAACTCCATTTGGCTGCATCTCTACCATTAGCACCCTCAAAATCAACAACTATTGAGTATTTTTTGCCTTTTGGTGGGGGTGGAACATCCGACTCTTGTATGTTTTTTGTACTCGCAGATGCACTAGCACTACTAGGATTGGATGACATTTCGTACTACAATTGCACAAAACATCAAGAATTAACAAGTATTAGAATGAACAAGTATCACAATTTGGTAAACTTTGTAGTTGACATAATTCAAAATTTTATATTCAATAGAACCACAACTTTGTAGTATCACAAACCTTGTGTTGCTTCCCCTTCTGTTGAACCAGGTCAAAAAAAATAGAGTGAAAATGTGCTATCCAGTATCAACTCTGAAAACTTATCCGGTATCAACTGAGGACAGCCAATGTGCTGAAAATTTTGACGTCTCCGAACAAAGATATGGATTTACAGTCAGAAACATTGATTGTGATTCTCTATTAGAAGCTAAGGGATCACTTAACCAGAGAACAGACCAAATAGCAAGTGCTTATCTTAAGAGCCACATTCAACTGGATGATTATTCAACTAAGATCTCATCAAATTCTTTACAAGCAGCAATACCAAGATGTATCTGTATGACAAGTGAAGTGAACACCGCATTTTCAGAGGAATTTGAACCTTCCATTTTACAAGATGGTGAGCTTCAACATGGGCAATCGCAGTGTGATTCAAGAAAGGGTATCGGCTCAGTAAAAGAAGATTTGTCGATGACAGTGTGAGCATTCTAGACCTTCGCTTATCTATTCTTTTTTAAATTTTAATTATAAAATATGGGGCATACATCACATTTTCCTTACACTGTTAATATTGCAGAGAGAGTATTAGTACAGACAAAAGGATCTATTAAACGCGATAGGGGGTTCAGTAATTTTGGATCTAGTTCAGTAATACTTGGACACATTTTTGATACTTGGTTTTGGTTTCATAAGGTTTAATGTCGCCAACAGATTTGACCTTATGAAACATGGTTTCGGTTTCATGTAGGTTTTATGACAGCACACTGTTGCGAACACATCTTAAATTGTTGAAAAGGATACTACATCAAAGAGACTCTATCGATTTCTTGTAGCAATTAATGACGGTTGGGAACCCTCGTTGTCGCCTCTAAAAGATTGCCCACAGGTTTGATAGAACCCTTCAATTAACTTCCTCTTGAATATTCTACTATGATTTTGAGCTGCATCATACAACAATAGGTTACAACAATATACCAGCCTACCCATAAATGGCCTATCAAATCATATTCTACAAGTTTATATAGTGTTACCTGGATACTGATATAAATCCATTAAACTCTACTAAAAAAATTGCATAACAAAATCACAGTGAACAAAAATATGATTATACTTTTTCATTATTATTGTCACACAATTTACAGATATCGACACATGGTATGTTTTTCTTCTGTAGAAAAATCGACAGTTTGAAGCTTATTTTTAAAGGAAACCGTAGAAAGACTTGTTAATATCTGAACTTTTAAAGGGCATCCCCATTACCAAATAATATGACTAACTGGGCGTCTCATACGAGAGTTATTAAGGAAACCGTAGAAAGCCTTGAACTGACAGTAGCATTAATTCTATCGCCACTTAAAACAATCTTCACCATTAAAACTAACATCTTGTAACTTATGAATCAAATCTAAGTAGTCTTGCATAAGATTATAACTTATGCATCTTCTACCATAGAAGACATAAATTAGAAAGCTTCTTCTAAAACACTAATCCATGTTGGTTTAGCCCTAACTCTAGTACTTGTACTTTCTTTAAATAGGGGAGGCAACAAGTAGAAAAAAGAAATTTTGGAACTGCAAGTAATAATAAAGAATCTAAAATAACTAAAGTGACAACTGACAGGTGCTCAAAGAACATGGGTTAGTTATGTGTCTCGAATCATTTAACTCTTTCATGAGGTATCAAGTCTATGGGTGTTTTCACTGATACATTTTCGGAGAATTTAGAACCCCTAAGCTCGACAGAGGCCGATACTATTTCTTATTATTTTTATCCGAATGCGGATACTATTGTTTTTACCAGATATGGTTATTGATTTTCATATCCGAACAATATCCAAATTTCATATTCAATAGAACCACAAGTTTGTAGTATCACAAACCTTGTGTTGCTTCCCCTTCTGTTGAGTCCAGGTCAAAATAATGTTGAAAATGGCTTATTATAGCAACTTAAAGTTTGCAGACAACCACTCTAGTGAAGCCTTCAAATGAAGAGTATATGTTCAGTTGCTTATTATAGCAACAACATTTGGCTAATCCAGAATTGAAGGTAGTAAAAAAAAATAGCCCCAGGAAAAACACATAGTGGGCACATTAAAAGGGGCAGGGTAATAACATTTGTTGTGCAATGTATAAATCTAATCTGATCACAAATTTATAACCACCAAATCAATGTTCAAAACTGGTCATTCCCAGCAGAATTAGAAATGTGATGCATTTATTTTATAGATTGTCAGGTAACTTTGTCAGCACTTTACTGCATGATTTCGTGCCTGAAGGACATTTCTTGTGTTAACAAGGAATATTTGTTTCTTACTATTTTCGGAGAATTTAGAACCCCTAAGCTCGACAGAGGCCGATACTGTTTCTTACTATTTTTATCCGAATGCGGATACTGTTTTTTTTCCAGATATGGTTATTGATTTTCATATCCGAACAATATCCAAATTCATATTCATTATTTGCAAAAAATATAAGGATATATTAATAACCATATCCGATCCGTATTTGCATCGAATGCACCCATTTGATTTATACTGATGTAAATCAAAAACCCAATCTTCATTACAGTAAATAGTAACACAAATAGAGTTTCAGAACCAACTGATTGCAGCAACAAAATAAAATAGTAATAGTTTGTAATACATTAAAAATAAAAATAAGTACCATAACAATAACCATTTTTTTTCAAAATATCAAATCTATTTGGGTTCAATACATTTTAATATTGGTGCCAAGTTAGGTTGATCTCCCAAAATGGATTGGAAGCTTGTTGGTACAGCACAATCATCAACACCATCAGTCATACGCTTGGGAGAACGTAGAACAATAGACCAATCAGAATTTTGTGCATCCTTTATGTAAAAAACTTGACTCGCTTCGGATACAAGAATGGCTGGCTCATCATAATCTCCTTCAGCACTCTTGAGCTTCTTTAAATTAACCATCAACAAGTTAGAGTCCGGACAAATCTTAGAACCATTTGTCTTGACCCCGATATTCACCCAATCACAATAGAACACAATATGTTGAAATTCATAATAATCAAGCTCTATAATCTCTTTGATAATACCATACCAAGTAATTTTATCAGCCGTATGGTTCTTATCTTTTGCACTTGCGACAAATGTAGTTATTGCATCCATACAAACACCACTATCTTGTGTCGAAAGAGTCTCATCATAGTGCTGGGGAGAGAATACATAACCATTCACCCTATACTTGGTATGAGTTTTGGCTTCCCACTTTGGCCCACTGACATACTACCACAATAGTGAGTTCATGCATTTTTCTTCCAGCAACTGTCAACACAAGCCACTCAAATACATTAACCAACACCACCAAAAAAACTAAAACTATGCTTTTAGAATTAAATGGCACTATACCTTTTTGTGTAACCAATCAATAAATTCAGATTGTATTACCACTTCTGTCTTTGGGGTAGCTCTTCTTTTTCCACGAAGCCCTTCTTCCAATGATGATCGATACATACTACAAATTAAAAAACCTTATTGTATAAAAAATACACATTATGTAGTTTAAAATCAATATGAAAGAATATCACACCTGTAATATTTATCTCGCTCTGGTATATTTATCCTAAAGAGTATCCATCTATGAATTTGCATACGTTGTACGCCAGATAACTTGATAGTTTTACCCTCAAGAATGGAGCGCTCATACATAACATCTTCATTCTCGTCTAAAAAGAGTGCTTGACTAGAACTATGATTACCATCACGCGGATTTGGCATATATTCCATAGCATATCTAACCGATTCTGAAACAAGATATGCCTCAGAAATTGACCCTTCAACATAACGTTTGTTGCTTGGTATATTTTTGCACTCCTTCATAGCCCTTGTATTAACATAAGACGCACACTTGTTAAAAAATTATAGTATTAATAAATTAGCAAAGAAATAATAATATATAACATGAAAATCTCACCTTTCAAATGGATACATCCATATGTATCTCGTAGGTCCACAAAGTAGAGCTTGGTCAGCTAGATGCACCATTAGGTGGATACTTATATCAAAGAAATGCGATGGCAGATAATGTTCCAACACACATAAAGCCTCGACAATCATATCTTTGGCCGCTTGGATATGCTCTCGAACTAAGACCTTTGAGCATAGTATGTTGAAGTACAAACTTACTTGCAAAATGGCTCGTTTCAACTCACAAAACTTTGGATATGCATATTGAACCATAACTGGAAGCAAATATTGGATAATGACATGATAGTGATATAACTTCCTAATATGCAAACTGGGTGGCTGAATAGTGACAAGGTTGCCCAAATTAGTTGCTATACATGACGGAAGCTTTACATCTTTCAAAACTTGGCAAATTTACATCTTCTGAGCATTATCGAGTGCATATTTAGAAGAATTTCTTCCCCTATCAAACATCAAATTAATAAGATGTTCAGCCATATTCTTTTCAATGTGCATCACATCAATAGTATGTCGTACTTTATGACGACTCCTGTATTTTAAAGTAAAAAGAATCGACTTTTTATACCACGCTGGCCTTTCTTCCTTGTCATCCTCATATGCAGCACAATCTTCACTACCATCCACCTCAACTGCCATTCGCTTCTTGCAAGTAGCTTTCACTATTTTACCCGGTATATATTTGATATGATCAAGACTTTCTAAAAGGGATGGTCCAGTCAATCGTATTGGAGGTTCCTTATGCTCTACATCCTTATACCATCCGTGTTTCACTTCCCTATATGGGTGACCATCCTTCAAAAATCTTCTATACTTTCTGAAAACATTCTTATTACCAACGCGCTCAGACTCGGTCTCAATAGCACAAATAGGGCAAGCTTTGTAACCATGTGTCACACAACTAGATAAGTTACCAAATGCCGAAAAATCATGGATTCCCTACAATAACATTGCTCTCAAAGTGAAGAGTTCCCCCTTGTTCATATCAATAGCTGACACTCCTTCCGTCCAAAGTTGCTTCAACTCATCTACAAGAGGTTCTAAGAATACATCAATGTCTTGACTCGGTGCTTTTGGCCCAGGAATTAACAAACACCATCTGGAACTGTGATTTCATACATAACGAAGGAGAAAGGTTATAAGGAATGATGTATACGGGCCAACAACTGTAACCACTAGATAGCACTCCATGTGGATTGAACCCATCGGTAGCAATGCCAAGCCAAACATTACGCCCCTCTCTAGCAAACTCTGGCCACTTGCTTTTAAGTGACCTCCATTCAGCCGAATCAATAGGATGACGCATGAAATTCCAAGAAGATTTTTCTTCTTTGTGCCATTGCATTTGGCGTGCTATCCATGGTATAGTGTACAATCTAGTTAACCTTGGGATTAGAGAAAAGTGTCTCAAGATTTTTCTTGGTTGTTTTGTCACTTTCCCTACTTTTTCAGACTTGGTTTCCTTAACCTTAAACCTGGAAGTCTGACAACGAGGGCATTCTACTGCATCCGCATATTCCTTCCAATACAATATGCAATCATTCTCACATGCATGAATGCACTTAGCTTTCATTCCCAAATCTTTTAGCATTTGCTTCATTGTGGGGTACTTGTCAGGTAGTGTATTTCCCTTTGGAAGCCACCGTCTCAATCGCTTCAACAACTCAGTTATACTATTTCCTGAACAATTGAACTCCTTCTTCAAGTTATGGAGCTCTATAATTGCACATAAAGTTGTAAGGCCATCTTCACATGAAGGATATAGTTTCTCATTTGCTTTTTTCTTGCATTCATGATAATTATTGCCATGATCAAGACCAGGGACAAATGGACTACCAGAAACTACACCCGTCTCACCAAGGTTCTCCTCACAACTAGCTTGTGCCATATCATGAACTCCATAAGCATCATCAACAAGGTTCCAGAGTGCACCCCCTGCATCATCATCATATTCTTCTTGGATTTGATCTTGGATCTGATCCTCTTCAAAAATATGTGGCGTAGGATCCACCACTACGTTCATGCCATTCCTCTCTCCGTGAAAGAACCACTCATCGTACGTTGGTTCCATACCAAACATGACCAAGTGTTTCTCAACCGTTTCAAAAAGAAATCTTCTAGAATTTTTGTACTTCATACAAGGACAAGGGCATGTTCCGAACCCGGGTGGTGAGTGGAACTTCACAAAGCTCATGAAATGTCAAACACCTTGTATATATTCAACATCATTTCTGTATGGATTTTTAATCCACTCTCTTGATATCGATCTTGACATAATAGCAAGGATGTTTATCCCTTTCTATACTAGGAACCTAATAAACAAATAAGATTAAGATAAATTAGATCATGAAGACAAATAGATTATTATTTACCAATAAAAAAAAATTATAGACAGTGATATGCCAATATTATAAATAGCCTATCGAAATTCTACAAGTCTTTCTATATTTCTCATGAACGGTGATATGCCAAAAATAAAAACTAAAAAAATTATAATATGCTACAAAATATTCTACTAATCTAGGATAAAAAATTATATCTTTCTTATACATGCACTTCTCCATGTCGTGTCTCGTTAGATCTTTCTTGTGCATGTTCAGACCATCTTGAGCAATTTCCAACAATAGAATTATCAATGTATGCAAATGTTAATGTTATTTACTATGATAGAAACCTACACAAGTATCACTGTGCATCAATTGTAGCATTTTAATTCCATATACACTGAACTTTACAACGAAAAATATTTTGATCTAATGCTAACATGTCAGCACAGTTAATGAATGTATTATCCCTGAGACGTCTCTTCGACAATACAATAAAAAAGAGAGCGGGAAACTTACCAACTCCTAATTAGTTGAGCATAAATATTATCTAAGGAAGAACCTTGATGACTTTACTTAATTATCTAAAGTGGTTAATAAGCGACCTACTTTTGGTATATATTTCAGAAAGTGGTTAATAAGTGACCTACTTTTGGTAAATCATAGTGTCATGACATTTATATTCTTCCTTCTTGCATATGGTCTATACCCACATCCTTAATTATCTAATCTATCTTGTAATTTGAAGACTTGTAATGAAACCAAATAAGGTATCCCCCAATCAGTGAAACCAAATGTTGCTGACCATGTTCAGTCTGCCTGCCCATCTACTAGAGGTTTTTCGGGAAGTGAAGTTTTACGTTCGAACACTTCATCTGAAATAGGCTTCTCAAGGGAACTAAAAGAACACAAAGCAAAGGAAATTCAAGAATATGATTATGGATCGGAGAATATGTGTATACAGTCACATGTGGGTGTTAAATTAAATGAAACTTATCCAGTATCAACTGAGGACAAACAATGTGCTAAAAAATTTGACGTCTCCGAACAAAGATATGGATTTACAGTCATAAACATTGATTGTGATGCTCTATTAGAAGCTAAGGGATCACTTAACCAGAGAACAGACCAAATAGCAAGTGCTTGTCTTAAGAGCCACATTCAACTGGATGATTATTCAACTAAGATCTCATCGAATTCTTTGCAAGCAGCAATACCAAGAAGTATCTATGTGACAAGTGATTGAACACCGCATTTTCAGAGGAATTTGAACCTTCCATTTTACAAGATGGTGAGCTTCAACATGAGCAATCGCAGTGTGATTCAAGAAAGGGTATCGGCTCAGTAAAAGAAGATTTGTCGATGACAGTGTGAGCATTCCAGACCTTCGCCTATCTATTCTTTTTTAAATTTTAATTATAAAATATGGGGCATACATCATATTTTCTTTACACTGTTAATATTGCAGAGAGAGTATTAGTACAGACAAAATAAATCAAGGAGTTCCATTAGGTGCTGTACCATTCTCAGATGAATGGTTAGCTGCCGTCGAGGCTTTTGGGGAGGTTAGTTTGCATGTAACAATAAACTGAAAATTGTCTTCATTTGTTACTAGCTTATTTAAAATTTATTTTTTTTCTTTCTTCTCTGGAACCATGGTTAGGTACTCGCATGCACGTGCGCTCTTATATGCAGTGTCATCCAACCTCAATGCGTCCTTGTTTAGTTGCCGCCACCTCAATATAATATCACAGAATCCTAATCAACTACTGTGCCTTTTATGGTTTTTTTCTTCATAGGGACTTCTTCTTGTGGAATAAACATTTATTGTACCAGTTGTCATGAACTAATAGTCTGAGATTTCTTTCTCATTTCTTTCCTCTGAGTAATAATAGACCAGAACAGGTCTCAAACCTGAATGGTGCCAAATCGATATGCATGCTACTTACCCTACTTTGGTACTCATTTTGACACATCCCTAGGAAATATATGTATCATTCCTACTGCAAGTTTCTCATTATTACTGCACTGATAACACTCACAGCAGAGCTGCAAAGTAATCTTAGGAAGAGTTTAATCGTCCAAGGACTGTTTTACAATAACAACGACACGGTCTTTATCCTAATATCTTATCATTTCTCCTCAGTTGAAGCCACCTACTACTTCCAACGAATACCCTCATCTATATACAATCTTTCGATGTATTGCCAATCATCCATCTTAGCATCCTCATATCTTCTACGCTCATTTTATGGACATGTCTTTTTTTTCGTTGTCCGACACTCCGCTCTGTAAAGCATGACTGGTCTTATAGCTGTCTTATATAAATTTCCTTTCAACTCCAACGGTATCTTGATGTCACAAAGCACTCCAAAACCATTTTTCCATTTCAACCATCCAAATTTACTTATATTAACACCACCTTTCACAATCTCTCCATCACGATGAATGACTCAGCCTAAATAACAATAACTATTGCTACTAGGAATCTCTTGTCCATCAACGTGTACTCTCTCCCTTGTTTCTTTTGATCTTTGGTTGAAGTTACATTACGTACAATGTGTTTTCGTCCTACTAATTCTGAAACCCTTGTATTCCAAAGTAAGTCATAAAAGGATTAGTTGGCATTACCTAAGCAGTTGCTTATTTTATGGAGTCTACTAGAACAAAAAGTATTGTGTTTTCGTCCTACTAATTCTGAAACCCTTGTTTTCTGGCACCTATAGAACAAAAAGTATTGTGATTCATGTATACACCATGTCACCAACTAGTTACTGCTTTACAATCATGTTATTGACAGCTTTGCTGTTCTGTTTCTCACTTGCTTTTGCAGCCTTTATATGCTCGAACATGAGTTCTTTCTTGAAGAGTAAATGATCCACTTTTAATTTCCTCTTAATAAACTCTATAAACTATGGTTCCATTTGCGTTACCTGGATCAAACATTTCTGTTTGCTGTGATGGTCTTTGATATGTGGTAACAAATCTGTATCCCAGATATGTGTCGGTTAGCCCTTTACTTCCAGTCAATTCTATCAAGGTCTCTCCTTGCAACATTAGAACTATTATATCCTTCTTCACTGACTCAATCTGTGTTTGTTATGGTCTTCCCCACTTCTAGATGGTCCTTTAACCAAGATCCTATCAGTCTGAACTCATTTATCTATAATATATAAAAATATTGATCAGTCTGTTACACATGTCAGAACTACCTCTTTTTCTCCTTCATTTTCCCCCCGATACCTCCTCTAACTCCCCATGTATTTCCCCTATTTGTGGTTTCCTAAGAATTTAATCATGTCATATAGGCTATTCTGGTGTCAAATATTTTATCACATGGCATCTTGCAGTAAAATCATATTTAAAGAGTAGCTACAATAGTGTACAGACATTTACAACGGGAAATATGGACAGCATGGTTCCTTAGTATGATTTCTAAGTGGAAATTTGTATTGTGAACCATATCATTTCCATCTTTTAGGTTCGTTTCTAATTTATGTTGCTTGGTTTCATGAGCTTTAACTGTGTTGGTATGATCACTAATGCTGGTTCATATACTTGCTAACTGGTCTTCTAGACATTGCAACATCTTAAGACAATAGTTTCTCCAGTCAGTATTAGAATCTAGAAAACGATTCATAGAGAGCTAATTATAGGCTGATGGTAAAACATGCTCAGTGCTTCCCTGGTGTCTTTTCCACACAGAATTGTGCTGCATGACCACCTCTGTTTGTTTAAAAGGCTTAGATGAGAAACATGTTGATGTCTTTTTAAAGGATACTAACCATGTTCCAAACTGACCATGTTCAAATTACAAGATAGATTAGAAACCAAACTGAAACCAAATAAGGCATGCCCTTGAAAACAAACAAGTCTTCAAATTCTGAGATGCCAGATAAACTGTGCTGTCTGGGCAAAAAAATCTAACGATATTTTTATGAAATATATACTATGTACCTACATCCTTGATTTTTCTTGTCAAATGCATCAACCGGTTAACCTAAGTAACCTATTTGACAAGGCAATGCAAAAATAGATCTAGAATAAGCAGCTGCATCGACATTTAGCACAATTATAATCTGAACTAGACTTGAGGGCCAATTTTATCCCGGAGTCGATTTGGTACCAGTTTCGTAAAGCTTTATGGCTAGCGACTTCCATTTCGAATGGATGTTTTTACAAACATATCATTCTTCTTAATACTCAAATAGAGGTTTTCGAAACGCTAATCCAACCAACATGAATAAGTACTATTTGAAAAAAAATCATAATTTTAAGGGGAAAAAAAACTTTAACACAACCTTTTACTCTTCAGAGAAGTGCTTCCAAATCAACCATTTAAAGAAAAGGAAGAAAAAGATCAAATAGAGGAATTCGGTCAAACAAATAGAGAAACATATATACCTTGACGAAATATTTTCCAAATCAAATAGAAAACACATTGGCTATTCCGATGACAGTGAGAAATTTTCAAAAACATATATTAAAGTCCACAGTGGCTATTCCGATGACAGTAAGAAATCTCACCGATGATAGTGACGAATATCTTCAGAGAGAGTTTCTCCGAGTCTGTTCCACCTATACGAAACATATATACGGTGTGAAAATAATTTAATTTCCTCCGAGTCTGCTTCAGAGAGAGTTTCTCCGAGTCTGTCCTAAAATTATATTGTGAAGGGAGGAGGAGGAAGAGGAAGAGGAGAAAGGGATTTACCTTCAACGAGAGTTGCTCGCTCGGAGTTGACAGTTGCTCGCTCGGAGGAGAAAGGGATTCCGATGACAGTAAGAAATTTTGGGAGGACTTTTGAGGGGGAGAGGAGAGGAGGAAAACTAATTAAACATGGAAAATTTTGGGGGGAAAGAGGAGTTCTTCACATGAAAATGGAAAATTTTGGGGGGAATTTTTGGGAGGAAAGAGGAAGAGGAAGCAATTCTCTGAAGAGCACAGTCGGGAGAAATTTGTGGGGGACAAAAAAGTGTTCCCTCCACCCTAACACTTATTCTATCACGTGAAGAGCACAAGGGTTAGAATTTTTATTTATTAAATTTTTATTAACTTGGCTAACAGTGTTGAAGTGTTACGAAAAAAAATGTGTTATTTATATTTACGTTTATTTTATTTCTTTTTTATGCTAACGGTTTTGTGATGTGGTAATGGTTTTTTACTGTTAGTACGTACTAACAGTTAAAAATTGTTAGTAATTAAAAAAATATTGTGTTGGAAAGTTCCCCTTTTGGTGTAGTGTATGGTTGGTTAAAGGAGCAAGAGAGGGATTGGTCATTCCAGTGGATGGGGGAGATGTCCAGTTCTTCAGCACAAAAAACCTATATATCTTTTCTTTTGGCAAAAGCTTTGGGGAAGCCGAGCTTTAATTTGTAAGAGTCTACTTTTTTGCCTTCATTTTCAATTCTATAATAGCGATAAAGGTCAGGTTGTGAACTTTTTTCAAAATTTTATGTCACGATATTTTCTTCCTAGACGTGATTCCTCTGCCGTTCCATACTAGGCCATTGATCATGATTGGAAGTTGGAGCGGGACGCTTTAACCGCTGATCGCAAGATCATAGTCGTGTCATATACATTCTGTGGATTACCTTCCTTTGTTGTTAGCTTTACTAAGGTTGTTGGTGCTAGAAGGCTCGAGATCGTCTTTGGCAGCCAGCAACTCCCACCTGTTCTGAAGAATGATGTCTGCAGCTTTGTTGTCGGAGACTATGGTTGAAGGGGGTGCTATGTCGGGTGAATACTCGTCGGATGGCCAGGTCTGCAAGACCATTATGCTCTAGGGAGGAAGCTAGCAGAGACCTAGCCCTTCGACGCAGCCTCTTCGACAATCTAGGGGCGTTGCTGGCAACCTCTATCACTGCCGAAGGGGCGCTGTCAGGGATGGAGCTCCTCGACAGGGCCTCTAAAGACAGGATAGGTATAAGAGCAAGCTGTGGGGGAGGCAATATAGTATGGGTGGGCATGGCCTTTGGATGAGCATTTGCCTGGATCGAAAGAAGTAACTATGGTCAGTAGACGGTTTATCATTAGTTGAGAGCTGCTGCGTTCTGGTGGAGAAGGCTCCATTGTCGAATGGAGTATCGGGGCTTTGCCTTTGGAGGTTGTGGTATCCGAGGGATAGGGGAACTTCTTGTACTGGACCGAGAGGTACCCTTGATGTGAACATTTGGTACAAAAATTAGGCATGCGCTCAAAGTCGAGGGTTTGTCAAAAGCATCCTTTGGTCGGACAGTAGATTCTAACCGCAGAGGGAAGGGGGATGATGATATCAACTTCAACTAGGGCACAGGCTCGGCTAGGGCGGAAATGGTTGTTTGTCGCCTGATCTAACATAAGTGGGGTGCTGAAGCTTCCCGTAATGGCAAAAAGAGGTGATTTAGCGAAGAAATGTTGTGGTAGACCGAGGAGGCTGACCCACACTAGCATCAGAGGTGATTCTCGTGATGAGGAGAATGATGGAGTCCACCGAAAGAGTCACATCTGAACGTTGGCCATCTCTCATGAAGCTCTGGACCGCAGGAGCTGTAACACCCAGTTTCTAAAATAAGGATAATTTTGAATTTTTGTGTTTAATTATATTTAATTATGATATTTAAATAATAATATGATTTTTGGTAATTTTAAATCATTTTTAAAACTATTTAAATCATGACTTGTAATTTGGTGTGCAGCTAGTGAAACCGTAGAGACTGTCTGCCCTAAAGCCTAGCCATATGATTAGGGTATTTCTTTTACCATTTATAGCTTTAGGGTATTTTGTCATTTTGGGTTTTAATTGAACTTATTAGGATTTATTAGGACTTATTGGAATTTATGAGAATTCTTGTGATTTTATAGTTGCCTTGAACTATGTTAGTTTTAGGTCTAGATTGGGCCTAACCTAGAAGTTAGACTTAACCAATAAGCTAAGTTGGACTTGGTGATTTAATTCATAACTAGAATATTCTCTTAGTTATCTAATTAGAGGTTTTAGTTTGAGAGAAATTGATATAGCAAAGGGGCCTTTTAGTAGAGAGACTTGAAACTAGCCAAGAAGCCCATGGCCCATCAAACCCAATTAAACCATAACCCTAACCCACTATGGCCAGCCATCTAGGGAACCCCACCCCTATTTAATGCCTCCTTCATTTAGGGTTAGCCTCCCTTGGAAATAGATCTCAAGCTTAGAAAGATGTAAATCACCAACTTTAGAAATTCCTAGTAAATCCATTCTAATTCCTTTTTAATCCAAACAAAGTTGCATTAGGTTCTAATTCATATAAACTTTCTGTCCATGGAAGAAAATTTTAGTGGAGGAGCAATTTGGTGGAGTTTCCTATCAAAGGAAAAAGTTTAAGAAAGGGGTTTTTCTTGAAAAGCTCATCAATAGGTAAATGATCCCTAAACCTATAGTTTCCCTGATTTCCTTGCATATTTGGAAAGCCCTAGGAGTCCCCTAGCTGTAGGACTTGGTTTTGTGTCAAGGTGGATTCATTTCGTGTCCGTATCGGACACGTATCCAATAGGATACCTAGGTGTTTGTAGAAATGTCACATAGAAATTTATTTTTGATTTTTGTAAATGTAATTACATGAACTTGTAGATCTAAGTATGTACATTAAATTTTGTGAAGGGTGTTAGGTATTTCTGTGTCGTTTTGTGTCTGTTTTTGGTGTTGGACATGCGCGCACTGGACACGTGCACTGTCCTGCATCACGGGCTGGATTTCTTCTTGTATCGGACACGAGGACATGCTAAATTTTGGGAGGATGTCAGGGCACTGACTGACATGGCTCTCCCAAAATTTGGAGCCATATAGTACAGTGTACGAGGAGTTCTCCTCCTCGCACTGGCCGCACTGGCCGCACGTGTGCGCTGTGCACGCATGAAATTGGTCACTGATACGCATGTTTTGACACGACACAGGGACACGTTGGCATGATTCAGGCTGTTTGACACGTACCCTATCCCAGGCGAGTGTCTGGACACGAACACGTGCCATGTCGTGTCGTGTGTCGCGTGTTGGATGCACGTGCACGCATGCATGATGATTGTGTACACAGTTTGTGTCTGTATTTGTGTGTTGTGATTGGACACAGTTCGTGTCATATTTTTGGACACGAAATGACTCTCACGACACGTGTACATATGTGATACTATTTACCAACTCTTGTTTGTGATTTTTATGATTTAAATTAGGACCGAATTCATGATTCCCATATGTGGACTGATACACACTGATACCAAATGTGCTGAATCTAATTTTCTGATTTTAAATTGTTTCTAACTATTTTAGATGCTAGAATTAGTTCACATATATGTTTGTTGAATGATGAACATGTTAATTTGCTTTTTACAGATTTTTAATGCTGTTAGAGGTTTAATCTAGACTCACCTACATATGTGTTAGGTTAATGGAATATTGGTTTAGGATTAGTGTTGGCAAATGGGGTCTAAATTCATTTTTGGGTTGCTAACTGTTAGTTCTTAATTGAACTAACACATGGTTTATCCCACTGTTTGATGCCTTAATGCTGAAAATCTGAAACTGTTCCATGCATTCTCATATGTAAATACACTCAATTTCCTGTCATGTTACCCACTGTCACACAAATCTGAGACACTTGCATTGTATTCCCTGGGATTATACAAGTTCACACACTAATCTCACATTGGCATCTATATGCTCATGTACACAGACACCATTCCAATATTCTTGGCTAAACCTGAGATTGGATGCACTGTTCTTCTAATTCCTAAGATGAATGCTTAATGTACACTGAGACCTTGTCACATGATTCACCTGGGAATATTTCCCCAATTGAACACTGTTTTAAATCCTAATTCCTGAGAACTAAGGAATACACACACTAATTTATATCCTATTCTATACTGTTTTCCCTATCTATTTGTACTGTCACACACAGGCACTGCTACACACAGGAAATGCTTTCCTGTCACCTGAACATAACCTATATCCTATTCCTAAGTATCCTGTACACAACTGGGACACTATGATACATGGTCTTCCTATATAACCTGTCACATTGGTTTCTTGAGAACACAAGGGCATGGCTAATATATCCTGTCACTTGGTTCCTGGAAACACCACACACACTATTTTCTGAAATTTCCTTTCACTATTAGCCAATACATTCACTCTATGTGACACTTTATCACACACCCAGATTCCTATCTAAACTGCCAAGTACCATACACAAACACATATGAGGCACTACTCCTATCACATGTGACACTACACTGTTTTTCTAGGTTCCCTTCATTGTTTTCCTTTTTAGGATATGACACACACACAGGTTTTAATATACTCACACACATTTGATTTCCAGGTTCCTCACATCTTGTCACTGTGACACTCTTGACACACACACACACATTTTCCTATCACTCTAACGCACAGTTCACTCACACACACAAGTGTCTCACAAACACACACACACATTTACTTGTATATGGACACCCTATGTACACACATGTCTACACATATATATTCACACACACATGAGCAAATGCACATTGCCCATTTCCTAATTTCTATGTTCTTGTATATATATGTATATACATATATAAGAGATGCATATAGGTATCATATATATTATAATATATGTGTATTATATTTAGAGATATGTATTGCTATGTATATATATATATATATATATATGAAGTGAATGAATGCTTGATATAATTTGCTATGTATATATAATATAGTGAGAGTAATTGAATATATTTGTATATATATATGCTATGTGGTCCTAGTGCCTTGAGTTGAGTTGGTGTATTAAGTCTAGGCTTGTCTAGGCCTAGTAAGACTTGATTAGCCTAGAATGACTAGTTTGACCTAATTTAGACTTGCTAGACCTAGTTTGACCATAGTTGACCTAGTTGACTGCTAGGGTTGACCAGAGTTGACTTTAGCCTAGACTGACCTAGATTCATTTAGATTGCATTGAATTGCATCTTATTATCATTTTAGACATATTGTGGCTTGTACTGTTCTATAGGAGACAGACACCACACCTCGGACAGTAGATATTCTTCAGAATCTCAGGATACAGGCGAGTACATTCTCTGACCGTTTTATACTTGCTAGAACGTCTATTCTTGCCATAGATTAATTTACTTGATGGTGACACATTGGTAACACGGATTGGTACTATATGGATCTTCTTTTGCGATGTTATCTCCTTGTGTTCACTAAGTACATATTGTGATGTGCGTTTTACTAACATATTGTATTTATTGAATACCCTTATCATTGTACACTCATTGTGCATATTGTACTCTCATTATCACATTGAGCCCTATTGTACAAGCCATTGTATAAGGTAACGTAACTGGATTGGATCCTTGTGTATTGATTGGGGAGGGAGAGTAGAAATGGTTATGTGATCAATCCTATTGTATAAGAAATTGTATGTCCATTGTACACCCACGTACAAAGGAGTCCCATTTTATTGTATAAACTAACCCGTTTACATAACCATATTGTACCCTAAATAACATATTGATTACAATTCTTACTTATCATATATAAATATTTCCTATTATTATATCCTTCTGTTTTTCAAATACATCTTCTTTCAGTGTTTTATGTATCTTACTCTATTGTACGTTATATTTTCTAACCTGTTATGATCTGCGTGAGATGTATTATGCTCGCTCTTGTCCTGACTGGACCCTGTTGAAATTTTTACAGAAGATGAGGATGAGGCCTGCGTAGACACCTATTATGGGACAGTTGTAGACGAAACTTGTGACCCGGACTTCCATCCGGATCCACTAGCTGTAGAGACTGAGGCTCCCTAGTCAAGGCTTATATTATTTTTTGTCATTTGAGTTTGAGTTGTATATTGGGATCTGTATATTCTGGATATTGTTGAGTTGTATCTTAGACACTTAGTATCATCTCTATATAATATGTCTTGTGGATTTGGATTTCGTATCTTTCTATCTATCTTATCGTACTTCTATCCTAGATGTGATTGAGATTGTATTTTGTTATGTCACCCCCATTCGGGGAGTATAACTATGCATCACCTTATATTGTTAGATGTTGTGACCTAGGACAGCGTTCTACTGCCGACACTGCGGCGTAGGCTGGACGTACCCACTACTCGTGCCCTTACTCTAGGGTGCGGGTCATGACACGTTTTTAGTGGTGGCCCATGCAGGTCGAGTTTATGTAGTGGTATTTGAACTAGAGTATCACTACAGCCTGCAGTAGGATTAGGATTTTTTGGAGGTATTCAATCACATTAGGAAAAACTCTTATTCAAATTTCGTATATCTACATTGCTGCTTATTGTCTCCCTTGAATATAACCGTCCTCCCTTACTATTTCGACTCATTCTCAGCAATTATTTCTTTGATCGGTCTCCAGAATGGTTGAGACGAGATCACATCGCCAGGGCCAGGGGGACGCCAATGAGAGGTCTGCCACCTCTCATACTCAGCAGCCAGCCCCTTGTACCGTAGCCCCAGTCATGCCAGCTGGGGTAGGCGTTTCAACTGCGTTCGGAGGAGCCCCTCCACCGGCAGCAGGAGGTATGCCTCCACCAATTCGTAGGTAGGACCCAGTCATCCCAGAGATGCCTTTCCAGCAGCCATCGCCTACAGGATACATGGACGCGACATAGATATTCCTCTACGTCCAGTAGTTTATGGAGGTATAACAGACTCGGTAGGCCAGGAGCATGGAGTTGTCCCTTACGACAGTCGCAGCTCGACCGGCAGTCCAGCAGCCGAAGACACCGGAGATAGAGCAGTTCCAGAAGATGAGCCCTAGAGACTTCCTGGGGACGGAGGGGATTTTATATGCTGACGAGTGGATCGAGCATACAGAGGAGATCTTTCGCCTGGCCCTGATACCGGCATATCTCCAGATAGAGGCAGCAGCTAGCTGGATGCGAGATCTTGCTCGAACCTGGTATCAATCAGACCCCAGGGTAGGGGTAGCTGGACAGTCCTGGGAGGAGTTCAAGGGCTTCTTCAAGAAGAAGTTCTTTCCAGATTCAGCGCTCCGAGCCTTGGAGTTGTAGTTTGAGAGCTTGGTTCAGAGGAGCCTGTCAGTAGAGGAGTACGCTGGGGAGTTCGGCCGCCTCGGCAGATTCGTAGAGGGCTTGAGCGAGACGGCGAAGGCCCAGAGGTTCCGAAAGGGTCTGGTCAAGGAAGTCAAGTCCTTGACCAAGGGCAATAGGGATGCCACTTTCGAGGAGGCTTTGACGGAAGCTTTAGCTAAGGACGATCTTGAGCTGAGGCTCAAGAGGGGGCAAGACCCTGTTGGAGGCAGCAGCAGCGGAGGACCGGCCAAGAGGACGTACGTTCAGCATCAGTTTCAGCAGCAGTACCAGCATCCGAGGGCTTAGATACATCAGCTACAATAGAGGCATGTTCAGCATCAGAGACATCGACAGGTACTATATCAGCAGGACACCATGTGCAACTTCTACAAGAAGCTAGGCCATTGGTGGAACGATTGCAGGAAGAGGCTGGGTATGTGTTTACTTTACGGTTCAGCGGAGCATCAGTGTAGAGAGTGTCCCAAGAGCCTGACACCATTGGCGCAGGTATCACTAGGAGCTAGGGCTCCGACAGGGCAGCAGAGGGGACCACCATTGCAGACTCAGCAGCAGAGGTTTATACAGCATCAGCAGCAGGCCAGGGGAGGACAGCCAGGGCAAACTTTTGCCATGACAGCCAATGATGCTCAGGCCGTTGGAGATCTAGTTGCAGATTCCGTTCTTTTGATTCAAATTCTGCAATTACTGCCTTGAAAATTTGATTCCCTCTTTTCCTGGTTGATTTATCAACTTTGTTCTGTTGTTCATGTGTTATGTTTGATTTTCTTCTGAGATGAATCATATGGGCTATGTCATCTCAGTTATGGGATCTAGAATCTTCGATGGTCGTGTTTAGCTGACATAGTGAGGATATATAGTCAGATTTAGGACGTATATCTTGGGTATGGGAATTTAAGGTTTTTGCTGCCAAGCATGCGGCAATGCAAAAATTTTAAATACCATGATTCTAGAAATATGTGCCTTAGTCGAGGACTCTGTGATTATCGTAGCCTTGCTCACTAGTACGACGCAGATTCTGAGTTTCATGATTTTGGACAGACGCATATGATTATCTGATGGTATGTTTGAGACTTTGATTGTGGGGTGTTTGAACTAGAAGGACTACTACCATTTTAATTTCGAGGACGAAATTTTTCTAAGGTGGGTAGACTTGTAACACCCAGTTTCTAAAATAAGGATAATTTTGAATTTTTGTGTTTAATTATATTTAATTATGATATTTAAATAATAATATGATTTTTGGTAATTTTTAATCATTTTTAAAACTATTTAAATCATGACTTGTGACTTGTGTGCAGCTAGTGAAATCGTAGAGACTGTCTGCCCTAGAGCCTAGCCATGTGATTAGGGTATTTCTTTTACCATTTATAGCTTGAAGGTATTTTTGTCATTTTGGGTTTTAATTGAACTTATTAGGATTTATTAGGACTTATTAGAATTTATGAGAATTCTTATGATTTTATAGTTGCCTTGAACTATGTTAGTCTTAGGTCTAGATTGGGCCCAACCTAGAAGTTAGACTTAACCAATAAGCTAAGTCGGACTTGGTGATTTAAGTCATGACTAGAATATTCTCTTATTTATCTAATTAGAGGTTTTAGTTGGAGAGAAATTGATATAGCAAAGGGGCCTTTTGGTAGAGAACCCATTTTTATTGTTCCATTAGCTTCTCCTCATGTTTCTAAGACACATTAGAACTTGTCATTTTCCATTTTGAGGCTTTAATTTTTGTAGATCTAGAAATTAGTTATTTTCGGATTTTGGTGCTTTTGATCTATCAAACTTCTTTGTTTTCAAGTTTTGACGGTTCCATGTTATAGAGAATTTTATTCTACCCAATTTTGACCTTTGAAATGTTGGATTTGGACTTACTTTGACCAAGTTATGGACTTTTGAAGCTTTGGGTTCAAACCATGGAGTTCTTGCTGATTTGGAAAAGACAATGAGCAGTGTACGCGAGCTTTTTAGCTTGCACCACGGAGCTGCGTGTGCTCTTTAGCACAGCGCAGTCCGATCCATACGCTGCCTTTTGGGAGCGTATGTCTTGCATACGCTCACTTGGGTGACAAGGAGTCGTTTGGAGTCCATACGCTGCCTTTTGGGATCGTATGTCTTGCATACGCTCACTTGGGTGACAAGGAGTCGTATGGAGTTCATACGCTGCCTTGATGAGGAGTCGTATGGAGTCCATACGCTGCCTTTTGGGAGCGTATGTCTTGCATACGCTCACTTGGGTGACAAGGAGTCGTATGGACCTCATACGCTGCCTTTTTGGAGGCGTATGGAGTACTTGCACTGAGCGTATGGCCTTTGGCTGACTTGGTCTTATGTCAGCGTGTCAGATTTGGCTTTATTTTCCTTAAGTTTGGCTCTTCTATAGCCCTGTATATTGATATTTTATTAGATATTTTACGCCCATTTTATATCCTTACGCCTTTTGTCATGAACTTGATAATCACGAATTTATGTAATATGTTTGGAAAGGATAACTGAGCCTGACACGATAGTGACCCATAGTGGTACACTCCTGACATGAGTAACCTGACATGACCTGATAGTGGCCCGTCGTGGTGCACTCCTGACAAGTACACTTGACCTGATAACCTGACATGTTATACCTTGATAAGCTGTTGCGACGGCTACCTGACATGACATGACCTGTATAATAACCTGGACACCGTGGGCAATTGTGCTTGTATAAATAAACCAGTCCTGTCTTGCATCATGTCTAGGATGGGACTCCTGAGTACCATGGTCAGGAGTACCTATTGAAATGAACTAAGGACAAATAACTAGATTAATACATTAGTCATGAAAAGATTTTCCAGCTACAGGCAATCCCGTTACCTGGGCACGCCTTGGGATCTGTAGCCTGTCGTCGAGTAGGGCACATTTCCAGCACACTGTCATGTGTTGCACCCTTCAAGCTACCTAAGGGTACATTCGTTTCCTGGACGATGTACCCACCTGAATTCAACTCTAATCTTTTAACCCGGGTAACCTGGATGGTCTGCAGGGCTTGTGGCTGTGGAATAATCTCGCTGCATCTTGTTAGTAATTAGGCTTGTGACAACCCTAGTTAGTTAATGTATCAAGCCGTACTTCTTGTTTGGCCGTGAAGTGATTGGATGGAGTCTAACCTGTCTAGTCTTGTCCTGATCCTGTTCCAGATTACTGCATGACCAGAATACTTGCATTTATTTTACCGATAAATGGTGAGAATTCCAAGTTCTGTTCAGACGAAGGGTTACAACCCCGGTCCTTGTTTGGTTTACGGGTGTAACCTGGTTATCTGAATAGTTTCATGGTTATCTCGTCGTATATCATCCTGATATATTTTCTTATTTCCAGTTCTTAATTTTATTTATATCTTGTGCTGATTGCTGGTTTTAGTTCTTAAGTGAAGCCTCCTTTGTGGCACTTGCTCTTTCTGGGGTCTGACCCAGCTGGTTTTGTATAGCCAGATTTCGGAGCAGCTACCGAGGATCTCCCAACCTTCCTGCCAGATGGTGAACACTAGAAGGAATCCTGGCAACGAGTGGGTTATTTTGGCTCTCCCACTCTATTGTAAAAATTATTCTTTTGAGACATTTAGCCGACGAGCACCTATTTAGCTCGATTGCACTTTTACTTATTGTCTGCCTACGGGCTGTAACATGATTAACAGATCCTAGGGTTGATCATGTATGACTAAACTCTTGCTAGTCCTGACATTTTGTAAACGACTAGCTTCATGATCAACTGAATATGTAATGTTTGGGACGCCTTACTATTGTATATTTAATGATCATACATCTTGTGACTTTTACTTACTTGCTTGTGATTGAGACACTAGGCTTGTTCATGACCTTAGGAGACTGTTGGCTTGTAGATAAACCCTCATGTATCTAGACAACCGTGACCGTATAACGAGATGGATTCCATTTCATATACGTAGCTGGCTATGTCTGCCCCCGTTCTCCAGTATTCTGGGTCTGGGGCGTGACATGTACATATGTGACACTATTTACCAACTCTTGTTTGTGATTTTTAAGATTTAAATTAGGTTCGAATTCATGATTCCCATATGTGGACTGATACGCACTGATACCAAATGTGCTGAATCTAATTTTCTGATTTTAAATTGTTTCTAATTGTTTTAGATGCTAGAATTAGTTCACATACATGTGTGTTGAAGGATGAACATGTTAATTTCGATTGTGTTGATGCAATGGGCTATTGGAATTGATTTTTGATATACTAACTACTAAGGGTTTTATTGAACTGTCAATGTGGTTGGGTTTTTCCTTAATTTGCTTTTTACAGATTTTTAATGCTGTTAAAGGTTTAATCTAGACTCACCTACATGTCTGTTAGGTTAATGGAATATTGGTTTAGGATTGTTGTTGGCAAATGGAGTCTGAATTCATTTTTGGGTTGCTAACTGTTAGTTCTTAATTGAACTGTCAAATGGTTTATCCCACTGTTTGGTGTCTTAATGTTGAAAATCTGAAACTGTTCCATGCATTCTCATATGTAAACACACTCAATTTCTTGTCATGTTACCCACTGTCACACAAATCTGAGACACTTACATTGTATTCCCTGGGATTATACAAGTTCACACACTAATCTCACATTGGCATCTATACACTCATGTACACAGACACCATTCTAATATTCTTGGCTAAACCTGAGATTGGATGCACTGTTCTTCTAATTCCTAAGATGAATGCTTAATGGATACTAAGACCTTGTCACATGATTCACCTGGGAATATTTCCCCAATTGAATACTGTTTTAAATCCTAATTCCTGAGAACTAAGGAATACACACACTAATTTATATCCTATGCTACACTATTTTCCCTATCTATTTGTACTGTCACACACGGGCACTGCTACACACAGGAAATGCTTTCCTGTCACCTGAACATAACCTATATCCTATTCCTAAGTATCCTGTGCACAACTGGGACACTATGATATATGGTCTTCCTATATAACCTGTCACTTTGGTTTCCTGAGAACACAAGGGCATGGCTAATATATCCTGCCACTTGGTTCCTGGAAACACCACACACACTGTTTTCTGAAATTTCCTTTCACATTTAGCCAATGCATTCTCTCTATGTGACACTTTATCACACACCCAGATTCCTATCTAAACTACCAAGTACCATACACAAACACACATGAGGCACTACTCCTATCACGTGTGACACTACACTGTTTTCCTAGGTTCCCTTCATTGTTTTCCTTTTCAAGATACGACACACACACAGGTTTTAATATACTCACACACATTTGATTTCCAGGTTCACATCCTGTCACTGTGACACTCTTGACACACACACACATTTTCCTATCACTCTAATACACAGTTCACTCACACACACAAATGTCTCACAAACACACACTCACATTTACTTGTATATGGACACCCTATGTACACACATGTCTACACATATATATTCACACACACACATGATCAAATGCACATTGCCCATTTCCTAATTTCTATGTTCATGTATATATATGTATATACATATATAAGAGATGCATATAGGTATCCTATATATTATAATATATGTGTATTATATTTAGAGATATGTATTGCTATGTATATATATATATATATGAAGTGAATGAATGCTTGATATAATTTGCTATGTATATATAATATAGTGAGTGCAATTGAATATATATGTATATATATATGCTATGTGGTCCTAGTGCCTTGAGTTGAGTTGGTGTGTTAAGTCTAGGCTTGGCTAGGCCTAGTAAGACTTGGTTAGCCTAGAATGACTAGTTTGACCTAATTTAGACTTGTTAGACCTAGTTTGACCATAGTTGACCTAGTTGACTGCTAGGGTTGACCAGAGTTGACTTTGGCCTAGATTGACCTAGATTCATTTAGAATGTATTGAATTGCATCTTATTATCATTTTAGACATATCGTGACTTGTGCTGTTCTATAGGAGACAGACACCACTCCTCGGACAGTAGATATTCTTCAGATACTCAGAAAACAGGCGAGTATATTCTCTGACCGTTTCATACTTGCTAGAATGCCTATTCTTGTCATAGATTAATTTACTTGATGTTGACACATTGGTAACACGGATTGGTACTATATGGATCTTCTTTTGCGATGTTATCTCCTTGTGTTCACTAAATACATATTGTGATGTGCATTTCACTAACACATTGTATTTATTGAATACCCTTGTCATTGTACACTCATTGTGCATATTGTACTCTCATTATCACATTGAGCCCTATTGTACAAGCCATTATACAAGCCATTGTATAAGGTAACGCAACTGAATTGGATCCTTGTGTATTGATTGGGGAGGGAGAGTAGAAATGGTTATGTGATCAATCCTATTGTATAAGAAATTATATATGTCCATTGTACACCCACGTACAAAGGAGTCCCATTTTATTGTATAACCTAACCCGTTTACATAACTATATTGTACTCTAAATCACATATTGCTTACAGTTCTTACTTATCATATATAGATATTTCCTATTATCATATCCTTCTGTTTTTCATATACATCTTCTTTCAGCGTTTTATGTATCTTACTCTATTGCACGTTATATTTTCTAACCTGTTATGATCTGCGTGAGATGTATTGTGCTCGCTCCTGTCCTGACTGGACCCTGTTGAAAATTTTATAGAGGATGAGGATGAGGCCTGCGTAGACACCTATTATGGGACAGCTGTACACGACACTTGTGACCCGGACTTCCAGTCGGATCCACTAGCTGTAGAGACTGAGGTTTCCTAGTCTAGGCTTATATTATTTTCTTGTCATTTGAGTTTGAGTTGTATATTGGGATCTGTATATGCTGGATATTGTTGAGTTGTATCTTAGAGACTTAGTATCATCTCTCTGTTATATGTCTTGTGGATTTGGATTTCGTATTTTTCTATCTTATCGTACTTCTACCCTAGATGTGATTGAGATTGTATTCTGTTATGTTACCCCCATTCGGGGAGTATAACTGTGTATCACCTTATATTGTTAGATGTTGTGACCTAGGACAACGTTCTACCGCCGACACTGCAGCGTAGGTTGGACGTACCCACTTCTCGTGCCCTTACTCTAGGGTGCGGGTCGTGACATGCGCAAATAATCCTGTTCAGATCGGGCCAGAGAAGAAGGTGACGGGAGTCTATAATACCAACCGAAATCTGTCGGGCGAAGGGAAGGCGGGAGAGAGCTGCACGCACCACGTCCACTGACGGCCGGGCTCGAGCAAATTTCCGACCAAGGCTAATCAAAGTGGAGCAGCCAAGGCCGAGAACTTATCCTCTGAAAAAGAAACGGTCGGAGCACCAAGGTACCGCTCGGGCCGCCTAGGCGGAAGAGCAAATTCGGAACATGAGGCTAGTCGGGGAGTGATCGGAGGAGGGGGAAACCTGGCAGTGACCGCCACAAATGATGGGGCTGGACCTGGCCCAGGGGTGGCCATGGCTCGCGAGCCAAGGAGGGGGAGGACGTTTGGAGGGAATGGGGGTTGGAGGAAAAGGGCGGAAAGGAAAAGGGAAAGCATGAGGGAAGGAAAGGACAAGCTGATGGGAGGCGAAGGTTCAGAAAGGCCGGTCGGCTACCGAACTCAGGGCTAGATCGGGGGAGCCCTAAGGGAAGGGGAGGGAATTCTCAATATATATATATATATATATATATATATATATATATATATATATATATATATATATATACCGGAATACCCCCCATTTTATTCATAAAGGCACAAAATGCCGCCTGCAGCCTTTACACGTATACCCGTAGGCACAAAATGCGGAAGCCTATACAAGTATACCAAACAAACCCAAGACGAAAGGAAAAGAACCAAAAAAGGGGGACCCTAGATGCGTTCAAGTGAGCAGAGCTTGCCAAAGCTCTATCTGGCCGTGGGAGCACTGGTTTCGTATCTTGCGACTCTGCCGAAGAATCTCCCAAATGAGCTGATCGGCAAAGTTCTGGTTGCCTTCATATCTAGCTTTGTTGTATTTTTTTAAAATAATCCATGTAGCGGCTGCTGTGATGATCTGGTGGCCATAAGAGCCGTTAACCCAGGATGCCAGAAGATTGTTGAGGCTCCCGCCGCTCTAATCCTGTCTACAATATTAGGACAAGGCGTTCCAAACGATGGCAGGTAAGAATCTACGGCAGAAGATGTGATCAACTGTTTCGGACTGTCATTCCGAGCAGCAAGTGCATGAGGACGCTAAGCTGATATCGATGTTGATGAGGATGTCGTCGGTAGGAAGTTTCATGCAAAGAGCTCTCCATAGCAGAAAAGACCATTTTTGGGGGATGCACGACTGCCAGAACGGGCCAATGATGCGGTAGGGAGCGCCGTGTCTACGGACCATACTTCTGACGAAAGATATCGAGAAGGAGCAAGAAGCCATAGTTGACCACCTCAGCACGTCCGACGCAACGTCTAAACGCAGTACGCGACTGCGGATACGATCGGCGGCCTCTACCCAATCATGGATCCTGCTCCAGTTCCAATCGTTACAAGTAGAGTCCTACATGTCGCTAAACTTACTATTTTTGGGGGCAGTCGGGAGACTGGTGAGCAAGTTATCGTCGACCCAACGCTCGTAAAAGATCGAGGACTCGTCCGAACCCAATTTGAGGCGGATCTCAGGTTCAGCCAAGGTACGACTGTGAAGGATGCGACGCCAACCTGCGAAGGATCTGCAGTTGGAAATGGCGAGCGTCGGATGGATGTGTTTGTAGTACCTGGCCTTCATTAATCTAGCACATAAGTTTTTTCAAGTACAGAGCTTCCTCCATAGCTTCATCGAGAATGCGTCGACAATGTGAGACAGCTTCAAAAATCCCAGAACCGCCTCAGCGGTGGGAGTGGCCATGGTATCCCAGCTGGCCCAATGATGCTTGTCTTTGCCGCCGCTGTGACCCCAGAAGAAATCATTGAAGATGCTTTCAATCGAAGTGAGAACTTTTTTAGGAGGAGAGCACGCAGCAAGGGTGTAGATACGGATGGACGAGAGAACATGATTAAACAGGATCAACTTCCCTCTAGGGGATAATTTGGCATTATGCTACCCTTCTAATTTTTTTCTGATTCTTTTCACCAACTCGTCAAAAATTCTTGTGTTGGATCTGCCGTACACCAAGGGGCACCCGAGGTAGTGGAATGGCAGAAACGTGATGCAAAAGGAAGTAATATTGGAAATGGTAGTTGCTTGTTCTCTATTAATTTTATGATGGGCGTATATAATGCACTTGGCTAGATTGACCTTCTGGCCGGAGCACCTGTTGTATATATACACCTGGTGTATATATATATACCGGAACACCCCCCATTTTATTCATAAAGGCACAAAATACCGCAGCCTTTACACGTATACCCCGTAGGCACAAAATGCAGAAGCCTATACAAGTATATCGACCAAAACCAAGACGAAAGGCAAAGAACCAAAAAAAAGGGGGACCCTAGATGCGTTCAGGTGAGCAGAGCTTGCCAAAACTCCGTCTGGCCGTGGGAGCACTGGTTTGTATCTTGCAACTCTGTCGAAGAATCTCCTAAATTAGCTGATCGATAAAGTACTGATTGCCTTCATATCTAGCATTATTGCAATTTTTTTAAATAATCTGTGTGGCGGCTGCGGCAATGATCTGGTGGCCATGAGAACCATTGGCCCAGGATGCCAGATGATTGTTGAGGCTCCCGCCGCTCTGACCATGTCTACAATATTAGGACAAGGCATTCCAAACGGTGGCAGGTAAGAATCTATGGCAGAAGATGTGATCAATTGTTTTGGACTGTCATTTTGAGCAGCAAGTGCATGAGGACGCTAAGCTGATACCGATGTTGATGAGTATGTCGTCGGTGGGAATTTTCTTGCTGAGATCTCTCCAGAGCAGGAAAGAACATTTTTTAGGGATGCACGACTGCTAGAACGGGCCAATGATGCGGTTGGGAGCGCCATGTCCGCGGATCATACTTCTGGCGAAAGATACCGAAAAGGAGCAAGAAGCCACAGTTGACCACCTCAGCACGTACGACGTAACACCTAAACGCAGCCCGCGACTGCGGATGCGATCGGCGGCCTCGACCCAATCATGGATCCTGCTCCAGTTCCAATCGTTACAAGTAGAGTCCTACATGTCGCTAATCTTACTAATTTTCGGGGCCGCTGGAAGACTGGTGAGCAAGTCATTGTCGACCCAACGCTCGCAAAAGATCGAGGACTCGCCCGAACCCAATTGGAGGCCGATCTCAGGTTCAGCCAGGGTACGCCTGTGAAGGATGCGACGCCAAGCTGCAGAGGATCTGCAGTTGGAAATGACGAGGGTCGGATGGATGTGTTTGTAGTACCTTTCCTTCATGAATATAGAACATAAGTTTTAGCTAGTACAGACCACCACAGCTTCATCCAGAAGGCGTCCACAATGTGAGACAGCTTCAAAAATCCCAGACCCCCCTCAGCGGTGGGAGTGGCTATGGTATCCTAGCCGGCCCAATGATGCTTGTGTTTGTCGCCGCTGTGTCCCCAGAAGAAATCATTGAAGATGCTTTCAATCGAAGTGAGAACTTTTTTAGGCGGGGAGCATGCGACAAGGGTGTAGATTGGGATGGACGAGAGAACATGGTTAAATAGGATCATCTTCCATACAGTGGATAATGTGGCATTATGCAACCCTTCTAATTTTTTCCTGATTCTTTTCACCAACTCGTCAAAAATTCTTGCGTTGGGTCTGCCGTTCACCAAGGGGCACCCGAGGTAGTGGAATGGCAGAAACGTGACAGAAAAGAAAGTATTGGATAGGGTAGTTGCTTGTTCTCTATTAATTTTGTGATGGGCGTATATAACGCTCTTGGCTGGATTGACCTTTTTGCCGGAGCACCTTGTGTATCTTTGCAGCATGTTGTGAACCGCATCCACCGACCCGACATCTCCAGAGGAGAAAGTGAGAATGTCGTCAGCGTACGCCAGACGAGTGATGATAGGATAGCCGCTGGCCGTATAAAAATTATAGAAGTTCGGGGAGGTGGTCAGCTTGTTCATATTCCTACTCAAGGCTTCCGCCTCGATAATGAAGATGGTGGAGGATAAGGGGTCTTCCTGTCAGACTCTGCGACTGGATTTGAAAAAGCTATCGGCTTGCCCGTTGATAACCATGGAGAACCAAGAGTTACTGATCGATCTCCACGAAATATTGGTCCAAGTTTTCAAAAAGTTGAATGCTCAGAGAACCCAGATCATGAATTGCCAATCCAGACTATTGTAGGCTTTCTCCATGTCCAATTTTGTTGCAATGTTACCACCCCTGTCTGGAGACTTTAGGCATGTGATCAATTCGTGAGCTAGCATAATGTTATCTTGGATGTTTTTGCCCTGGACGAAGCCACTCTGTTCCTCCAAAATAATTTTAGGGAGGATCTCTGTCATACGAGATGTAAAGACCTTAGAGATGATCTTGTTGGTGAAGGTACAGAGGCTGATAGGGCAGAAGTCTCGAAAAGTCTCTAGATTGTCCTTCTTTGGGATGAGGATGAGGTTTGCACTAGATATGGCTCTGGTTATCTGGCTCCTCGGAAGAAGGCAATGACTACATCTTGGATGTCCGACTTGATTAAATCCTAGCAGGAGCAAAAAAACATGCCCGTAAATCCGTCGTGACCGGGCGCACTATGTGCGTCGAGGGCCCAAACAGCATCTCTCACCTCGTGCTCGAAAGAAAGGAGCTCCAGCTTGCTGTTGTCGATGTCATTAATGAGATGAGGGATTTCGGCCAAGGAACCAGGGTCTCTATGCACAGTTTCTTTAGTAAACAACTGATAGTAGAATTTTGCAGCCTCCAATTGAATGGCACGATGATCTTTATTGATGTACCCAGCCTCGTCAGTGATCTGATGGAGGTTGAGCTTCTGTCTGTGCCCCTTGACACAGGCATTGAAGTAGGAAATTTTTTATCACCGTTGCTGTCCCATTTTATCCTGGCTTTCTGTTTCCAAAAATTAGTTTCAAATTTGAGCCAAAATTTTTGAATAGCTTTGGTAAAGTATAGGGCGGTTCTGGTCGCTGGCGAGCTGTTAGTAGCAAAAAGAGCTTCCGTATGAGCGAAATCGTCCTTGGCAACACGGACGGTCTGGAAAATGTCCTCATACGCCTGTTTACTCCAAGCCATGAGGGCTTTCTACGTGGCTTTGAGTTTGTTGGCCACCTTGGTGAGAGGGTCTGGGGAGTCTGCACAAATCCATGCATCCGCAACGATGCTCTTGAACTGGGGGCGTTCGAACCAGAAGTCGAGGAATCGGAAGCTTTTTTTGATCTGGCTGGAGGTGCTTTTGACTTCTACCAGCAGGGGGTTATGATCAAATTCAGTAGCATTAAGGTGAGTGAGGTTGGATATAATTCCCATGTCCGACCAGTGGGCGTTCATAAGAGCTCTATCAAGGCGGGAGTATTGCCGACGGTAGCCTTTCTGCATGTTACACCAGGTAAAGGCATTCCCGGTGAACTGGAGTTGAGACAGGTAGGCACTAAAAATAAAGTTGTTGAAGTCCTGCATGGATGTTTGGGAAGGTGGTCGGCCGCCGATCTTCTTCACTCTGTAGGTTATCGCATTGAAGTCCCCAATACAAAGCCAGGGGAGGTTGATGAGATTAAGTTGGGTGTCCAGGAGATCCGCCCAGAGTTGTTTACGCTCGGAGATGTCACAACTGCCATGAACCACGAAAAAAGGAGCGTTTCGGAAGCATGGGATGTTCAACCCAATACGTGAGGGCCAGCTTGGAATCGTGCAGGACACCGATCTTTACATCCGACGTGTAGAGGATCCAGATGTCATGACTGCTAGCAATGGTCGAGGGGAAGCCTAACTGCATCTGACTGTATTTAAGTCTTTTGGGGGGACTTTTGGTTCTAAAATGACTAAGATGTCGATCTTGTGGATTTTCTTGAGGCTGATAAGTTTCCTCGTAGTCAGTTTGTTCGCCAATCTGTGAACGTTCCAAGTGAGGATGTTAAGCATTGGGATTACTATAGGAGGGTTTTTTGGAGCGCTTGGAGGCGGACCTAGTGTGCATGGCTATCGTCTCCTTAGCTCCTATTTTTCTAAATTTTTTATGGTGGTATTTGGCTCAACATAGTTAGAGGTGGCCATGTCGGGGAGTGAGTCCTCAGTTGACAGAAATTGTGCTTCTTGGTGCTATTTCTTGATTCACTTATGGTCAGAAGGGGAAATCCTGCAGCGATAACCTGCTTGCCATGGAGAACTTGCTTAGGGCCCAGGATGGCTAGGATGTCTGCGGTAATGACTTCGTTGTCGAGGGGGGAGATCACCAGAGAACAAGTGTTTGACGATTTGGGGGGCCTTTAGAGGCAGCTCGGCCATCCTCTGAGTGAGATCGCACGAGCTTACAGATTTCGTACTCGGACTGATGGGGTCGGGGTGGTGACCAGCCCTCTCCAGGGTAGAGCCTGTAGCTTTCATATCCAGGCGTTGAACTGGTTAGACAGGTGTAAAGCTAGAGGATAGTAGGGGACTAAGGCTCTGCTGGGGGATAAAGCATTGCCTGGATCGTCCTTCCCGGGTTCAAATCTGATGTGGAAGTTTGGAAACAAAAGCAGGGGTAATTTTGGATGCGATTATTGTTTCCTTCTTGCGTTAGCTGGGGGGTCTTTTCGGTTGGTTTTCTTCTTAAGCTCTGCATGCA
Source organism: Iris pallida (assembly GCA_029216955.1). Classification (NCBI taxonomy): domain Eukaryota; kingdom Viridiplantae; phylum Streptophyta; class Magnoliopsida; order Asparagales; family Iridaceae; genus Iris; species Iris pallida. The sequence continues at coordinate 13,340,044 of JANAVB010024597.1, forward strand.
ACCAAAAACAGTGCTCCGTGAGGTGATCACGGAAGTGACAGTGTTTGTAGAAGATGATGTTGTTTGTCTTAGACGATTTGCTGGGTGTACGCTTGGTTTCCAAGCTCGATGAGGATGTGGTTGGGGGACCGTTGGAAAGGTGAAGCTTGACGCAAATTCTAGTGTAGTGCACTTTAGAGAGGTTACTTGTTTCTTCGGCAGTGGCCACCTACAAGCCGAAAGAATTGGCGATATGCTAAGCGCAGCTGGGACGAAGCAAATGAGAAGGTGGTTGGGGAGGGTCACCCAGGCCAACACCGTGGATAAGTCTTCTTTGGGGTTGATGTCCGCAGACCATCTGATGATTTTCATCTAGTGGGAGTCAACCTTGCTGGTGCCCTTGGACCACACGGTCTTGTAATAATCTCACATGATAAGTGGAGGAGGATGTGCTTGGGGTCAAGAGTAGCCACCCGGTAGGTTACAGAAAGCCTCCAACTGGCGATAACCTCCTGGACTCTTTGAATCTTCGGGCAACCGGATGAAAATTTAAGAACGAAGGTGTGCAGAAATGCGACTGTCAATGAAGTCACTTCCAAGGCGGAGAAGGGCACTGTAGGCACGAAAGATTCCTTCGGATAAGATACAACAAGTAGGTCAACATCGGGGAACAGAAAGCCCTGCTTGGCTACCCGGTCTAGGCGAAGCTTGTCTCCGTATGACGGCACTGGGACGAAGGGCAGAGAGGTGGTGGCAGAAATGCCACTGGGGACGATCGGCGTAGGGGGTCGAGAAAGGGAGGGTGATGTTGTGGGGAGTCCGACGTAGGGGGCCTCGTCGGGAGACTCGACGCCAGTGCCAGAAGGTCGACGAAAAGATCGCAACCAAGAGGGTTCGTGCCCAGGGCATATGCACCCAAGCAAGGGGACAGAGGGCATGCGCCTCCAATCGCGTATGGGCGAGGTGGGGAGCGAAGATCCCTCGAGGGGCTTGCACTCACCGGAGACGGGAGCGCCGGAGGTGTCGGGGGCGCATAGGCGAGATAAGAACCCACAAGAGATAGACGGGGTGCTCGGAGGCACATGCACCCACGACAGTGGGGGGGGGTGCCAAGAATTGGCGGGCGTCCGCTTGGGATATATATATATATATATATATATATATATATATATAAATATATATATATATATATATATATATATATATATATATATATATAGGCATTAGGGGGGTACCAAGAATTGGCGGGCGTCCTATATATATATATATATATATATATATATATATATATATATATATATATATATATATATTCGATAAGAGAGCTTTATTGGATTAAGGGAGCAAAAGTCCAAAATTACATGATAAGCAAATCAAAAGCTACATGAAATTCTTAGGAACATCTTTCTTGTGCTTGCACCTCTGTAGCGCCTTTGAAACTTGTCTTCGAACTTCTTTTTCCAGTTGAACCACTGTGAATGATATATATTTTATCTATATATATATATATATATATATATTTTTTTTTTATCTATATATATATATATATTTATATATATATATATATATATATATATATATATATATATATATATATATATATATATATATATATATATATATATTTGTGTGTGTGTACTATTAATACTACAGAAATTGTATTATTTTATCATATGTTATGTATTTTATTTTTTATCAATACTTTTATACGGTGTAAAATTTATATAAAATGCTGATAAATAGTAATTTTAATTTTAGTATTCATTTATGATTTTGTAAAATTATTTACTTATTAAATATATTATTTAGTTATTAAAAACTGTAATTATAAAATTATGAAAATTTTGTATTCTAATTTTTATGCATGATTAATATTGTTAATAAATATTAGAATAATCATGATAGTTACTGTTTTCATATGTAGTATTTATGTAAAAAAATTAGTATTAAATATTATAAGTTATATTTTTTCTTAATTAAAAACTGAAAGTACTATTTAATATATTTTATGTATATTGATTTTTTTATAATTATTAAATTGTGCTATGTAATAAAATAAAATTCAGAATCCAATACTAGATTTTATGTAGATCATTTTCATATATTTATATGCTAATTTTAGGTTAGTTTTGATATGTTAAAAATTAGTTTCTTTTAACAATTAATTATAAATATTTGTTTTTAAAATAGTTTCTGATTCAAATAATTCTACAAATAGTAATTTTTGTCCAAAATTTTTACAAACTTAATATCATCCTTATTTTGCCTAATTTTTAACAAATTAAAAATAGTAACATGTTAGTTTGAGACCTATAACTATTTAAATAAACATTGTCAGACCCATTTTCATAAATACTTTATTTATTTAGTAATAAAAATAAAATATTTTTAATTGTTATTAAATTCCTGTAATATATAAGTAATCTATGACTTGTGATTTTAACTTAGTAAAACATAATTTTATGTGTATTAAAGATTGTGTTAGTCTTAATGTTCAATATTAGGACTAGTATGTCATATCTAGCACAACGTGATCCCGTAAGTAGCACAACACATAGATAACACTTAACCGTTAAACTAAAAGAAATATTATACCTTGTTACAGCTTGAGAACTTTGGACATCAATATTTAACAATAATCTTTTTCGGTAAAACAAGGAAAGTACACTACAACTTTACATTTTTGTTCATGATTCCTATTTTGTATTTTAGACTTTCGTTAAATGTTTGTTACTTTTCCTACAAGTTGTTCTTTACAAGTATCTCAAGTTTTACTTAGCGTTTCTCAAGTTGGACTTTTATTACATGTTTCAAGTAGTACTATCCTTATATGTTTCAAGTTGTATTCCTCTTATACATGTCTTACACTTGCATGGGTTGGAGAAATGTCTAGTTAACATGTGATCAAAGCCCGTAGTGTAGTACATGTATCCGAGCTTGACTACACATCATGCACATGTAGTCAATGCCTTACCCCTATGTTGTCTTTATTTACATGTTACAAGTTCTACTATTATAGTCGATCACATTGTTGACACAAAGTCACTGTCAACCAAATATTGATAACATTGACTAAATAATACTTGTAATAATTCAATTAGACACACGACGACTACATCCAGCTCAAGTCAGACGACAGCTCAGTTTTGCAATTTCAAGTCATTGTTGAGTCTGTATTTTTATATTTATTGAGTCTAAACTGATGTAAGCTGAGTTGTGCTGAGCTCTTGAGACTTTACCTATAACCTACCCAAAATCCATAAGCTCCACACATCAAAATAGGCCCATTGGACCTTAAGACCCATTCTGTGCTCTGGAGACAGAGTTCGGGCCGAACTTTGCCTCCACACAGAGTTCGGGCCGAACTCTGTCCCCTAAAAATTAGCACCCTAATTTTTAGGGTTGGCTGGTTGCTAGTTGTCCAACGGCCAAATATTTGAAAAATTCTAACAGAATTCTAGCCGAATTCTGCCTGCTAATATCCTATAAATAGGCCATAAATTCTCTCATTTTCATTCATCCAATCTTCTCTTCTCTTCTCTCAAAAGCTCAATACAAGCCATACCTTCTTCATCAACTAGCCACAAGCTTCCTAAGCCTCAAGTGCTCACCATCTCTCAGTTAGGAGTCTTGTGCAATAGTTCAAGAAGTCGCTTGGAAAATTCGAAGCATCGCCAATGCGATCCTTTGTAAGAAGTTGACGTGCTATTCTGAAGAAAAGGCACGGGATGTAACTACTATTTCACAAATAGTAGATTTAATCCTGAGCTAGAGTTCTCAGGCCTGGACTAGTCCTCCACGAGGGAAACCAGGTTAAAATCGGCTGTGTTTGCGTATGCTTTCTTGCTCCTTATTTATTTTCGCATTTACTCTGATTAATTTTAGCTTGTGAAAGAGTTTAATTTTTAATTGGCTATTATCGCTATAAACTCTATTCACCCCCTCTAGAGTTGCCATCTGTTCTTCAATTGGTATCAGAGCTCTATTCTCTCAACAAGGACTAACATCCTAGAGCTGATCCATGGCAACCACACAATCCTTGATTTCCAATCACGATGAAGGGCGGCCCACTCATAGGCCTCCCCTATTTGATGGAACTAACTACACATATTGGAAAACAAGGATGAGCTTTTATCTCAAGTCGCTAGACTTTGACCTGTGGACTATCGTCACTGACGATTACAAAAAGCCCGCCAGAATAGTTGTCAATGGTGATCTCATTAAAAAATTACATGACAAATATTCTGACGAGGAGAAGAAACAGGCAAGTCTAGACGCGAGAGCTATTAATGCTTTATTCATTGCTATAGACAAGAATGAGTTCAACAGGGTATCTATATGCACCACATCTCACGAAGTATGGAGACTTCTAGAAGTGACGCATGAAGGAACCACCCAAGTCAAGGAATCAAAGATAAGCCGTCTCACTCAAGAATATGAGGCTTTCAAGATGAAGCCAAATAAGACGATCACGCAAATGTTCACAAGATTCCTCGACATCATCAACCCTCTGTCTTCGCTCGGCAAACAATATTCAAATCACGAGAAGATTCGCAAGCTACTTAGGGGGCTCCCAAAGATTTGGAACCCTAAGGTGACAGCCATCATAGAAGGAAATGATCTCACAACCATGTCAATGGAAACCTTGATGAAAAAGCTGATGACTCATGAGCTTGACCTCAAAGACTTTGTAGAGCCTGCTCCTAAGGCTAAGGAGATCGCACTCAAAGCTCACCGACGGAGGGCTGACCCCGAAGATATGGATGACGAGAACTCAGAAGGTGATGATCAAGCTCTCCTCATTCGCAACTTCAAGAAATTTCTTCGCTTCAACCAAAGAAAGAAGGAACCACAAGAAGACGACGAAGAAGAGCCAACGTGCTACGGTTGCAATAAGACAGGACACGTCCGAAAAGACTGTCCATTCTTAAAGAAGAGCAACCGCTATGAGAAACCTTACAAGAAGACTTCCTCAAAGAAATATGCCAACATGAGCATTTGGCATGAAAGTGAAGCTAGTGACTCCGAGGAAGAAAAGGATTCTCCTCAAGATACTACAAATGTGTGCCTAATGGCAACATCCGATAAGATATCAAACGAAACTCTTGATGACTTCACTTTTGATGAACTTGGCGATGTTTTCACCGATTTGCTTAATGATCACAAAAAGGTTATTGGTAAATACAAATATGCCAAGGATAAGATCAAAAGTCATGAAGTCAAAATTCAAAGACTTTCTTTACTGCTTGATAACATTAGAGATACTTCACCCACGGATGTAACAGATGAGGTATCTAAGCTTAAAATAAGCTTACATGATGCCGAAGCACGCATTGAACAACAAACACAAGAAATCACAACACTCAACACGGAGCTTGCAGAAGAAAAGAGTAGACACAAGATTTCTATTACTATGATGCATGGTTTGAATGCTAAGGTTACTGAACTACAAGCTGTCTCTAAGAAACTAGAGACAAAATTGGGAAAACAGTTTGCTCAAACTCAAACCCAAGAGACACACACAAAGCATGATTCTTCTCATACTAGTCACCCACGTCATCCACCTGCAACACGTAATCATGCTTATATATACACACACTTTCACAAAGCACACAAACCATATGCATGTAGAAATAACTATCATATGTCACAAACTCATCATGCTACACATAGATGCAATCATCACCATGTTGCACAAAAACAGCATCACCATCACTCTACATATAGAAATCATCACCATGCTACTCCATATAGACAATATCACCATGACACTCCACATCACTCTATACATAGTCATCATCACCATGCTAATTCTACATATCATCATACTTCTCCTCATCACTCTACTTATAGACATCATCAGTATGCTCCTAATATAAATATAAATGCTATATGTACTTATTGTGGTTTACATGGACACATTTCACCATGATGTAGAATTATAAGATTAGTAGATAAAAAGATATATGCATGGTTTCCAAAAACTAACTTTTTAGGACCCTCAAGAACCTTGGTACCAAAGGTCACATCTACTCTTGATGCAGGTGGAGCTTCCATCTTCAACTGAGAGTAAGTGGATTCTCGATAGTGGATGCTCGCGGTATATGACGGGAGACGCAAATCTTTTCGCATCACTATCGATGAAGAGAGAAGGATATGTATCCTTCGGCAATAACCTAAAAGGTTATATTATAGGTAATGGTATTATTGGCTATCCTCCCTCTTCCGTAATAAAGGATGTCTGCCTAGTGGCCGAGTTAAAGTCATAACCTGCTCAGCATTAGTCATCTTGCTGACCATGGATATGACATTAACTTTGGACAAAACAAATACCTTATTTATGATAGGTCAACGGAAGACATTGCTTTTGAAGGGGTAAGAGAGGATAATATTTATATTTTTTATTTGTCTATATATACTAGCAATACAGGTAGATGCCTACATGCTCATAAGGACAAAAGATTATTATGGCACCAGCGTCTTGGTCATGCCAACATGGATACTATATCCAGGCTATCGACTAAGAAGCTAGTTAGAGGCTTGCCCGATATCACATTCAAAAGGACACGGTATGTGCCGAATGTGAATTGAATAAGGCAACTAAGTCTTCATTTCATTCTATAAACTCTGTAAGTACTTCTAGACCTTTGCAACTTCTTCATATGGATTTATTTGGCCCTAGTAGAGTAGACAGTCTTGGTGGAAAACTCTATGCCTTTGTTATTGTTGATGACTTTTCAAGATTTAGTTGGGTTTTTTTTCTTACAAATAAAAGTGATGCTATTTCAGTTTTCAAGATTTTTGCAAAGAAAGTTCAAAACGAAAAAGGCTACATGATTACTCGAATCCGAAGTGATCATGGAGGCGAATTCAAAAATTATGATTTTGAAAAGTTTTGTGATTCTAATAGTTTTGATCATGAGTTTTCTTGTCCAAGAACTCCTCAGCAAAAAGGTGTTGTGGAGCAAAAGAATAGGACTCTAGGCGATATGGCTCGCGTCATGTTGAACAAGTTTTCACTTCTGAAATACTTTTGGGCTGAAGCTGTCAGTACAGCATGCCACATTTTAAATATGGTGTTTATTCGTCCCATTACGAAGAAAACACCCTATGAGCTTTGGTTTGGGAGAACCCCAAATGTTTGATATTTTAGAGTTTTTGGTTGTAGATGCTTTATCCTTAACACCAAAGACAACTTAGGCAAATTTGATGCCAAAGCTGACGGTGGTATTTTTCTTGGCTATGCTGCCAAGAGCAAGGGATATAGAGCTTTTAATAAATGCTCATTAATTGTGGAAGAGTCTACCAATGTGACTTTTGATGAATATAACAGTACAACAGCTACTCTTGATGATGATGTTGAGCCATCAACTTCTACTCTAATAAATACCATAACCGAAACCAATTCTCTGGAGGGCTTGCCAAAGAAATTCTCTTTCAAGACATCACATCCAAAAAATTTGGTGATCGGCGAGGTTTCACGTGGAGTAACTACTAGATCATTATTAAGAGACTTTATTGCTAGTACTGCCTTTATTTCACAAATTGTGCCAAAAAACATTTTAGAAGCTTTCAATGATGAATTTTAGATTTCTGCTATATAAGAGGAACTCAACCAATTCGAGAGGAGACATGTATAGGAACTCGTTCCTAGACCGACTAATCACTCGATTATTGGTACTAAATGGGTTTTTAGAAACAAAGTAAATGAAGATGGTTCAGTCACATGCAAGAAAGCTCGTCTAGTAGCCCAAGGATACAACCAAGAGGAAGGTATCGACTACGATGAGACGTATGCTCCTGTTGCTTGATTGGAATCCATTCGGATGCTTTGTGCATTTGCAAATTTTCAAAATTTTAAATTATTTCAAATGGATGTTAAAAGTGCTTTCTTGAATGGATTTATTAAGGAGGAAGTTTATGTGAAACAACCTCCTGGTTTGAAAATCATAAACCACGTGTTCAAGCTAAAGAAAGCGCTGTATGGCCTCAAACAAGCCCCTAGAGCTTCGTATGAACGGCTAAGCAATTTTTTGCTTGAGAAAGGTTTTTCAAAAGGAAAAATTGACACCATACTTTTCATAAAATATTTTAAAGACACTATTCTTTTAGTACAAATATACGTAGATGATATTATATTTGGTTCTACTGATGAAACCCTTTGTCAAGACTTTGCCAAGTGTATGCAGATCGAGTTTGAGATGAGCATGATGGGGGAGCTCAACTACTTTCTTGGGCTGCAAGTCAAACAAATGTCAAATGGAACCTTCATCTGTCAATCGAAGTATACAAAGGACATGCTGAAAAAATTTAACCTTGACAACGTCAAACCAATCAGCACTCCAATGGCTACTTCAACCAAACTTGAACTAGATGATAGCGGCAAACCCGTGGACCAACGTAAGTATCGAGGTATGATAGGCAGTCTACTCTATCTTACTGCTAGTCGCCCTGATATTATGTTTAGCATTTGCCTGTGTGCTAGATATCAAGCAAATCCTAAGGAATCACACATGACCGCTGTTAAGCGTATCTTTTGATACCTTAAGGGTACGGTTACAGTGGGCCTATGGTATCCCAAGTCAACATCATTTGACCTCATTGGTTACTCTGATGCTGACTTTGCCGGATGCAAGGTCGACCGTAAAAAGTACGAGCGGCACGTGTCATTTATTAGGAAAAGCTTTAGTCTCTTGGTTTAGCAAGAAGCAGAATTCTGTCACACCATCCACAAGAGAAGCTAAATACATCGAAGCTAGGCATTGTTGTGCACAAATTCTCTGGATGAAGCAAACCCTTGAAGACTATAACTTATCTTTCATGCATATTCCAATCTTTTGTGACAACACTAGTGCTATAAATCTTACTAAGAATGCCATTTGTCACTCACGCACGAAGCACATTGAAATTCGTCATCACTTTTTACGTGATCATCAGCAAAATGACACGATTAACTTAGAATTTATTGACACTGATCATCAGTTAGCAGATTTCTTTACAAAACCATTATCCGAAGAGCGCTTCAATTTTCTTTGTCATGAACTTGGAATTTTAGATGAAGCTGTTGTAAATTAAAATAAACCTGCATAAATATCGAGTATATCTTGATTCTCTTATGATGAACTTGCTATGGGTACAAGCCGAAAGGGTCCTTCTGACAACAAGGCGTAAAAGCCTAAGCGACACGGTGCACTAGTCCTCAGGACTACCGCTAGCTGGGATCCGGCCCCTGCAGCTAACCCATGGCAGCTTCAAAATATTAAATTATGGTATAATTTCTTGTTTATTATACGGTTCGTTTATATTTATCACATGCTGAAATACTACTTTTTCAACTTCATATTGCTGCTTCGAGTTCACTTTCTGTTATTAATTTGTTTACTTCTTGGATCTTTTCTTGTATTTATACTCTTGTCTTATTTTGGTCTTTCTTACTTAACCATTTTTTTTCATATCAGCCTGATTCCTATTCTGTGACCAGGATCCGGAATTCGGGCCGAACTCTGCCCTTACCAGAGTTCGGACCGAATTCGGCCTCACTATTCCAGAACCGGGAACAGTCTCAGCCGTTGATCAAAATTTAGATCCAATGGCCATTATTTGCTCCGACCACTTGAAACCCTTCCCATATTTTCTGGTTCTCCTCCCTCTTCTTCTTTATTACCACCTTTTCTACTTCTCGAACACCTTTCTCTCAAAACCCTAACCCTAATTTCTCATTTCTAGAGCTCTTTTCTTCCCCAAACTCAAGGAGAAGGCCTCTTTTTCAATTCTCCTTCATTGTTCATCATTAGTTTGAGGTATAATTTCATACTTTTCTATATCTCAATTTCCTTCATTATCTTTATTGTGTTATGGCTCTACGTTTGTTCAACCGCGGAAAGAGACTTCGGACCGAGGGAGCATCCTCGTTGAATGCTCCTCTTCGCGTTGAACCGTCCGTTGCACCACCCGTTGCACCGGCCATTGAACAACAAATCCATTCCTTGTTCAATCCTCCATGTCCGCATGATCCAAACACTTTTGACGACCAAATTTTTGTATCACTAGACGCCTCAAATGATTGGTTTAGTGATTTTCGGACACGTTCGGTGTTTGCGGGACACCCTATCACTTTACTATATTCTCACAATATGATGGACTTTTTCATGACCTTTGCCTTGATGAACTTGTTACCACAAATTCGGTCATTTATCGTAGTGCTATTCAAATATTCTACTGCAACCTCACCCATGATGATACACATATTTATTCACGGGTTGCGGGAATTGATATCTCTTTTGACGATTTAGAATTTGCCGAATATCTTGAACTTCAAGAGCCTAATTCTTGGGAACAGCTTATGGAAGCCCGATCATTTCAATTTCTCGAAGGGATTGAAGAACAAATGGCAACTCTAGAGGGGGGTGAATAGAGTTTATATAGAAAATAACCAATTAAAAATTAACTCTTTCACGAATTATAAATAATCAGAGTAAAATACGGAAAGTAAATGAAGAGCAAGAAAGCATACGCAAACACAGCGATTTTAACTTGGTTTCCCTCGTGGAGGACTAGTCCAGGCCTGAGAACTCTAGCTCAGGATTAAATCCACTATTTGTGAAATAGTAGTTTACAACCCGTGCCTTTTCTTCAGAAGAGCACGTCAACTTCTTACAGAGGATCGTAGGGGCGATTGCTTGGAATTGTCGAAGCGACTTCTTTAACTCTTGCACAAGAATCCTAACTGAGAGATGCTGAGCACTCGAGACTTAGGAGGCTTGTGGCTAGTAGATGGGAAGGGTATGGCTTATTTGAGCTATAAGAGAGAAGAGATGAGAAGATTGGATGATTTGAAATGAGAAAATTCATGGCCTATTTATAGTGTTTTTGTAGGCAGAATTCGGCCAGAATTCGGGTAGAAAATTTTAAATATTTGGCCGTTGGACAACTAGCAACCAGCTAGCCCTAAAATTAGGGATGCTGATTTTTAGGGGACATAGTTTGGCCCGAACTCTGTGTGGAGGCAGAGTTCGGCCCGAACTCTGTCTCCAGAGCACAGAGCTGGTCTAAGTGGCCAGTGGGTATTTTCTGGATGGTGGAGTTTGAGGATTATTGGGTAGGCTATAGGTCAAGTCTCAAGAGCTCAGCATGACACAGTTTACATCAGTCTAGACTCAACAAAAGTGTAAAATACAGACTCAAATATAACTGAGAAGCGGAGACTGAGCTGTCGTCTGACTTGAGCTTAATGTAGACATCGTGTGTCGTATTGAATTATTACAAATATTATTTAGTCAATGTTATCAATATTTGGTTGACTGTGACATTGTGTCAACAATCTCCCCCACATTGATAATTGACAAAATAATATATGTATATTCAATATTCATACCTGGACACAGTTGATCACAAAAACATAGCTCCCCCATAATCAATGCCAAGCTAGAAATAATAGCTCCCCCGTAACCGGTGAACTGAGCCGAGCCTGAAACAAACGAGCCGAGCTAGAAACAATAGCTCCCCCGTAAAAAATGCGTTGAACATGTTGGCCTGATAAATAATATCTCCCAAAAGCACCAAAAAGCACATATATATACTAAAAGTATGACAAGAATATACATATTTCTCCCCCTTTTGGCATTAGCAATATAAACTGCATATGAATAATAATAATGCAACCACACCAAATAGAGAAGAAACTGTATATGAATGATCAAAACGAGCAACTAGCATAGAATAATAAACTATGATAAGCATAAAAGTGTCATCACACATAACCAGAGTCATCAAACTACCAGAGTTTTAGTACAACCCAAGTACATAAATCCAAATAAAACTAAATAACTGGAAATCAGAAAACATAAACTAGGATCATCAGCAGCAGCAGCAAATAGTAGAAGCCATCTCCATCAAGGAGCACAAGAAGGCCCAGCGGAGTCTGAAGGATCAGTGAATGAACGGCTGGGGTCCACAATAGCAGCATCCGGATCCAGGTAGCGCATGACCCAGGGATCGTCAATGTGATATCCAGTGCGACCAGGATCCCGCTCCATGGGAATGGGCATAGAAGGGTGACGAGACATGGAATACCGGATATCATGCAGCGAGTTGCTGAGGGCACTCATCTGCAGGGTAGTACGGTAGTCCATCTGAGTCCAGCGATCATCCTCCAATGCGAAACGATCTCTGAGCATGGTCTGGATGGAGTCAAGAGTAGCAGGAGGAGGAGGCGCATCCTGTCCAAGTGGAGGGGCGTCGGGCTCCTCATCATCAGAATGCTCAGAAGTGGCAGGAGAGGCTACGACTGCCTGAAGATGTCGTGCCTTGGAAAGGAATGCAGGAGCAGGCAAGAAAGGACAGTCATCGAGAGGTACATGGAACGCACGAAAGACCATAGGAAGATATAAGGCATAAACCAAGGCTCGTGGTTTCTTCCTACAGTTAATCATCCAGTCCATCATGGTACGTGGAAGATTGAAAGTAACACAAAAGTGAAGATGATATAAAGCTGAGATTTCAAAATATGTAATCTCATCGGTAGAACCCGCTTTGGGTAGAATGGTATTGAAAACAATCCGATGAAATTCATAGAAGTAAGGATTTAGATATTTAGCCATAAGCTTGCGAGGACGTGTGTTCGGAGTACACAAGTCGTCCTTGAAGCTTTCAAGGGAAATCCCGTCGGGAAAACGGAACGACCGAGCTTCAACAAGCTTTTCCCAAGAATTGGGCTCTTGAAGATCAAGATATTCGGCTAAGTCAAAATATTCAAATGAGATATCGATACCCGCAACACGTGAATAGATGTGAGTATCATCAAAAGTCAAGTTGCAATAAAACATTTGTATGACACTACGATATATGACCGAATTAGAAGTAACAAGTTCGTCAAGGCAAAGGTCATGAAAGAGTGCATCATAATAAGAGAAAATTGAGAAGTTAATAGGGTGTCCCGCAAACACCGGACGTGTCCGAAAATCACTAAACCATGCATTGGACGCGTCTAGTGATATAAAAAATCGGTCATCGTAGGTGTTTGGATCACGTAGACGAGAAGGGTTGAACAATGGATGAGGTGGTTGATGTTGTTAAACGGGTTGCTTAACGAGAGGAGGAGCATTCGATGAGGACGCTCCCTCGATCCGAATTCTCTTCCCACGGTTAAACAAGCGAGGAGCCATTGCACAAAATAGAGAAATTGAAATAGAGAAGGAGAGTGAGTTATACTGCAAATCAACAATGAACAGTGAAAGAGAATGAGAAAATAGCCCTTCTCCTTGATTTTGATGAGAAATTGAGCACTTTGGAGAGAAAACTAGGGTTAGGGTTTGTGAAAATATGTTTGGAGAGGTGAAGGTGATGGTAAGAATGAAGGAGAGAGAGGAAAACCCGAATATAAGGGTAGGGTTTTCTTTGGTCGGAGTAAATCTGGACCGTAGGATCTCATTTGATCAAACGGCTGGAGCTGTCCCCGATTCTGGAACAGGAGGACCGAACTCGGCCCGAACTCTGGTAGGGGCAGAGTTCGGCCCGAGTTCTGGGTTCATGTCCCAGAACTTAAGTCAGGCTAAAAGAAAAAAATGGTTAAGTATGGAAATCAATTAAGATATGAGGACAAAATAGCTTGAAAGATTCAATCAATTAGAATAATAGCAGGATAAAATTGAAAAATAGTGAGTCAGCAGTAAGAAATCAAAACAAACCATATAATAAACAAGGAAATATATCATAATTTAATAGTTTGAAGTTGCCATGGGTTAGCTGCAGGGGCCGGATCCCAGCTAGCGGTAGTCCTGTGGACTAGTGCACCGTATCGCTTAGGCTTTTACGCCTTGTTGTTAGAAGGGCCCTTTCGGCTTGTACCCATAGCAAGTTCATCGTAAGAGAATCATAATATAATCGATATTTACGCAGGTGAGTTTTAATTTATGACAGCTTCATCTAAAATTCCAAGTTCACGACAAAGGAAATTGAAGTGCTCTTCGAATAATGGCTTAGTAAAGAAGTCTGCTAGCTGATGATCAGTGTCAATAAACTCTAAGTTAATCGTGCCATTTTGCTGATGATCACGCAAAAAGTGGTGTCTAATTTCAATGTGTTTTGTGCGTGAGTGACAGATAGGGTTCTTAGTCAAATTAATAGTACTAGTGTTGTCACAGAATATTGGAATGTGCATGAAAGATAGATTGTAGTCTTCAAGGGTTTGCTTCATCCACAGAATTTGTGCACAACAACGCCCAGCTGCGATGTATTCCGCTTCTGTTGTGGATAGTGCGACAGAATTCTGCTTCTTGCTAAACCAAGAGACTAAAGCCTTTCCTAATAAATGACACGTACCGCTTGTACTTTTACGGTCGACCTTGCATCCAGCGAAGTCAGCATCAGAGTAACCAATGAGGTCAAATGATGTTGACTTGGGATACCATAGGCCCACTGTAACCGTACCCTTAAGGTATCTAAAGATATGCTTAACCGCAGTCATGTGTGATTCCTTAGGATTTGCTTGATATCTGGCACATAGACAAACGCTAAACATGATATCGGGACGACTAGCAGTTAAATAAAGTAAGCTGCCTATCATACCTCGATACTTACGTTGATCAACGGGTTTGCCGCTCTCATCTGGTTCGAGTTTGGTTGAAGTAGCCATTGGAGTGCTGATCGGTTTGACGTTGTCAAGATCGAACTTCTTTAGCATGTCCTTGGTATACTTCGACTGACAGATGAAAGTTCCATTAGCCATTTGTTTCACTTGCAAACCAAGAAAGTAGTTGAGCTCTCCCATCATGCTCATCTCAAATTCTGTCTGCATACACTTGGCAAATTCTTGACAGAGGGTTTTATCAGTAGAAACAAAAATGATATCATCAACATAAATTTGAATTAATAGAATAGTGTCTTTAAAAGATTTTATAAAAAGTGTAGTGTCAATTTTCCCTTTTGAAAAACCTTTCTCAAGCAAGAAACTGCTTAGCCTTTCATACCAAGCTCTGGGGGCTTGTTTAAGGCCATATAGCGCTTTCTTTAGCTTGAACACATGGTCGGGAAATTTGTGATTTTCAAAACTAGGGGTTTGTTTTACATAAACTTCCTCCTTAATAAACCCATTCAAGAAAGCACTTTTCACATCCATTTGAAATAATTTAAAATTTTGATAATTTGCAAATGCACAAAGCATCCGAATGGATTCTAGTCTAGCAACCGGAGCATACGTCTCATCGTAGTCGCTCTTGGTTGTATCCTTGAGCTACTAGACGAGCTTTGTTGCGTGTGACTGAACCATCTTCATTCACTTTGTTTCTAAATACCCATTTAGTACCAATTATCGAGTGATTTGCCGGTCTAGGAACTAGTTCCCACACTTGGCTTCTCTCGAGTTGGTTGAGTTTTTCTTGCATAGCAGAAATCCAAAATTCATCATTAAAAGCTTCAGAAATGTTTTTCGGCTCAACTTGTGAAATAAAGGCAGTGCTAGCAATAGAGTCTCTTAGTGATGATCTGGTAGTTACTCCACGTGAAACTTCACCTATCACTAAATTTTCTGGATGAGAAGGCTTGAAAGAGAATTTCTTTGGCAAGCCCTCCAGAGAATTTGTTTCGGTAGAAGTATTCATTGGAGTAGAAGTTGATGGCTCAACGTCATCATCAAGAGTACTAGCTGCACTGTTATCTTCATCAAAAGTCACATTTGTTGACTCTTCCACAATTAGTGAGCGTTTATTAAAGACTCTATATCCCGTACTCTTGGCGGCATAACCAAGGAAAATACCATCGTCAGCTTTGGCATCAAATTTGCCCAAGTTGTCTTTGGTGTTAAGGATAAAACATCTACATCCAAAAACTTTAAAATAAGAAACATTGGGGGTTCTCCCAAACCAAAGCTCATAGGGTGTTTTCTTCGTAATGGGACGAATAAGCACCCTATTCAAAATGTGGCATGCTGTACTGACAGCTTCTGCCCAGAAGTATTTCGGAAGTGAAAATTTATTCAACATGACTCTAGCCATATTGCCAAGAGTCCTATTCTTCCGCTCCACAACACCATTTTGTTGAGGAGTTCTTGGACAAGAAAATTCATGATCAAAACCATTAGAATCACAAAAAAATTCAAAATCAGAATTTTTGAATTCGCCTCCATGATCACTTCGGATTCGAGTGATCATGTAGCCTTTTTTGTTTTGAACTTTCTTGACAAAAATCTTAAAAACTGAAATAGCATCACTTTTGTTTGTGAGAAAGAAAACCCAAGTAAATCTCGAAAAATCATCAACAATAACAAATGCATAAAGCTTACCACCAAGACTAGCTACTCTACTAGGACCAAATAAATCCATATGGAGTAGTTGCAGGGGTCTAGTAGTACTTACAGAGTTGATGGAATGAAATGAGGATTTGGTTGCCTTGTTTAATTCACATTCGGCACATACCGTGTCCTTTTTGAATGTGATGTCGGACAATCCTCTCACTAGCTTCTTGGTTGATAGCCTGGATATAGTATCCATATTGGCATGACCAAGACGCTGGTGCCAAAGTAATCGTTCATCTTTGTGGGCATATAGACATCTACCTGCATTGTTAGTATCTATAGATAGATAGAAAATATAAATATTATCCTCTCTTTTCCCTTCTGTAACGCCCCAGTCCCAAAATACGTAGGACTAGAACGTAATCATGCCAGCTGTATAAATACGAAGTATATGGACCCTCTTATATATACATAAGCTGTAAAATGCAGTAGAACCATAACTAAACTCATCCACACGGAATAAATGAATAAAAGACATCATATAAAGAAAATGAATTGTCTTGATACAATATATTGGGCGAAGTCAAATCCACTACCAACAAAATAAAAAAAAGTACATAGAAATGAAATGAGTGGCGAGTGAAGCGAAGACGATCCAAATGCAATCATCCTCGAAGAAATAGCGAAGATCACGTCTAGAGCTAGAACACCTACGAAAGACAATAGCACACACCTGACAAGACAACCAGGTCCTCAGAGGGACGTAACAAGACACATAATAGCATGCCATATAAACTGAATAAATATTGCTCAATAAATAAGTAAATCGAATTATAACATGTTCCAATACGCACCTACTGAACGAGCGTACCATCCCCCCAACCAAACAAGGACAAGAGATGGTAAACTAATTTACGGTAATGTACCTTTCCATGCTATGAATCCAATATGGTATCCGGACCCCAACAAGGTTTAATACCTTCTCATCGAAGTAGTAAGTCACACTTACAACCAAACAAGGACAAGATGTGACGAACTAATCCGCGACAAGTTATTGTTCCGAGCCACGGTCAGATACAAGTACCCAAACCAAAAGTACTCGTACCTAACGGATAAGGTAGCCTACCGTTCTAAGTGAAATGTAGTTAAGAACAATCCTTCCTACGCATGGGCCCTGGCTGAATAGGATCGGCATAGTCCCCCTTTGGGCACCAGAGGCCCCATCAGGAAGAGCATGACGTTCCGCAGAATTGTCAGTGCCCGTCAGTAATCATGGGTCATCAACCCCGTATCTCCAGCGGAGAGTCCGGGTCACAAGGGAAGTGCATCGAAGCCCATACGCTAAGGAATTGTCCTCCCCGCCTAATGCCTACTATGTTGTATCCACAAGATAAACCACTATAACAGCTAAGTCAAACTAACATGCAACCTCTATTAGCGGTTATTCCTATCGCACGGCTTGTACATACTGGTGGCCAGCCAATCACGCACTTCCGTGTTCTATACGACACACAACCTCGTGTTACAACGTGTCAAGGCCAATGAATGCAACACACAAGGTGGTCCCTTAAATCTAGGTTTAATGTGAGAAAAATAATATATAGCAGGAGAAAAAATGAACAGTAAGTTCTAACAGTTATGCCATGTATCACAGTTTATTTTGCATAAAGAAAATAATAAACATGCATGAAATATGAGCTAAAATAATTAAACAGCAAATGGCAAGGTATTTTGCCTGATGTCTAAGTGAGGTAAGATGATGTCCTGGCGATGAATCAACAACAGCGCACAAAGAAGAAGGTGCAAGAACAACTTCAGATGCTGAAAATAGTTTATTATCTAATTATAATTAATACTGCACCTATTACATTTATTTAATAAATTCTGAAGTTAGAATATGGCATAGGTTTTCATATTAGCTTTCCGAAAAACTAAACGGATCGTATTTTCGTTTCCGGAATCTCCCGAAATACCAAAAATACTGAAACACATTTATTTTTAGGACACTAGATACTCAAACAGTTTTGTAGAAATCTACAGAACGAATTTTATCTATTAAAATATGTTTTTGGAAACCTTATCTCGATATGCCTCTTTTAAAAAAACTGGAGGCGAAACGGAGTTCGGAGCTAGGAGATATCGTCGTTCCAAGTTGCTCTTGCTGCTAAAAAGCGGGGCTGAATTTATGACGAAAAAAAAGAGAGAAATTTTGACAAGAGTGGTTTGAAAGATGATTTGTGATGAAAATAATATGGAGGAGTACCTGCCGATTTATAGGATGTGGGAATTTCCAATTAGATAAGAATTAGAATTCCTTTAAACCCAATTTAGATATTTCCTAATTTAATTTAAAAGCAATCAAATCCAAATCCAAATCCAAATCCAAATCTAATTTAAATCAAATCAAATCAAATTCTCTTAGTTTATAATTAAATCAATTAAATCCAATTTAAATCTATTTAAATTTTTAGCTCAAAATCAAATAGGATAAATAAATTTCAAATATTTAACTATTTAAATAAATCCAAAAATCAAATCAAGATTTAAATGGCCACCATAACTTTCAAATATATTTTTCAAATTACCAATAATAATAATTTCAAAAATAACAAATATTTTTAAATATCTTTTTAAATAATAAAATATTTATTAATAAATCTCGAAAATTATATTTTTATTTAAAATAGACTAATAAATAATTACGAAATATATGTATGCACGAATAATGCATACATGATTATGCTTTTCCTAGTATACAATGAAATATTATTTATGATTAATAACTGCTAAAAATAAAAAGGCTTTTATAGCAAGAATGATAATTATATAATATTTTGAAAGTGTATAATAAAATAGAAAAAAATATTTTTTTAAAATATATACGCTCGCACATATTCGCACTTGACGAGCAACTACGAAAAATAAAATTTCGTGTGCGACGTACAATACGACTATGCGACGTACAATACAAAATTTTTAAATCAGTACCCAATTTAATATATATAAAAAATATAGTAGAAATTTAGGGGTTTTACATCCTACCCAACTTAAAAGAATTTCGTCCTCGAAATTAAGAATTATGAGGGGGTGAGAAGGCACAACGATAGATAGGAGGGTTTAAGGAAGTTTATATGGTCGTAGTCTAGGTTGAGGGTATGATTAAGAGACGATTGTAATAACTCTTAAATTCAAATGATTAGAAAGTCAAGATTGTAAATTTAGTATCGAGGGAAAAGTCGAGTAGTTCAAGACAAAGATATGGTTACATTGGGTGGTAATGGTCATGGTGATAGAACAGTTAGAGGAGTTTTAGTACGACGCTTTCGTCCTTCTAAAATAGGTGAAGGCGAACGCAATATAGAGTTCGAAGGAGGCGTTATCGAATACGAATACGTGGTTCAAAGGCGACCGGATAATTCAAAAGGAGTTGTCAAGACAGTCGCGGATGGGACTCTAGAGGACAAGTTTAACTATGTCCCCATCCACGTAGGATAATATGTGATAAGCAAACCAAAGTGCAATAGGTTGATCAGACCATCATGCACTGATTTTGATTAGACAATATGTTAGTGGGTGCACCCAATAAAATATGTCATGATCAAGCTTGATGACGAAATAAGCTTGCAAAACTGAAGCTACATTAGCAGCATGGGATAGTCAAAATATGAGCAGGAGAGGTACTGATGAAAGAATTTTAAATAGTCCAAGATCTTTTAAAAATCAAGGCTCGTCCGAAGTGTGGGCCTATACAGTTGGCTTGGTTGACTAGCTAAGTTAGGGTCCTCTGAAATTATAGTCTGAGCAAACTTATCAACATGGGTCACAAGGACAAAGGCCTTGTTGGGCCGTGAGGTTTTCTACCCAACTTACAAAAATTAAACTACTAGTGTGATGGGATAATGGATCAAACAAACAAGATAGAGCATAATTTTAAGCATTTAATGAATGAAGTAGAACACAATCACCTATCAGGTTGAAGAACGAGTCAACGTTGGACATCTAATTCAAGTCCGAAAGTAACTGGTGTCATGGTAGAGGTTATAGCTTAGCCATTTGACTGGAAAGTCATATCAAGAAAATAGGGTACAAAGAGACGTGTTTTAGTGGGACATGATATATCTACATGAAGGTGGACTTATCTAGGTCTTACATATGAAATTTGTTGGAAGAAAAAGTCTAGTGTTGTACTCCAAATATACAAGTCACGGTAGGGGACGCCAGAAGATCAAAAATAGAAAGTGGGAGTTCACGAGGTGATAATTAATGCACCAAATAAAGAAGATCAAGTTAAAGCATGAAATAAAGTTAAATAAAAAATAATTTAGGAACACAATTCCGGAAGAAGATAGTCTCCTAGATGAATACAGTTAAGGAACCATTAAATCATTATGCAAATTGCAAGTGGGTTAGAAGGTCGCAATTATAAGATCTAGAATTGAAGGAAGGTCGAGTAAGCCGAGGTGAAAATACAGTCACACAGCTGGGTAGATGACTAACCACACTTGTGTATATACTACTATCATGGTCATAAGTGACATGACAATTAGTGTGGAATACTCAGTAGGGTTATCTTGGGCCTAAAATTAAAATTTAACTCAAGTTCCTCCAAAAGTTTCAAAAATAAACTTTCAAAAATAAACAAAAATTGTATTCACTGCAAGTCGTTCAATTTTATCATAAAAATTTAAATCACTCTCATAAATCTCAAAGCAAAATTTTATCACGTTACTACTAACCTTTTCCAAAATTAACGTTTAAATTCAACTATTTAACTCAAGAGTTCATAATTTACGAATCCATAAAAATTTCACAATCAATCAAAAATTTACACTCTAAATTTTTTAAATAACTCATAATAAAACTTTTGATATATTAAAAACAATCTCAAAAATTAAGCTCAATGCTCTCATCAATTTTAACTTCCATTCATGCTAAGTTATTCCAATAAAATCACAACTTTTAAATGGTACTTCATTTAATCAATCAAAAATAACTTTCCATCACATCTTTCGAAATTCTTCAAAAAATTTAATATTAGTAATCCCACATTAAACTAAATTTTCAAATAATCTTATCAGTCAAAATCTTTTTTTTTTACCAAAAATCTAAATAGATTTGTAAATCCTCAATCATAGGACACAATTTAAAATAAAAAAATTCTCAAAAATCGTTTTGATAACTTTTAAATATTTTAAACCAAAATTCACCGTCATTACTTCGCCTTAAAATTTAAAATTTTATAAACACGAAAACTGCAAGTTGTACAACTCCGTTTAAATAATTCCTACGACCATTTTTAAAGGCTAAGATTATTTTCAAACCAAATCTATAACTGTTCAAAGGTGTATAACCATAATCCAATAAATCATAAATCAAATAAATTTTATATTTGTTCCAAGATGTATATCTATCACCCCAAAATTATGAATATCACAATGCAAAAAGTAAATCAATTTTATACTTGTGCAAAGAATTATAACTATAACCCAATAAATCATAAATATCAAATCTCAAAAAGCCAATTAATGGTATAAAGATTCTATATTTTTTTTCTCCTTCCTGCAGTATCAATCCTATGGTGTTTACTATTTAGAAATCTCAAGATTAAAACCTTCCTTGGTAGTATCCTACTTTACAAATTACAAATCATTAAATCACACTTTAAAGAAAAAAACCTTTTTAACTCAATTAGAGTCTTATATGTATTCCAATTGCCAATATAACCATTCTAACCATGTGTTTGACCTATGAGCATATACTAGTGTAGTCATCTTCCTAGTTGACACTAAGCACGAAAATAAGAATCAACGGTAGAAAGGAATCAAGCAAGATACAATTCAAGGAAGTCGAACGAGAGTTCAGAATTTGAAGCCAAGGGAAGAGGTCAAGCTGTATGGATGAGATTCCTATATTCTAATCCTATGTTGCAAGCTCACATCGGTATAATTACGTAACCGAAGTGACAAACTCGAACTGCATGGGCCACCACAAAAACATGTAACGCCCCAGTCCCAAAATACGTAGGACTAGAACGTAATCATGCCAGCTGTATACATATGAAGTATATGGACCCTCGTATATATACATAAGCTGTAAAATACAGTAGAACCATAACTAAACTCATCCACACAGAATAAATGAATAAAAGACATCATATAAAGAAAATGAATTATCTTGATACAATATATTGGGCGGAGTCAAATCCACTACCAACAAAATAAAAAAAAGTACATAGAAATGAAATGAGTGGCGAGTGAAGCGAAGACGATCCAAATACAATCATCCTCGAAGAAATAGCGAAGATCACGGCTAGAGCTAGAACACCTGCGAAAGACAATAGCACACACTTGGCAAGACAACCAGGTCCTCAGAGGGACGTAACAAGACACATAATAGCATGCCATATAAACTGAATAAATATTGCTCAATAAATAAGTAAATTGAATTATAACATGTTCCAATACGCACCTACTGAACGTGCGTACCATCCCCCCAACCAAACAAGGACAAGAGATGGTAAACTAATTCACGGTGACGTACCTTTCCATGCTATAAATCCAATATGGTATCCGGACCCCAACAAGGTTCAATACCTTCTCATCGAAGTAGTAAGTCACACCTACAACCAAACAAGGACAAGATGTGACGAACTAATCCGCGACAAGTTATTGTTCCAAGCCACGGTCAGATACAAGTACCCAAACCAAAAGTACTCGTACCTAACGGATAAGGTAGCCTACCGTTCTAAGTGAAATGTACTTAAGAACAATCCTTCCTACGCATGGGCCCTGGATGAATAGGATCGGCGTAGTCCCCCTTTGGGCACCAGAGGCCCCATCAGGAAGAGCATGACGTTCCGCAGAATCGTCAGTGCCCGTCAGTAATCATGGGTCATCAACCCCGTATCTCCAGCGGAGAGTCCGGGTCACAAGGGAAGTGCATCGAAGCCCATACGCTAAGGAATTGTCCTCCCCGCCCAATGTCTACTATGTTGTATCCACAACATAAACCACTATAACCGCTAAGTCAAACTAACATGCAACCTCTATTAGCGGTTATTCCTATCGTACGGCTTGTACGTACTGGTGGCCAGCCAATCACGTACTTCCGTGTTCTATATACGACACACAACCTCGTGTTACAACGTGTCAAGGCCAATGAATGCAACACACAAGGTGGTCCCTTAAATCTAAGTTTAATGTGAGAAAAATAATATATAGCAGGAGAATAAATGAACAGTAAGTTCTAACAGTTATGCCATGTATCACAGTTTATTTTGCATAAAGAAAATAATGAACATGCATGAAATATGAGTTAAAATAATTAAACAGCAAATGGCAAGGTGTCTTGCCTGATGTCTAAGTGAGGTAAGATGATGTCCTGGCGATGAATCAACAACAGCGCATAATGAAGAAGGTGCAGGAACAACTTCAGATGCTGAAAATAGTTTATTATCTAATTATAATTAATACTGCACCTATTACATTTATTTAATAAATTTTGAAGTTAGGATATGCTATAGGTTTTCATATTAGCTTTCTGAAAAACTAAACGGATCGTATTTTCATTTCCGGAATCTCCCGAAATAGCAAAAATACTGAAACACGTTTATTTTTGGGATACTAGATACTCAAACAGTTTTGTAGAAATATACAGAACGAATTTTATCTATTAAAATATGTTTTTGGAAACCTTACCTCGATATGCTTCTTTTAAAAAAAACTGGAGGCGAAACGGAGTTCGGAGCTAGGAGATATCGTCGTTCCAAGTTGCTCTTGCTGCTAAAAAGCGGGGCTGAATTTATGACGAAAAAAAAAAAGAGAAATTTTGACAAGAATGGTTTGAAAGATGATTTGTGGTGAAAATAATATGGAGGAGTACCTGCCGATTTATAGGATGTGGGAATTCCCAATTAGATAAGAATTAGAATTCCTTTAAACCCAATTTAGATATTTTCGAATTTAATTTAAAAGCAATCAAATCCAAATCCAAATCCAAATCCAAATCTAATTTAAATCAAATCAAATCAAATTCTCTTAGTTTATAATTAAATCAATTAAATCCAATTTAAATCTATTTAAATTTTTAGCTCAAAATCAAATGGGATAAATAAATTTCAAATATTTAACTATTTAAATAAATCCAAAAATCAAATCAAGATTTAAATGGCCACCATAACTTTCAAATATATTTTTCAAATTACCAATAATAATAATTTTGAAAATAATAAATATTTTTAAATATCTTTTTAAATAATAAAATATTTATTAATAAATCTCGAAAATTATATTTTTATTTAAAATAGACTAATAAATAATTACGAAATATATGTATGCACGAATAATGCGTACATGATTATGCTTTTCCTAGTATACAATGAAATATTATTTATGATTAATAACTGCTAAAAATAAAAAGGCTTTTATAGCAAGAATGATAATTATATAATATTTTGAAAGTGTATAATAAAATAGAAAAAATATTTTTTTAAAATATGTATGCTCGCACATATTCGCACTTGACGAGCAACTACGAAAAATAAAATTTTGTGCGCGACGTACAATATGACTATACGACGTATAATACAAAAATTTTAAATTAGTACCCAATTTAATATATATATAAAATATAGTAGAAATTTAGGGGTTTTACACCTTCAAAAGCAATGTCTCCCGTTGACCTATCATAGATGAAGCAATTGTTTTGTCCAAAGTTAATATCATATCCATGATCAGCAAGATGACTAATGCAGAGCAGGTTATGCTTTAACTCGATCACTAGGCAGACATCTTTTATTACAGGAGATGGAGGATAACCAATAGTACCATTACCTATTATGTGCCCTTTTAAATTGTTACCGAAGGATACGTATCCTTCTCTCTTCATCGATAGTGATGCAAAAAGATTTGCGTCTCCTGTCATATGCCGCGAGCATCCACTATCGAGAATCTACTTACTCTTAGTTGGGGAGGGAAGGTCCACCTACATCAAGAGTAGATGTGACCTTTGGTACCCAAATTCTTGAGGGTCCTAAAGAGTTAGCTTTTGGAAACTATGCATATATCTTTTTATCAACTAATCTTTTGATTCTACATTGTGGTGATATGTGTCCATGTAGACCACAATAGGTGTATGTAGCATTTCTATTCACATTAGGAGCATGCTGATAATGTCTATAAGAATATTGATGACATGTAGACTGATATGGTATAGTATGATGTTGTCTATATGTCATGGCATGATGAGGTTGTCTGTATGGCATGACATGATGAGGTTGTCTATATGGCATGACATGATGAGGTTGTCTATATGGCATGATATGATGAGGTTGTCTATATGACATGGTATGGTGAGATTGTCTATATGTGGAGTGATATTGATTGTGTCTTTCTGCAACATGATGATGACTGTGAGTAGCATGATGTTTATGTGATATATGATGATTATTTCTACGTGCCTGAGGTTTGTGAAAGTGTGTGTATATGTAGGCATGATTGTGAGCAGCATGTGTATGACATGGTTTACTAGTATGAGTAGTACTATGCTTTGTGTGTGTCTCATGTGATTGGGTTTGAGGTTGAGCAACCTGTTTTCCTAATTTAGTCTCTAATTTCTTAGAGACAGCCTGTAGTTCAGTGACCTTAGCATTTAAGCTATATATCTTAGTCATTGAAACCTTGTGTCTACTCTTTTCTTCAGCAAGCATCGTGTTGAGTGTTGTGATTTCTTGTGTTTGTTGCTCAATACGTGTTTCAGCATCATGAAGACTTAGTTTAAGCTTCGATACTTCATCTGTGACTTCCGTGGGTGAAGTGTCTCTAATGTTATCAAGTAATAGAGAGAGTCTTTGAATTTCGACTTCATGACTTTTGATTTTGTCCTTGGCGTGTTTGTATTTACCAATGATCTTTTTGTGATCATCGAGTAAATCGGTGAAAGCATCGCCAAGTTCATCAAAAAAGAAGTCGTCAAGAGTTTCGTTTGATACCTTATCGGATGTTGCCATTAGGCACATATTAGCCGTATCTTGAGGAGAGTCCTTTTCTTCCTCGGAGTCACTAGCTTCGCTTTTATGCCAAATACTTGTGTTGGCATATTTCTTTGATGAAGTCTTCTTGTATGGCTTCTCATAGCGGTTGCTCTTCTTCAAGAATGGACAATCTTTTCGGACGTGCCCAGTCTTCTTGCAACCATAGCAAGTTGGCTCTTCTTCACCATCTTCTTGTGGTTCCTTCTTTCTCCGGTTGAAGCAAAGGAATTTCTTGAAGTTGCGAACCATGAGGGCTTGATCATTATCTTCTGAGTTGTCGTCATCCGTCTCTTCGGGTTCAGCCCTCCGTCGGTGAGCTTTGAGTGCGATCTCCTTAGCCTTAGGAACAGGCTCTTCGAAATCCTTGAGGTCAAGCTCATGAGTCATTAGCTTTTCCATCAAGGTCTCCATGGACATGGTTGTGAGATCGTTTCCTTCTATGATGGCTGTCACCTTAGGGTTCCAAATTTTTGGTAGCCTCCTAAGAAGCTTGCGAATCTTCTCGTGATTTGAATATTGCTTCCCAAGCGAGGACAGGGGGTTGATGATGTCGAGGAATCTTGTGAACATTTGCGTAACCGTCTCGTTTGGCTTCATCTTGAAAGCCTCGTATTCTTGAGTGAGACGGCTTATTTTTGATTCCTTGACTTGGGTGGTTCCTTCATGCGTCACTTCTAGAAGCTTCTATACTTCGTGGGATGTGGTGCATGTGGATACCCTGTTGAACTCATTCCTGTCTATAGCACAGAATAAAGCATTAATAGCTCTCGCGTCTAAACTTGTCTATTTCTTCTCCTCGTCAGAATATTTATCATGTGATTTCTCAATGAGATCACCGTTGACAACTATCCTGGCGGGCTTTTTGTAACCGTCAGTGACGATAGTCCACAGGTCAAAGTCTAGAGACTTGAGATAAAAACTCATCCTTGTTTTCCAATACGTGTAGTTAGTTCCATCAAATAGGGGAGGCCTACGAGTGGACTGTCCTTCACCATGATTGGAAATCAAGGATTGTGTGGTTGCCATGGATCAGCTCTAGGATGTAAATCCTTGTAAAGAGAACAGAGCTCTGATACCAATTAAAGAACAGATGGCAACTCTAGAAGGGGGTGAATAGAGTTTATATAGAAAATAACCAATTAAAAATTAACTCTTTCATGAATTATAAATAATCAGAGTGAAATGCGGAAAGTAAATGAAGAGCAAGAAAGCATACGCAAACACAGCAATTTTAACCTGGTTTTCCTCGTGGAGGACTAGTCCAGGCCTGAGAACTCTAGCTCAGGATTAAATCTACTATTTGTGAAATAGTAGTTTACAACCCGTGCCTTTTCTTCAGAAGAGCACGTCAACTTCTTACAGAGGATCGCAGTGGCGATTGCTTGGAATTGTCCAAGCGACTTCTTCAACTCTTGTATAAGAATCCTAACTGAGAGATGCTGAGCACTCGAGACTTAGGAGGCTTATGGCTAGTAGATGGGAAGGTTATGGCTTATTTGAGCTATAAGAGAGAAGAGAAGAGAAGATTGGATGATTTGAAATGAGAAAATTCATGGCCTATTTATAGTGTTTTTGTAGGCAGAATTAGGCCAGAATTCGGGTAGGAAATTTCAAATATTTAGCCGTTGGACAACTAGCAACCAGCTAACCCTAAAATTAGGGATGCTAATTTTTAGGGGACAGAGTTCGGCCCGAAGTCTGTGTGGAGGCAGAGTTCGGCCCGAACTCTGTCTCCAGAGCACAGAGCTGGTCTAAGTGGCCAGTGGGTATTTTCTGGATGGTGGAGTTTGAGGATTATTGGGTAGGCTATAGGTCAAGTCTCAAGAACTCAGCATGACACAGTTTACATCAGTCTAGACTCAACAAAAGTGTAAAATACAGACTCAAATATAACTGAGAAGCGGAGACTGAGCTGTCGTCTGACTTGAGCTTAATGTAGACGTCGTGTGTCGTATTGAATTATTACAAATATTATTTAGTCAATGTTATCAATATTTGGTTGACTGTGACTTTGTGTCAACAGGGATTTCACTTGAAAGCTTTAAGGACGACCTGTGTAGCCCTAACACACGTCCTCGTAAGCTTTTGGCTAAATCCCTCAATCCCTATTTCTATGAACTTTATCGGATCATTTTTAACACGATTCTACCCAAAGCGGGTTCTACCTATGAAGTCACTTATTTTGAAATCTCGGCATTGTATCATCTCCACTTCCATGTTCCCTTTCATCTTCCAGGCACAATGATGGATTGGATGATTAATTGTAGGAAGAAACCAAGTTCTTTGGTTTATGCATTATACCTTCCTACGATCTTTCATGCGTTTTATGTACCCCTTGATGAGTGTCCATTTTTACCTGCCCCTGCCTTCCTCTCTAAGGCACGGAGGCTTCAGGCGGCCGTTGGCTCACCAGTCGTGTCTGAACATTCTGATGATGAGCCAGATGCCCCTCCTCTTGGACAGGATCCTCCTCCTCCTCCTGCCACTCTCGAATCTCTTCAGACTATGCTCCGAGATCGCTTCACCTTGGAGGACGATCGTTGGACTCAGCTAGATTACCGAACTACCTTGCAGATGAGTGCCATCAGCAACTCGCTGCATGATATTCGGTATTCCATGTCTCGGCATCCTTCTATGCCCATTCCTGTGGAGCGAGATCCCGGTCGTGAGGGCTATCGTATTGATGACCCTTGGGTCATTCGCTACTTGGATCCAGATGCAGCCTTCGTGGACCCTCGTCGCTTCTTTACTGATCCATCGGACGATGCTGCGCCTTCACGCACTCGATGATGGATATGGACTGCTCCCTGCTACTGCTACTGCTACTGAGGATCATAGATTATGGTTTATGCCTTTTGCTTTTAGTTGTTTTTATGTACTTGGTTTGTATTAGACTTATTATGGGTTGTGACTTTTGAGACTTTGGTATTTCTATCAGTTTATGTCATTTCTTTATGACTCTTGAGACATTTGGTCGTTATATCAGTTTATATGCAGTTTCTTCTCTTATCTTTTGGTGTGTTTGCCAGTTATTACTTATCTTAAATTGCTAAATGCCAAAAGGGGAAGATATGTATATTCTATATTCTTTTTGTCTATATGTGCTTTTGGAAGAATGTTCTTATCAGGCCAACAAGATGCATTATTTACGGGGGAGATATTTTTAAGCTCGATACTGATTATGGGGGAGCTATGCTTTACATGTGTCCAGGTATGAATATTGAATATACAATTATTATTTTGTCAATTATCAATATAGGCGAGATTGTTGACACAAAGTCACTATCAAGCAAATATTGATAACATTGACTAAATAATACTTGTAATAATTCAATTAGACACACGATGACTTCATCCAGCTCAAGTCAGACGACAGCTCAGTTTTGCAATTGCAAGTCATTGTTGAGTCTGTATTTTTATATTTATTGAGTCTAGACTGATGTAAGCTGAGTTGTGCTGAGCTCTTGAGACTTTACCTATAACCTACCCAAAATTCATAAGCTCCACACATTAAAATAAGCCCATTGGACCTTAAGACCCATTCTGTGCTCTGGAGACAGAGTTCGGGCCGAACTCTGCCTCCACACAGAGTTCGGGCCGAACTCTGACCCCTAAAAATTAGCACCCTAATTTTTAGGGTTGGCTAGTTGCTAGTTGTCCAACGGCCAAATATTTGAAAAATCCTACCAGAATTCTGGCTGAATTCTGCCAGCTAATATCCTATAAATAGGCCATAAATTCTCTCATTTTCATTCATCCAATCTTCTCTTCTCTTCTCTCAAAAGCTCAATACAAGCCATACCCTTCTTCATCTACTAGCCACAAGCTTCCTAAGCCTCGAGTGCTCAGCATCTCTCAGTTAGGAGTCTTGTGCAAGAGTTCAAGAAGTCGCTTGGAAAATTCCAAGCATCGCCACTGCGATCCTTTGTAAGAAGTTGGCGTGCTGTTCTGAAGAAAAGGCACGGGGTGTAACTACTATTTTACAAATAGTGGATTTAATCCTGAGCTAGAGTTCTCAGGCCTGGACTAGTCCTCCACGAGAGAAACCAGGTTAAAATCGGCTGTGTTTGCGTATGCTTTTTTGCTCCTTATTTATTTCCGCATTTACTCTAATTAATTTTAGCTTGTGAAAGAGTTTAATTTTTAATTGGCTATTATTGCTATAAACTCTATTCACCCCCTCTAGAGTTGCCATCTGTTCTTCATACATGTCTACTAGCTTTTCAAAATTACTTTAAGTATTCATATATCTTATCATATTACAACCGTAAATTCTTGTTGCAATTACAAATTCTAGTTGTCATTTCCCTATTTCCATGTCTTTCCATATTTGTTGTTTCCATGTTTTAGTAATTGTAAATTGTAGGGTTGTACTTTACTCCTTTTCTGATTGGATCATTACAGGTAAATTGACTGAGAAGGAGTTGCTTTGCAAGTCATACTATGGATCTGCTACTGAGACGCTAGCCAACATCCCAGAGGATGTCCCTATTGGAAAATACCCTTTAGCTTAGTGCTTAGCTTATATTTTGCTTTTGAACTTGGTTTGTAATAAATAGTTAACATTTACTTTGTTGGATTTGTTTCCAGTTTACTCTTGCTTTGGGAATGTAACTAAGTGGCATCTTTGGACCTATTTCTAATTTATCGCGATATATTTGCTGTGATAAATATGATTCAATACAATTTAAAAGATAATTAATGTTTTAGAACAGCTTACTACGTTGTGTCTCATAGCGTAGACTGGATGTGTCTGATACGTATCCAAATATTCGAGAGTGGGTCATGACATATTTTTAGTTGTGGCCCATGCAGGTCAGCCTAATAATACTTAGGACATAGAGTGTTAATTAGGGGACTAGGTAGATAAAAAAGAATCATCACAGCATAGGACCGGTAGTATATATATACTTAGGATTATTATTTTAGTTATTCTGCCTAGATATAGTACTTATTTGTTCCTTACATTCCAGAGAATGACTACTTCGCGAGCTTCTGAGGGGGAGGCTTCTTCTGCTCATCCTGGATCACAAAGGGATGTACAACTTACCCCACCACCTAGCATCCCTGGTGTTCCTGCTATCCTTCCAGGCACTAACCCTATCATCCAGACTCCCCTGACTCAACCTGCACCTAATCTTCCACCTGTACCAGGCCTTATTCTTGCACAGGCTACCGTCACCTTAGACGGGAACCAGCTCCTCAGTTTATTTCAGGGGTTCCTAGCGACCCACCAGGAGCAGACTGCCCTACTCAGACAGAGCCTAGAGCGTACAGCTACCCCACCACAACCTAGAGAGCCTCAGCCCCGAATCGGGACCATGCAAGACTTTATGAAGTTGGACAAAAGGAGTTTAAGGGAACTGAAGGCATCATCTATGCCGTTGACTGGCTAGATGTTGTGGAGAGGAAGCTCAACGGAGCTAGACTGCCCGACGATCTCAATGTCGAGGCATTAGGGTTTGTACTGACAGACCTAGCTGCTACTTGGTTCAAGAATGAACCAATTTTTACTATGGGGAAGTCACCTGGGAGCAGTTCAAGACTTTATTCAAGAGGCAGTTCTTCTCTTCTATGGCCACAGAGGTGTTGGGACGTTAGTTCCAGAACCTAGAATAAGGGAACCGCTCAGTTGAGGAGTACATTGCAGAGTTCATCCCTCTCAGCCGTTTTGCCCCCAGTTTGGTGGCAGATCCTGCGGAGATGGCAAGTAGGTTTCGCTACGGACTTGCTCTAGAGATTAGCGTCCTACTGACAGCTAGTGGAGCTACGAGCTACTATCAGAGCCTGGAGTTAGCACAGAGTTTAGAGGCTCGTCTGATGGCCTACAACAAAAGGCCATATATTGGTACCAATCACCATAAGGGCCCTGCATATCAGTCGAAACCAACAGTATTTTAGTATAGGCATATCAACCACCCCTTAGGGCAACAACACCACAACAACTGAGAGCATCTCCTGTTTTATGCACCTGCTGCAAGAGGCCTGGTCATGAGCATACAGTCTGTAGGAAGTGACTCGGGCATTGTCTCGCTTATGAATCTTCCACACATCAGCATTGAGAGTGCCCAACAGTCATCAAAATAGGTGCTCCCACACTACCAGGACATGTAGCATCTTAGCCTAGAGCAGTGCTCCCGACCCAGCAGCAGAGGTTCGTACAACATCAGCAACAGCAAAGAGCATCTCAGGGGAGAGCCTATGCCATGGTTATTAATACACAAGAGCTAGTATCGGAGATAGTACCAAAGTCAGAACAGGAGCTAGTAGCTGACATCATCATAGGTCTTATTTTACTACATTCTTATCCAGCTACTGCGTTATTTGATTCTGGTGCTTCACATAGTTTTTTATCGCTTGAGTTTGTTCATGGACATAACCTTATCACTAGACCTACCAAAGAAAATGGTAGAGTTAAGACAGGTAGGGGAGCAGTATCCATTAGTAATATGTATAGCTGCCCTATCATTTTAGTTGGGAGAGAGTTTACGGCACAATTCTTCGTAATGCCTCTTCTCGGGTACGATATCGTACTAGGAATAGACTGGCTTAGTGACTCACATGCGATAATAGATTATTTTATGGGCAGTATAATGTTCAGTCCTCCAGGAAAGGAGGTATTTAGTGTGAGAAGAGCTATGCTAGAGATTATAGGCGAGACCAACTTTGCTGATGTAGTTGAAGAGCAAGTACCTCCCCATCCTATCATTACAGAATTTATGGACGTTATTACAGAAGATCTTTCAGGTCTTCCATCTGACATAGATATGGAGTTCTCTATAGATCTGATTTCGGGATCAAGATCGGAATCTTAAAGCTGCTATAGAGTAAACCCTAAAGAATCCAAGAAGATGAAAGACCAAATTGATGAGTTGCTAAGAAAGGGCTTCATCAGATTCGGAGCATCGCCATGGGGAGCACCAGTTCTTTTTGTGCACATAAAGGATGGCAATATTAAAATTTTTATCGACTATAGGGCCTTGAACAATGTTACCATCAAGAAAAATTATCTTTTGCTTTGGATAGACGATTTATTTGGTCAGTTGAACGGGGAAAAGGTATTTTTGAAGATAGATCTGAGGTCGGGATATCACCAGGTGAATGAGAGGGCTGAAGACATTTCGAAGACTGCATTCAATACCAAGTTCGGGCAGTATAAGTTTCTAGTTGTGCCCTTCGGACTCACAAATGCACCTGCCACATTCATGAGCCTTCTGAACAAGGTTTTCCATGAGTATCTAGATAAGTTTGTCGTAGTATTAATTAACGACATACTTATCTATTTGAAGACTGCTGAAGAACATGTTGAGAGGAAGGAGAAGCTTTACGGCAAGCTATCCAAGTGCGAGTTTTTTAAGACCAAGTATAGTTTCTTGGACATGTGTGTTTGCCATTAAATATTAAAAACAAGTATTACAGAAAAACTGAAATTGATTGCAAACTCGCTTGTACAAAGAAAATCCTAGAAAGAAATCTTAGGAAACAATCTAAGTACAATTGTTTAGTTTTTGATTCTGGGGGTGACGGTGGAGGCTCGGAAAAGTGTATTAACTATGCCTTACTCCTTGGACTATATGACAGAGTCTTTAGCTCTTGAAGAAATTGCTTTTCGAAGGTTGCCAGCCTTTTGCAGGGGTGTAGCACCCTGCTATTGATAGTGGTATGTATTTTGAGCCACATAGATGGCCTGTGGCCACGTGGCTAATCAGCACGTGAAGACACGCTCTTTGGCCGCCAGCTATTGATTTGTTGGTATTTTATTGCAAAAAATATGGGTGGTTGAGACTTGGTCAGCATGCCATGCGTACTATCGCAGGATAGAAATCACTTTGAGCCGTATGAGTCTCTCAGTTTTCTACCACATGGGGCCGCATCAGACTCATGCAGCTTAAGTCGCAATCTTCCATAGCCTCTATATAGCTTAAGGACTTTTTAAGCCACATAGATTCTGTATTTTGGTCACATAAAGCTCATGCAGCATAGGTCACAGTAACCCTTGGCCGCATGAAGTTTGGAGACTTTGGGGCCCTATATGTTTGAGCCGTATAAGGTTCATGCGGCTTGGGTAACACTCCTTCTGGCCTCATGAAAGCATACGAACCCTTCTTTTGGTGTTGTCTCACGTCTTATCTTTTTTGTCAGAGTGTCAGAGCTGTCATTTTTGTCAATTTTGACAGAACTTGTCAGCTTTATCAGACGAACCGATCCACTTGGCCGCATATCATTCTTCTGCGGCTCGAATCTGTCTGGTTATCGACGGGCCGCATAAGGTGTTGAATCTGTCATGCGGCTCTCCTTTATGCAGACCTGTTTGGCCCAAAGTCACTACAAGAAATCTGGGTTTCCGTGATAAGTAATCTGTGACAAGTGTAAAACTTGTCACTGAAAGAGATATTTCTGTGACAAATAATTTTTGTTGTCACTCATAATTTGTTTCTGTGACAACTGTTATTGTCCATCACACAATTAAAACATTTAGTGACCATGTTTTTATTGGTCGTCACTTAATGTGGTCACTGAAATTAAATTATGATTTTAGAGGCAAGTTATGTATGATAAGGGAAATAGTTGTCACTAAAAATTTTTGTTGTAGTTACAAGAAAATATTATTGTCACATAAAAGTATTAGCCACAAGATTAAAATTTTATTCTTGTCACTTAAAAGTTTCTTTTAGTTACCAAATAATTGTACGTCACACAAAAGTATTAGTCACAAAGAAGAAATTTATTTCTTGTAACAAAAACTTTAAATAAATTTAAAAAAGTTAAATAAAAAATATATCCTATTTTGATACTATTTTGACATTACTATTTAAATTGTAACAAGATTTGACTATACCAAAAATTTTTACATCAAATATCACAATCCTAATTATAATCCAGCTGTATAAAAAAAAATTATCAAATATTCGCAAGTCTCCAACCGGATTTGGAATCCTGTTAGTATCATATATATATATATATATATATATATATATATATATATATATATATATATATATATATATACACTACAAAAATACTGTATTTTACCGACTGATCATACCGACGGAAAAAAATTGGTCGCTATTTACCGACAGATTAGCGACGAACTGCCGACTGTTTGTTTATGTAAAATTTACTGAAAATAATCGTCGATAGATTCGCCAGGGATTTTGGTCGGATGGTTTCTGGTCCATATTGAGTAGAGAGAGAATTTACGAAATACAATACAACTCCTATACTTTAATACAAAATAAATTAATTATTTCAGTTAATAATATTTTCAGTCAATTTTGACTTAAAAATAATATATTAAATTAATAATTCAATAAATTTATATAAAAATATATTATAAAAAAAGGTTTATTTAAATTAATATTTTCTTAATGTTATAGTGTTTATGATTCTAGGTCTTCCTACTCGATCGATGTTTATTTTTTCATAAAAATTATATGATACATTAATAATATATTTTTTTTTGTTTTTTTAGGGAAAGAAAAATTTATTAATCGAAGCAAAAGGGAGCAGGAAGCTCCTGTTGGCGTTGGGGACTCCCCACCCACCTACAAAATTTGGGGACATGAAGCCCACGCCTAACAAAAGCAGCAGAACACTATGGGAGCTAAAACCTGCTGTAAAACTTGCTCGACGATTCATTCATTCTCAAAATTTTCACAAAACCAAAATTTTCCCACCCAAACTTCTTCCCTCCTCCTCCGACCTCCTCTTCCTCGGCCCCCTCCTCCATCGGCGGCAACCTCCCCCTCCGACCTCCTCCTCCTCCTCCCCCCCTCTCCTCCTCGGCGGTGACCCCCCCTCCGATCCCCTCATCCCCCGACCCGCTCACCTCCTCCTCCTCGGCGGTGACCTCCCCCTCACCCCCTCCTCCTCGGCCCCCTCCTCTTCGTCCCCCTCCTCCCCCGACCCCCTCACCCCCTCCTCCTCGGCCCCCTCCTCCTCGTTGACCTCCTCCGACCCCCTCACCCCTCCTCTCCACGGGTAGTTTTTTTAAATTTGTTACTTTTTTCATATTTATATTATGTGTTTAATTAACCTATACTTGGACACGAAAATTATGACACAATATAGTAGCTAGGGTTTTGGACACGGACACGAAAATTATGACACAATATAGTAGCTAGGTCTGTAATTTACATATTTTTGCGAGGAAAACTTATTTGGCACAAGTAGTTAGTGCATAATTTTAGTGGTTAGTAATTATTTTAGTGGACACAAAAATTATGACACAATATAGTAGCTAGGTCTGTAATTTGCATATTTTTGCAAGGAAAACATATTTTTGAGATGCTAGATATTTATGGTAGTTGGAAGTGCATAATTTTAGTGTTTATTAGTTTGAGCGGGGCCACGTGATCCAACGGCCAAGGATCGCGAGGCTTCGGCTCTCTCAAATCCATATATACATGTTGACTAGATTTAGTTTCAAAAATGTTTTATACACCATTGATGCTTTTATACTCTTTTTTCTACTTTGTTTCTCAGAGGAACTAGTACAGTGATGCTAAAAATGCAAGAAGCCAGCATTGGCTGCCCTAGATCATCAGTCACTTTGAAATCTAGCATTGAGAATATGCTTTTGCATTATGTTCCAGAGGTAACTAGTTATTCTCTCTTATTCTCTAGTTATTTATGGGCTTCGTGAGCATACACAAACTGTAGATCAAGGCATATCAATTCCTAGCTTGTATTCTCTAGTTAGTCTTATTCTCTAGTCATTTATGGGCTTCATGAGCACAAGAGTAATATGATTGCCCCCCAAGAATATCGAAAATGAAAGAAATGCTAATAAACAAAAATAAAAACCAACCTTCATTATTAAATGAGAAACATATGATATAAATCCTAAGATGAAGGGAAAACTTAAAGTACATCCTTGGAATTTTTTTGGATATGATTTACATATAATTTATCTTCAAGTGCATGTTTGTATTCATCATCAAAATCATTCATATAGGTTGCTTAGACACGGATTCAGATATAGATACTGATTACGATACATGTGAATTTTTTTGGATATAGCTATGGCATGCATACAATTATATATACACATGAAAACATATTTATATACATATTTACATCTTAATAATATCTATATTTAAGCATATTTTAGGTAGTAACTTGATTCCAAAAAGTTCTAGAAAGGATTCAACGCAAAAAAAAATGCAACATTCTCATATCTCAATTATGTTTGTCATGATCATAGGTATGTCAAAATTTACTTGTTTTTGGTCTGTGTAGCGTAGACATGAACAAGCAAAATTTGACACGAGTGTCAAAGAAGTATCTTGTGTTATACATAGGATATGAATACAGTCATGGATATGGTCCTGTCATGGAGTATGAGTATCTATGCAACGTAGCTTTCCCCATTCAAAATATGGTTTCATGTGGAGCAAAACCTAAATTGAGAAGCTTCATTAACTAACTAACTAAGAGCATTAGAAATTGAAGGAATTGAAATCTTATTTAATATAAAGTTTCATCTACCAAAGTTTGACCGTAATCTTGTATGTTTTCATTTTTTTTAGGTAAAAATTGACAGATATTAAATTAACATTGTCATTTTTAGCTACCATAGCGGATATCTTTGTTTCAGATTTCATAATTTACATCCATGAAGAATAAAATCAAGTGATAAAAGTCTATGTGAAAGAAAGTGGACCATGGTAGATAATAGAAGTTATGTCTCAATTTAATAATATTCCATGTTGCTTGGTGGAGAAGTTGCAATATATGGCTGAATTGAATATTATAAACAAATCATGATTAAAGTAGTGCTGCAATCAACTTATTTGTATCTCCTTTGGTCTTGCTTTGGTAATTGCATCTCATGCATTGGCCTATGTGAAATTTAAACCGATTGATACATTTTCCATGTCACGTTGAAACAGGGAGCTTGCATTAAGAAGCTCGAGGATAGCAAATCAACGAAGCAAATTGTTGCACTCCTTAGTGCTCCATTGGAGAAATACAACGATATTGTCACTGCATAGAAGCTGTCTAACAATCCTAACGTCATGGATCACCTTGAGACCACTACAAATAAAGTCATGGCAGTGGTCATTATCCAAAGCATAATGAAGAACAACACTTGTGTATCAACTGCTGATAAGGTAGGTCCATATCCTATTTTCAATTATTTCTAAATCTATTAACATTACCATTATTGGCTATTTTTTCTTAGGTGGAGGCTTTATTTGAATTAATTAAAGGGATTATAAAGGATATTGATGGGACTCTAGATGATGAGGTGCACATTGAATTATTTATGTCAACCTTGACTCTAGATGATGAGGTGCACATTGAATTATTTATGTCAACCTTTTCTAGATTTTGGTGTTTGATAAGTTCTAATTATTCTCATATTGCAATGCATCTTATTTGTATTGAGAAATAGAAGCAAATGCTGATATATTTTAGTTCCATTGCTCTATATTTGTTACTTGCAGGTCAATGCTCTTTTTTTTCTCTGTTTTCTGTTGGGTAAATCATGATGGGAGTAAGAAATATGTTTGTTGCTCGATACAAGTAAATTCATTATTTTAGGTTTGCAAGAATGGTTTGTGCTATACTTGTTTAAAATATACCAGTAGTGACTAACACATATATGCATTTGATGATTATAGATACCAATGAGATTGTTTCTATAATGTTGGCCAGGGCAGTTCATCAACATGCAGTCAGTTTCTTGTGTTTCTTATTTGTTTGAAGCAGTACGCTTGTAGATATCATTTGCATTGTTGAACCAGTTCTAAACTTTCTTCTTTATTAACACTAAAATTTGCTAACAACAATATCAACTTCTCGGGAATCAAAACATTGGTCCTTGAAAAATGAATTGAAGAAGATTTAAATTGGAGGTGAAAATGCCTAACATTGACTGCATCAGAACAGAACAAGCACCCTCCTACAGACAGTATAAATATTCAAGTCACTAAAATAGAATAAATATTGCCTTCGATGATGAAACTGCATCTTCTAATGTTTGCGTGTTTAGAGTGGGTATTATGAAACTCCGCTACTATTTCATACTTTTCCAATGTTTTGTGAAATATCATATTTTCTTCATAGGAAGAAGAAATCTATCGTCTAATTTTTGGATTTGTAGAAACTAGATGTCTGTGTCGTTTTATTCACTGAGATTGACATCTTGTAACTGGATTGATGTATTGCTCCATTCATTAATACATACATGTGTTGTTTTCACTAACATGAGATTGATATATTGCATTTGGATAATAGTATTTTAATTTTTTCTGCTTCTCTTTTTACTGGGATACATACATGAGATTGGTACATACGTGAGATTGTTTTCACTGATACATATATGAGACGGATACATACATAGGCAAAACCACACTTGCTTCTAATGCTCCATAGTAAATTGCTTATTTGTGGATAGTAAACACTATAATGATTTATTAACAAACAAATTGGTACTTCTTTGTCTGATGTATGGTCGATATCTTAAACACTACAATTTATTTCGATGCACTTATTTCTATCACAAGAACAATGCCACAGACAGATTGCCTAGGTAGTATCAAACCGGCAACATTCTGTTAAGTCGATATGTGGTTTGTTGATATGTTCACCTATTCCAGTTTATTCTTTTATTTGACAGCAATATCTTCTCCAATATATGTTATTTAGCTCCATATTTGTTGTTTGCTTAGGTCTAGAGTATAGAAGGACTTCTTTTGTTGAGGTACCTAGGCATAAGGACCATCAAGTATATTCAATTATGAAACTTTAGTTTATGATCATCTACAATTGTGAATCTTTCTTTTGTCCATCATTAATGATAGCCTTTTCATTGTATCTGCTTAGCACATATGCATATAGTAAGAATTATAACTCACATATTAGACGATGATCTGAGCTTAAGAGACATACTGCCTTTCATCTTTCTCACCAGCTAATACACAAATACATGTAATGATGTAATCATAAAGTTTATGACTGAACTTTTAGTTTAGGAGCAGCTGCAATTGTTAATATTTCTTCCAATCACCATTATTTGCATCCTAAAGCTTGTATTATTTGTGCGCTTAGGGTAACATTTTCTTTTGTCCTGGTTCCTAAGCTAGTCTATGCATCCATGAACACTATTGAACAAGATTATATATGGGTTTGAAACTGTAGTTTTTGAAAAGACACTTGTAGCTAGAAGAATCCGAACTGCAGATCAATATCCATACTAAAATGTTGATCATTTATAATTATTAAGAGTTTATATATTACGCAATAATATTCTTATACATGAGTCAAAAAAATTAACTCACTTGAGGCTTACCTATATTTATTTTGTTTACAGTCACCAAGTATTGATGTTAGTCATCCTGACTTTTTAGTAATTCAAAGCTTACTGGTTATATTCCTCCAAACAAAGAGAAGAGCTACTTATGTTTGCAAGCTTTTCTAGATTTATCTGATAGTGGAGAATGTTTTGAGTTATAATTGGTTTTTACTTCAGAAGTAAGAGGTTTTGGGCCAAGTCTTCAGTTTTTTAAGCTTTTTGTTCGTAATTAAACCTGGCAGCATTGCACATATCTCTTCTTTATTTGTTAAATACAGTAAAAAATTAAGCATGTGTTAGCATGCTAAAATTTTAATGGTTAAAATGACATTTCATAACTACATTACCATTCGATTTGGTCAACACCTTTACTTGAGAAGAAACCCACCTATGTTCACTGAGATAAGGGTCCTTGGTGAATCAACGGATGATGACCACTTGGTATCAATAGCTCTTGGTATCAGTTTGTGGGACACCAAAACCGATACCATAGCACCAATATTGTGAACTATAGTACGTGCATACGCCCATACATAATTCACATGTACAAATGTCAAATAGATCTAGTTTGCAATATTATAAGGTATTATTGTGTTGTAGATACTATTTTTATTTAACGTTATAAGAACAAAATTGAAGCCATAGGTATGTTTTCCATGTTTCCTGCATACTTATTAATTTAATATATCGAGCTTGTCCTTTATAGTTGAATGGTACTTAACCTTCTTCCTGTGAATTTTATGCATGATGTTTTAACCATGGAACATGATTCATGACCAATTCAATAATAATGCATGACCATTTTGTGGTACAAATTTACTTTAGTTTTCTTCTATTAAGGGCCTAAGGTCTCTTATTTTTCTGTACCAGTGACCATG
Organism: Iris pallida; assembly: GCA_029216955.1. Taxonomy (NCBI): domain Eukaryota; kingdom Viridiplantae; phylum Streptophyta; class Magnoliopsida; order Asparagales; family Iridaceae; genus Iris; species Iris pallida. The sequence continues at coordinate 13,381,461 of JANAVB010024597.1, forward strand.
CAGTTTATACATGGTAACTGTGGACATATTCTACCATATTTAGATAGTGAAGTGTGATAGGATCTTGGCTAGCCTTATATTTTCTTTCATTGTTCTCATGTTAATATCAATTTACTTCTTAAGCTATTTTTCCACCTTATTGTATGGTTGAAACAAAATTTGTGAGTGATTGTATAATCATTCTTGAGCAAACAACAAGAAGATATTTCTGAATTCTTAAATTCTGCTATACCTTGTGAACTATTATTTCAAACACATTTTTCTGTTCTTGAAGTCTAGTAGCTTAATAGTCTGTACTACATAATTATATATGCAATGTACACATTAGTACACACTACACAGTATAGTTGAACCTAATTGCTGTTATATGCTCATCAGTGCACGTGCTCGGTATTTTTATTCTGTTAGAATCGTTAAGTCAAATTGTTCTCTACTTGACTTGGGCACTAACTTATTAATGTTTCGAGGAGCTTACCTTGCATGGTCTAGTACACGTACAACTATAAGAAATATTCAAAATAGAGAGCATATTAAATTGGTGGCATTATATTGCTTTTTTTCGGCAGCATTGCATCAAACTCAATGTTTTGGAAAAGAACTGGACGTTGAATGATCTTTTGCATGCCTTGGATTTCAACCTTCTTCTATATTTCCTATGTAGAGTTTTAACAATTCATTTGGTACCTTCTACACTGTACGAAGCTTTCAGACTGACAGTATTTTTTCTATATTACTATTTCATTTTGAACTTCTTAATAATGTAGGAATTACTGCAGTGAAGATGGATTGGCATTTGTGACTCAAAATATCACTTGGAGCGTCAAGGGGCCTGGCATATCTCCATTTCGGCTCAGTTGTTGGGATCCCTATTGTCCATAGGGACTTTAAATCCACAAATATTATCTTGCTACAAAATTTCAAGCCAAAGGTAAGAAGAACAGTTTTACGAGTTATCGGATCACGACCCTGGCTACTTTGTGCTAGCATAAACATTTATGCCATTAATTTTTTAGATTTTTTATTTTGGTCTGTCTAAGCTGATGTTGGAAGATGAGAATATATACTCAACCACAAAAATGCTAGTACTTCGATACTGAGTATGTATTTGATGCATCTTCTTCCTTTTTCATACTGTTTCTTCTTTTTTTGTTTAATGTCATTTTTAGTAATTATCAGGTGCTAACAAATATTTGCAAGTTAGGCTTCATGATTACTTATGTTGTTAATCTTTGTAGGTCATGCTTGTTCTGACTACTACAACGGTGTCAGTTACTATGGCTATAGTGAACTTCGCTCACACCAGGAACTCCAAGGCGAACTGGGTCACCTTCTGCCCCGGGTTCGACAGCTTCTGCTAGTAGATTAGAGGCGCAATGGTGGCTTCCTTGTGATGTTCATGTTGTTGCCGATGGTGGTGTTTTTGTTGCTCTATGGAGGCATCATGTCAACATGCTCATCAACAAAAACTAGAGAGTAGTTAGTGTATCTAGGATAGAGGATTTTTTTTTATCTTTTGCGTTGAGAATGATTGTTTGTTCAATTTTGTATTCATCTTGAGGGTCTGAACTTGAATGTTGTGTTATGTTCGACCATTCCAATGTGAATTTGAATTTATCTATACAAATGTGAAGATTAATAAGAGTTCATCTACGACTTGCTTTGAAGCTGGTTGTATATAGGTTCATGGCAAATATATTGAAATTATATATTTTTTTCAAAAAAAAGATATAATTTGTTTTGTGTTTTTAATGTATAATGACAATGACAAAAAAAATACTCGTGACAATTGATTTCTATCAAACATATAAAGTGTACACTATGGTGACAATTTTAAATGTGTTACTACAAGTGTTTACAATGATGACATGTACTTGTCACTAAACATATACGTTTATTGTGACAACAATAAAAGTGTTACTAAAGTTGTTTTGTGATAGCAAATGTCGTCACAAAAATAATTTTTATTTTTGTCAAAAAAAATTTAATTTATTTTTAGTTACAATAAAAAGCTATTTTGTGACAATATTGTGCGCCACTTATAATATTTTTAGTGATGAATTTTGTTGTCACGGAAAGTTTACTATCACTGACAACATATTCTTGTCACAGTAGAGAACTTTCTGTGACAACGACTTTTGGTCGTCACCTATACTTTTAGCTACGGAGGTATAGGCTACGAAAATAAGTCGTCACTGTACTCGTCACAGAAGATGTGTTGTGACGACTTTCATAATTTCTGTGACAACTTTACATGTCACAGAAACCATATTTTCTTGTAGTGAGTGCATATGCGGCAACTTGTGATCCACATGAACTCCATATATTCTATGCTTCTACAAGACCCCCTTCAAAGTTTTTAAATTGCAAATTTGGAATACTTTGAATAAGAAGCATGGAAATATGTCAAACGGTAGGAAGTCTTCAAGTCGCAGGGAATTTTCGAGCTGCAGAGATATCTTGAGCCACAGTGAAATCTTGAGCCGCAGAGAGACCCCAGCAGCCTGCCAGCTGTCACTGCTGCATTTAATTTTCTTGATTCGGTTGTGGATCTCTTTTCGAGATAAAGCCAAAAAGTCTCCAAAAGTCGACATTATCTTTAATGATCTCGAGAATCGAAGAGGCACTATTCAAGAAAAAGCCGACGGTTATTAGGGATAAAGTCCCCAAACATCATCATTATCTTTAATGATTTATAGAATCGAAGAGGCACTCTTCAGCAACTATAAATATGGCATTCAGAGAGAGATTTTCCACTTTCACCTTCTTCTCCTTCGACTTATACTTTCTGCTATGGCTCTAAAAGCTTCCTAGTCGACTGGTGCGGCGGCCAAAGGGAGGGAACTTGCCTCTCCGTCAAGAGCGACAGACGCTCCTTCCATTCATCCTGATGTGCAACCCCCTCTCAAGAGTAAGGATGGTGGGAAGACGATGACTGAAATTTTAAATGGCTATATTGCATATTTCATGCGCGGGCCTGTCATATACTGCCTCTGTGCTTTAAGGCGGTCGATGCATGCCCTATCGCATTTGGATCGCATGTGTTCTGTATGATGGGGCTGCATGGGCTAGGCCGCATAAATACTGCTCATTCGAACTTGAACCGCATAAGTGCCCCAAGACTGATCCGTATGAATACTTTATGACTGAGCCGCATAAGTGCCTCATGACTGAGCCGCATGAGCACTTTATGATCGGGCCGCATGAATACTGTATGACTGGGCTGCATAACTGCCTCATGATTGATTCGTATGAGCAATTTATGACTGGGTCGCATGAGTATTTCATGACTGAGCCGACCTCATGACTTTGGGCCGCATGAGTTCTGTTTGGCTAGGCCGTATAACTGGCTAGGCCACATAACTAAAAATAGAGTTTTTTTGTTTTTCTTTTCGGTGCTAAGCCCTTTTTTTCCCTGTTTTATAGGGATCGGGCAACCAAACTTCTTCAGGACCGGTGTCGACGATAGAGTGAAAATGTACCATTCTGACACACACATCAGACAGCTCAAAACTCCTCATACTTTAGAAGAGTTTTCCCCGTGCCATTTTAGCATACACATTAAACAACTCAGAACTCTTCATGCTTCGGAAGCGTTATCCCCAGGTGGTAGGAAGAGCCTTTATACCACGGAGAGTTGGATGGTGGTCAGGCGTCATTATGAACGTCCTGCCTTCACGGCTCTCCAAGTAGGTGAAACCACCCTCAGGGATGTTGTTTTGAAGGTATGGTCCTTCGAAGGAGCGGGGCTAACTTATCCGCAATACAAAGGAAAGAATAGCATGCTATATTTTCCCTCTTCCGGACACCTCCTTGGATATTCAACATCCTTATTTGCTCCTCATCAGTAAAACATGACTTCATTCGAGGGCCACGAAACTACTTTTTGATGAAGGCGAAGTGCTGTCAAACTGACCAAACTATGTATTGCTAGATTTTTCCTTTCTTTCTTTTCTGCTGTTGATGTGGTCCTATGAATGTAACTGATTTTGAATAAACATAATACGTTCACTCCATTCTTTATTTATGGTATTTTGTGGTGCTTGTACTAGAGGGCCCAATACAACATTTGTTATTTGATAAAGGACATCCCACTAGGGAATTTTTGTGGACCTATTGTCCTTTTGTGTATCTAGAAATACGAGCAAATAGATTTGAAGGATATTTTGTGGACCTACTACCCTTTGGTACACCGATGGTGCCAGTAATAGATTAGGATAACTTTTATGGACTTATTACCCTTTTTGTGCACTGGCGATACGAGTACTGATAATAAGTAGAGAGAAAACCAACATATTTACTCAGAGGTAATGAGGACGTGGTAAATATGGGTCTAAAGTAGAGCCTCCCTACTCAGAGGTAATGAGGACGTGGTAGGATTAGGCTGTAGAAGCATGAAAAAGAACAAGATCCATTCGGCTCAAAGCAGTAGGAGTCTCATGCAGCTCAGAAATTCACTTAGAGCTTCATGCGGCTCAAGAGTCCCCGAGAGCTCTATGCGGTTTGAAAAATCCATGTGGCCGTGGGTAGTTCAAAAGCAGGCATCCACAGCTGGCCATCATTACTATGTCCAGCTGGCTCATTTAATGCTCTGACGCAAATACGGCAGCTCTGACACAGAGGATTGGCAGCTCCGACATAAAGGTAAATGATGACTCTGACATAATGACGTGCTCCTAAAGAAGCGAGAAAAATCTTTACAGTTGGCACAATCTACCAATTCCAAAGCTCTTTATGCGGACCGATTGAAGGACTTCCATGCAGCTCAGTTGTAAGCACTTCCATGCGGTTCAGTTGGAAGGACTTCTATACTGCTCAGTTGTAAAGGACTTCCATACGGCTCAGTTGTAAGAACTTCCATGCGGTTCAGTTGGAAGGACTTCCAAGCGGTTCAGTTGTAAAGGACTTCCATGCGGCTTAGTTGTAAGCACTTCCATACGGTTCAGTTGGAAGAACTTCCATACGGCTCAGTTGTAAGGACTTTCATGCGACTCAGTTGGTAAGACCACACTCATGCGGCTCAGCTATGAAAGTCCACCATGCGGCTCACAGCATTTGGGGCACATGGCAGGAGTTGATCAAATCCCAATAATTCAGATTTATTGTAATCAACATAACAGGCAGTTGGGGCACGTGGCAGGAGATTCAAATTTGTTTCCACCAACAAATCATAACAATGCAGATTTGTTGCAATCAACATAACTGCCCAGATTGATTTCCATCAAAACAATGCGGATTTGTTGCAATCAAGATAACTACCCAGGATTTGTTGCAATCAACATAACTGCCCAGATTGATTTCAAACAAACAAGATCAAGGCTAATCTTAACTAATCTCCAGCTGTCCGCTTTTCACGGTGCAGTTACTGCACACCCCACTCATCATGGATTCCTATAAATAGCAAGGTGTCATTCCTTTATAAAAGGGGGGACAGAGAAGGACAGCCCACACCTAGAGAGCAATACTCCCCCGAGCACATACACGGAGAGACATCCGAGCAAGAGCATTTCTTTCCCGGAGCCGAAGCTGCGTTCGCTCGTCAAAGAAGTAAGGCAGAGTTGCCATCACTCTTCTGAGCATCTACCGTCACCCCCCAGAATCAAAAATAAATAATTGTACTCTAGATTGCTTTTCCTAGGTTTTGTTCTTAGTCTCTCTTTTGTACAAGCGAGTTTGTAGTTGAAAATCAAAGTTCAGTCCTCCCATAAGACTGTTCTGTTCTTTAGATAATCAATGGCAAACACGATGGAGACTCTGCTGGAGACTAACTTCTCCACTTCTGAGAAGTTTGTAACACAATCGGATACAGTCAGACATGGCTCCACTCAACAGATGCTAGTTTTTTGCTTCGACCAGCAAGCGTTTGAAGAAATGCTCTCCGACGGGAGCACTGGTCCAGTCCAGAAGCGAGCCCACACCAAGAAGGCCCGCAGGGAGTGGAGGTCCAAATCATTTACTCCTCCCCAGGCTCTGGAAGAAGTGCTTTCTGCTGCCCAAGACAGCGAAGAAGACTCTCATGCTGCCCCATTTCAGGCCGCAGAGGACCCTGATGTTTTCAAGTTCGGCAGAAGAAAGCACTACGATGCTAGACTTGAGGAAGCAGATGGGGACTCTATGCGGCCCAGGAAGAAGTCGCAGAAGGGTGCCAGCCGCATGAAAAAAGCTCATGCGGCCACCAACTCCAGCCGCATGAAGGCTCATGCGGCCATAAAATTCTGCCGCATGAAAACTCATGCGGCTACCAAATTCAGCCGCATGAATGCTGATGCGAAGACCAAAACCAGCCGCATGAATGCTGATGCGGCCACAAAATCCAGCCGAATGCATGCTGATGTGGCGACAAATGTTAGCCGCATGACTGCCCATATGGTCGCCAATCCCAGCCACAGGACATCTGCTCTATGCGGCTCGAGTTATGTCTTTGACCGCCACTCATGCGGTCCTGATCTCGGATGCTCCAATATGGGTGGGTCGAACTCTGTGTGGCACAACTTGGACTCTTTGTACTATGCGCCCTCGGGTGCTAGAACGAAAAAGTCTAGGACGATGCGGGCTTATCAAGCTCAGTCAGCCATCCCAACCTCTGACCATCAGAGAGTTTCGCTTACTGTTATGCGGGCCTCCAATAAATAGTTGTACCGAATCGATCATGTCCAGCCCCCGGCGGCGAATGGACAGAATGGTTCCCGAAAGTCTCCCAATCAAGGAGCAAAGGTGATGCCTCGAGACACAATTGACTTACGTGATGTGATCCTTCACAAGCGTAAGGAAAGAGAGGAGAACTTAGTGTGTAGAGAGTCCTCCCAAGGACATCACTGCACCCAAGTCATCATAAATTGCTGATGCAACAACATAGCAGTACAGCAGGACCGGCAGTCCGTCTTCCAACGACTGCAGTAGCCAGGACCGGTCCCGCAATAAAGCTCAGGAGACGAGGCACTTCATGTCGCCTCCTGCAATTCTACTAAAAAGGTCCCTACCAGCAAGGCGAGGAATAAGATGAATGTTTCCAGCCCGACGATCTCACCCAGTGTGGCCAGGAAACTCTCGTCCAAGCGGTTGTCCTCAACCACCTCAGGAGAAGTTTACCAGGGCACCCGCTCTAAGATAAAATCTTCAATAGTTGGAGATTCGTCATCTCTAGGGGTAGCCGAAGCGAGGGGTAGCACTCCCCGGAACATCCACGACAACCCGGTGTTCCAAAGAGATGAACCAGGGAAGACAATTCTTTCGACAGATGTAACAGATCCCGATGTTCGTGGGTCCCAAGACGAAGCGACCTCCTATGCAGGGGGTATCACTTCCTCCGATTTCGAACGGGAGGAGGACATCCCCATATACCCCAATGACTTCTCTTTGAGTGGGTATGATTCGGAGAGCACGTCCTCAACCGTTCCTTCCATCTTTCCTCGGGTAAGGACGGTATTCATGACTGAGAACGATCAGGATGGTCCCAGCGATCGACAGCTCCTGGACACTCATGAGGCCATACTTCTTACGTTGGTCAAAGCAGTAGACGAGATCAAGGCGGCTCTACCGGCTCTCCAAGGAAGGACTCCCGGTCAAACAAGCATGGGTCCCGCCATTATCGTGGACTCAAACACAACCGCACCAACCCCATGCGACAAACCACCCGAAATGTTGGCTCCTTCCACTGCAGAAGAGGCCAGGGAAGCAAGAAGAGAAATTTAGGAGCTTCGGGCAATATTTTACGCCCGAAAAGCCCTCCAGGACCTAAGGACACGACAACCGTATCATGCTGTATGGAGAGATGTCTCCTTCCGACCAAAATACAAACCCTTCTCCATCAATCCATATGACAGAAAGACATCTGCAAGCCGGTATATGTCCTACTTTGAGGTCACAACGGATCATCTGCCATATGACGACACCATCCTTACACGCTTGTTCATCGGGGCGTTGGAGGGAGTCGTATTCGACTGGTACCGCAACTTGTCGGACAACTACATCCATTCCTTTGTCGGCTTCAAACATATATTCTTGGAGCAGTTCTATGAGGCAGGGACAAGATGTAACAATGTCCACCCGCATGGACCTCGTCCAAGGAGAGAAGGAGCTAACAAGGAACTACATTGAGCGGTTTTGCCAAACCGCAATAAAGTTGCCCTCTGGGAATCCAGACTCCTCCTTAATTGAAATTTGCCAAAAGAGGCTGCTCCCTACAATCAGCCTCTGGATGGGTGAAAGTCAATTTAAGGACTGGAAAACCTTCATTATCAGCGCCACTAGCACGGAAACCAAGTTGAAGAAATCTCGGCAACTTGGATTGCACATCTCAGACGGAGAGGAGAAGGGAAAACGCCCTAACGCCAGCAAAAACAACGGTGGTAACTCCTCCAACAGCCGAGACAACAAGGGAAAACAGGCTATGGTGGCCGACACAGCCCAGAAGCCTGAATCTAAGCCGACAGAAGCAATGGCCGCAGATGACCTACTCCTTCGAAGACAGTCTTGTCAAGCCCATCCTGGACATGCTCATACAAGGAGATCGAATTTAGCTCCCTCCTCCAAGGCGTGAACCTCGTCCTGCAGAGATAGAGAGCCCAAAATACTGTCACTACCACCGCTAGATCCATCTTGCTACTCAAGAATGCTTCCAATTGAAGCGGTACATTCAGAACCTGATCGACTCTAAGGCTCTAGCCATTGACTAGGTGACTGTGGCTGCCAATATGGTGTCTATTCAATTCAGCACCTTCCCTCCGACGAAGACTCAAGATGGCATAATACCCATCCCCCGGACAAAAATGGAGGTTGCTAATCTTCCACCTCCACGAGACCAAGCTGCTGGTCTAGTGCCCCTCACCACATCACAAGGGAAGGTCATGTGGGTCCATCCGGACTTGGTGTTTGAAGTAACCCAGCCGGCATCACCTTCCACCGGCAAGAAGAAAGGCAGGAGGGTTAAGTCCTGTCATACAATTTCGGCTGACATCGTAGAAGCGATAGCTGTCGTTACTCGGTCCGGTGCACAAGCTCAACCCGCGATGGGTAACTCGGCTGAAGATTGTCAGCCAGCCGCTACTGACGCTCCAGGACCTTCTCAGCCTCCGAAGCCAAAGGAGACTCGCTTTGACAGGCCACTCCGTAAGCACCCATCTCAGGGGCTAGAAAAGCCTTATAATTTTAACATTTTGGCACAATTAGCCAATACACCGGCCAAGTTGTCATTATATGAGCTCCTGAGACTCTCTAAAGATGTTCGTACCGTACTGAGCGAGGCACTCCAGAATGCCGACGCATATTTGGCTCAGGTCAACCTTACCGGAGAAAGCTCATCGACAGATCTCTAAGACAGCGCTTGCACAGGTGCCATGCCCAACATTGTCTTTACTTTGCAGGACATGCTTATTAAAACCAACCTACACGATCGCCCCTATACTATACTGGGTATGTCGGCGACGTCAAGGTGGATCGGATGCACATTGATCTCGGTTCTTCGATAAGCATTATCCCGAAGTGCTTGCTCCACCTCATGCGCATCCCTATGCACCGGCTGACTCCCACAAGCACCACCATCAGCGGTTTCAATTCTGAAAGAAGCTACCCTATTGGGAAGATTCGCTTGAAATGTCATATTGGCGACCTTCAATCGGAGTTGACCTGCTATGTCATCGACGCCGATACCTCCTACAATATTCTTCTGGGGCATCCATGGATACATGATTACATGATCGTGCCCTCTATATTGTACCAATGCTTCAAGTACGTCGACAAGCATGATTTTGTAAAAATAGAATTTGCCGACATCGATCCCTTAAAGGGGGTCGAATACTACTACTCGAATTCCTTCTTATACGAAAAATCAAAGAAGCATATGATCATGGAGGAGGTCCAAGAACCGACGAAAGCTATTGTGGGGCCCGAGGAACCTCTGAGGATCCATCTCCAGCCCCGTAAACCTGGCAGAACGGTGCCTCTTACAACCACTCTGCGTAAAGAAACAACTAGTCTCCCGGTGCTCACCATACAGAAGGAGCAGATGATAATCCAACTGCCAAGGTCTGGCCAAGCGTCGAGACCCACGGCGGAGCCACTGACAATCAGGCTACCTAGGGCTGGCCAACAAAAAAATAGAGAAGTACAATCCCTCTATTAAGCCAATGATGATTCGTCTTCCCAGGGCGAGTCGACAACCAAGCACTAAGCCGGGGACGGCTAGTGAGCCAACAACTCCACGTCTTATACCAAGTACTCAGTCGAGGGTCGTAAGTACGCCAACGAATCTACGGTCAGTACCACCAATGGAGCCTCTGATGATTAAGCTGCCCAGGTCGTCCTCCAGTCTTCATTTATGCAGGGGTGGCCGAAGAAGAGCTCGAGCTAGCCAAGTTTGTGGCTGTTCACACTGATATTCCATCCGCAGATAATGTAATTCCTCTGGAAAAGATACCTTACTTCATCAATAAAGGGCTATCTTTGAACTACCTCGAGCTTAATAAGCTTTATACAATGTATGCTATGGACCACGGTATAGGCACTCACCTAAACACACCAGTGACAAACGTCTATACCGCAAACCAACTCACCCCTGTGGAAGACGTGTGCTTCATAGTCGAGGAAGACGATCATCCAATCATCTTCGGCTTGAAGAATGATCCAAAGCCCTTCAGGATAGAAGAAGTTGATCTCGAATCCGATACCGGAAGATTACCCCTTTATCTGTATAGTTCCCGATCTAAATACCTTATGCAAAAACAGGGGTATGATATGGAAACCACACCAGGCTTAAACTACGGCACTGGCTGACGGTTACCTTTGTAGTTGCCAGTCCCGGCCAAAAAACCACGGGATTACTACAACAAGACCAGATGTGGCCTAGGCTATGTTACTCCTGCAACAACTCCTGAATGCTCAGACGGGGAATATGACTGGCACTTATATTCAACCGGATCGCCAACATACGATTCGGACGTCAGCATCGGGGACGTATTCAGGCAAGCTTTGTCTGTCAATATGGCATTTACTGACACCTATGAAGAAGACGAAGACATACCCGAACTTCTCAAGCTAGAACCTTGGGCTCAGCAGCTAGACGCACAATGGAAGAAACGCTTCGAACTCCGTAAACCTCTTACTAAAGATAAGGTCATGCAAGTTGACCTCGGTAATGAGTCCTCTCCAAAGCCAATCTTCGTCAGCAAAAGCCTGATAGACGAAGAGCAGGAGGCTCTTGTGCACCTCGTCAGAGAGTACATTGACGTGTTCGCTTGGAGCTACAATGACATGCCAAGGCAAAACTCCAAGGTTGTACTTTATAGGCTCAACATTCATCCGAACGCAAAGTCGGTCAAGCAGCAGTAAAAGCGGTTCCGTCCGGACATCATGAATTCTATCGAAGCTGAGGTTAACAAACTGATAGACAGCAGTTTCATCCGGAAGGAGCAACATCCAGACTAGGTCGCCAACATAGTACCAGTCCCCAAGAAGAATAGGAATATCTGAATCTGTATCAACTTTCGATACCTAAAAGAAGCATGCCCTAAGGATGAGTTCCCTCTTTCTATTACGAACATTATGATCGACAATACGTGTGGCTTTGAGCGCATGTCATTCATGGATGGCTTCTCAGGATACAACCAAATCAAGATGTTTCCTGACGATGAAAAGTATACATCATTTCGAATGTCAATCGGTATATAATGTTATACAGTCATGCCTTTCGGTTTAAAGAATTTCGGCACCAAATATCAAAGAGCCAAGAGTGCCATATTCAGAGATCACTTGCATAAAATCATGGAGTGTTACGTCGACAACATAGCTGTCAAAAGCCACTTTAAGGGAGACCATCTGCAGGATCTGAGGACGGTATTCGACCTGATGCGAGCGCACAACCTGAAGATGAACCCTACCAAATCCTTCCTAGGTGTATCAATCAGAAAATTCCTGGGCTTTATCATTACTGCCCAGGGAATCCATATAGACCCTGAGAAGACAAAGACAATCAGGGAGATGGGTCCCCCGAGAAATCGCCATGAACTCAGAGGCCTTCAAGGGAGGCTAGCTTACATTAGGAGGTTCATCTCTAACCTCTCCAGGCGATGTCAACCATTCACCAACCTTATGAATTAAGAAGGGTGTCTCCTTCGTATGGGATGAAGAGTGCCAACGCGCGTTCGACAACATCAAAGAATATCTGTCAAATCCTCCAGTTTTGGTGGCCCCGATTGCGAGAAAGACGTTCTTGCTTTATGTGCGAGCGATGGAGAACTTGTAACGCCCCAGTCCCAAAATACGTAGGACTAAGAACGTAGACATGCCAGCTGTATTCATACGAAGTATACTCCAATATATGGAAATCTCGTATAAATACATAAGCTGTAAAATGCAGTAGAACCATAACTAATCTCATCCACACAAAATAAATAAATAAAAGATATCATATAATGAGAATGAATTTGTCTTGATACAATATGTTGGGTGGAGACAAATCCACTACCAACAAATAAGGAAAAGTATATAGAAATGAAATGAGTGGCGAGCGAAGCGAAGATGATCCAAATGCAATCATCCTCAAAGAAATAGCGAAGATTACGGCTAGAGCTAGAATACCTGCGAAAGACAATAGCACACACCTGGCAAGACAACAAGGTCTTCAGAGGAACGTAACAAGACACATAATAGCATGCCATATAAACTGAATAAATATTGCTCAAATAAATAAGTTAATTGAATTTATAACATGGTCCAATATGCACCTACTGAACGAGTGTAACATCCCCCCAACCAAACAAGGACAGGAGATGGTAAACTAATTCACGATAAAGTATCTGCCCATGCTATGAATCCAATATGGTATCCGAACCCCAACAAGGTTCAATACCTTCTCATCGAAGTAGTAAGTCACACCTACAACCAAACAAGGACAAGATGTTACGAACTAATCTGCAACAAGTTATTGTTCCAAATCACGGTCAGATACAAGTACCCAAACCAAAAGTACTCGTACCTAACGGATAAGGTAGCCTAACCGTTCTAGTAAAATGTAGTTAAGAACAATCCTTTCTACGCATGGGCCCTGGCTAAATAGGATCGGCGTAGTCCCTCTTGGGCACCAGAGGCCCCATCAGTAAGAGCATGACGTTCCGCAGAATCGTCAGTGGCCGTCAGTAATCATGGGTAATCTGACCCGCGTCTCCGACGAAGCTCACGGGTTACAAAAGGAAAATTGCATCGAAGCCCATACGCTAAGGAATTGTCCTCCCCGCCCAATGCCTTCTGTGTTGTATCCACAACACAAACCACTATAACCACTAATTCAAACTAGCATGTAACCTCTATTAGCAGTTATTCCTATCGCACGGCTTGTACGTACTGGTGGCCAGCCAATCACACACTTCCGTGTTCTACATGCGACACACAACTTCGTGTTTACAATATGTCAAGGCCAATGAATGCAACACACAAGGTGGTCCCTTAAATCTAGGTTTAATGTGAGAAAAATAATACATAGCAGGAAAAATATATGAACAGTAAGTTCTAACAGTTATGCCATGTATCACAGTTTTTGCATAAAGAAAATAAATAATGCATGAAATATGAGCTAAAAATAAGTAAACAGCAAATGGCAAGGTATCTTGCCTGATAGGACGCCTGGTGGTGCTACAATGATCATGCTGGCGTGAACCATGACTTTGGTGCAACAACAATACAAGGGGACCTCTGATGGGGCACGGACAGTTCTATTGGGTCCAGAAGGGTCAATTTAGTTAAGGTGGACATATGGTAGGACAGAATTGGTGAGGGATTGGGAGTAATGGGCTTAGTCGCTGACAAAAGGATAATCGAAAGGAAATTTTGATAAATAATATATATACACAATTTTGGAAAACTATTTATAATGCTCGAATATATTTTCTTATTAGCTAAAAATAGTTTTTAGATATATATAAATAAAAAAAATAAAAATGTTTTAAGGCAACTCAAAGTTTGTAAAGATACGACTCTAGATAGAAAAATATATATTTTATTGCCAAAATATTTATATAAATACAAACTTAAAATCAAAATAGTTGTTTCCTTTTAGTCAGAAAGTAATATTTTCCTAGAACTTTTATAAATAATAATAGATAGTTTTGCAAGTAACAACAACAGTAATCATAATAAAAATAATGAGAATAATAATAATAACTATCTTTAACAAATAATAATAATAATGATAAATAATAATAATAATGAGAATAATAATAATAATAATAATAATAATAATAATAATAATATTATTATTAAACTGTACCTACAAAATATTCTGTTAATGAAAACAATTAATAATGTACTAATAATAATAATACTAATAATGATGAAAATAGAAGCAACCAGAAACTAACAAACAATACTAATAATAAACAACAGTAATAAAACAAAAATAATAACTAATAAAAATAAAATAAAAAAATAAAAAAATAAAAAAAAAAAATACCCACATTTGCTTTTACGCAGCACAGCTGCTGCTCTTCCTTAGTGAAAGGGGAAGAGGGCTTATACTCATGTGGAGAGAGGTGAGGGCCAGTAAATCAAAAAGGAAAGGGAGAGAGTGGTGAGAGAGAATGGATAATCGGAGAATCGATCGGGAGAAAAGTCGGTGAGGAAAGTAGGGCGGAGGCGGTTGATCGCGGCGACTGGGGGTGCATGGTGGTCGGCGAGGTTCGGAGAGGGGCGGTGAGCTAGAGTAACGCGGCGGCGGTGGTTTGCTAGGGCTAGCGCCAGCAGCGGCCAAGAGAGGCGTGGCTAGGCGGCAAGAGGAGGAGAAGGATGAGGTGGTGCGCGCGCGGTGGGATCTCGCCGACGGCGAGGGTTTGCGGTGGCGCGGAAAGGGTCGGCTTGGCGCGCTGGACAGACGGCCAGAGGCGGAGAGGGTTCGGCGAAGTCGGGCAGATGGGGGTCATCGGTCGGGGCTCGTCGACGGCCGAGCGCCATGGGAAGGCAGTGACAACCAGCGTGGGACATCGCCGGCGAGGCCAGACGGTGGCAGATCTGCTCCGGCACGGCAGTCAGGTGAAGGGAAGGGCTGGAGGCTAGGTCGGGTTCGTCGGATTGGCGTGCGGGCTTGCCAGAGTGCGGCGTGGCGCTCGGCGCGGATCACCGGTCGAAGACGGCGGCCACGGGAGGTAAGGGTGGTCGGTTTGGTTTTCATTTGTTTGCGCCGTTGTTGGTTTTGGTTGCGGTGTCGACTGTGGTGGTCGAAAGTTTTGGGTTGGCAGATGACGCCGGTGAGGGTGGTATTGGCGGTGGCGATGGTGACAGGGGCGTGATGGTGATGTAGGAGATGGCGGTGACAGAGGGTTGTGGTCCGTGGTGGCTAGCGGGGGTTTGGGTGAGGGTTGGCTGGGTCTGGGGTTGTGGCCGTGGCATTCCGGCAAGGTGGCAGTGGTGGTGTGCTGGGTTTGGGGGTTTTGGGGTGCGCAACCGGTTGTAGTGGTGGGCGATTGCGATGGCGATGGTTGTGTGGACTGGGAGGTCGGAGATTCGGGTCGGAGAGAAGGGGTGAGCATGGAGAAGGCAGGGCGTGCTATGACAGGAGATGGGTACGGCGAAGGCAGCGGACAAGACGGGGTAGAGTTTAGGATTAGGACTATGGTTTAGAAATTTATTGATGTCGGGATGTGTCCGACACGGGAAAGAAAATAATGTACATGTAAAATAATAGAATAAGATTTTGGATGGACATAGACACGATGCACGTAGAATTATGGAGAAATTTGTGGAAGATGAATAATGTGGAGGAGTACCTGCCTATTTATAGGATGTGGGAATTCCCAATAAGATAAGGACTGGGATATTTAAAACCCAAAGTAGATAATTATCTACTTAATTTAAAACAATGAAATCCAATCCAAATCCAATTTCAAATTAAATATCCAATTTAAATCAAATTAAATTTATAGTATAAAATCCATGAGATAAATCTTGGTTCAAATATTTAACTATTTAAATAAATCCAAAATATTTAAATCAAGATTTAAATGTCCCAATAATTTTAAAATATATTTTCTAAAATACTATTAATATTAATTTTGAAAATTACATTATTATTTAGAAATAACTCAAATAAATATTTATGAAATATATATGTAAGCATAAATAATGCATACTTTTTCTAGTACACAATAAAATATTATTTGATTAATAACTCTAAAAAAATAAAAAGACTTTTTATAACAAGAATAATAATTATATATAATATTTTGAAAGTGTATAATAAAATAGAAAAATGCTTTTCTAAAATATGTACGCTCGCACATATTCGCACTCGTCGAGCAAAACGAAAAATAAGATTCCGTGCACGACGTATAATACGACTACGCGACGTACAATACAAAAAATTTAAATCAGTACCAAAATCGATAAAATTATCGTAGAAATTTAGGGGTTTTACATCCTACCCAACTTAAAAGAATTTCGTCCTCGAAATTAAGAATTAGTAGGGGGTGAGAAGACACAAGGGGGTATCGATGAGGAATGATCAATAACAAAATCATGCCGTAAGGAATCACGATCTAGATCATAGAAAAATAATACGGTATGGTTACGGGTAATGGATGAGGGTTACGATTAATAGAACGAAAATAGATTTGCTTTAATTAAGCGATTAGAGGGTCTTGATAGGGTCAAGTAGTTTAGGATAAAAATATAGCAACATCGAGTAAGTATGGTCATAGCCGATAGGAAGGCTAGAGAAAGTTCTAGTATAACGCTTTCGTCCTCCTAAAATAGGTGAAGGCTAAAGCAATATAGAGTTCGAAGGAGGCGTTTATCGAATACGAATACGTGATTCAAAGACGATCGAAATAATTTCAAAGGACTTGTCAAGACAGTTGTGGATGGGATTGTAAGTGCCGCGTTTAATTATGTTCCCATCCACGTAGAGTAATAGACAAAAGCGAACCAAAGTGCACTTGGTTGATCAGACCATTATGCACCGGTTCTGATTAGACAACATGTTAGTGAGCGCGCTCAATAGCATAAGTCATGAACAAACTCGATAAAATGGATGAGTTTGCAAAACTAAATTATAGTAGCAACATTAGTCTAGGTGGTAAAATATAGGCACGAGATTAAGATTGAAATAAGGAACAAATATGAATAGTCTAAGAGTCATAGGAATCTAAGTCTTATACTATCATTCTACGGTTTTATTGACCAAGGCTTGGTTGACCAAAGGGGTTAGGGCCCTCTAAACTTTACAAGTACCAAGGGATTGCTAGGTCACAAGGCATTCTACCCAACTTAAAAGAATTAAACTAATGGTGTTTGGAACAGCTAACTAATAGGGTCAATGTCTAGCAAGCACGAAGGGAAGATAAGGATAATGATAGAAAGAATCAAGCAAAATGCAATCGATGAATCAAACGGTAGATTGAAGAAAGTGGTCAAGTATGTGGATGAGATCCTAGACTTCTAATCCTATTCGCAGGCTTGCTTGGTACAGAAAAGTAACCAAACAATTTATCTGACCTGCATGGGCCACCACAAAAACATGTAATGCCCCAATCCCAAAATACGTAGGACTAAGAACGTTAACATGCCAGTTGTATTCATACGAAGTATACTCCAATATATAGAAATCTCGTATAAATACATAAGCTGTAAAATGCAGTAGAACCATAACTAATCTCATCCACACAGAATAAATAAATAAAAGATATCATATAATGAGAATCAATTTGTCTTGATACAATATATTGGATGGAGATAAATCCACTACCAGCAAATAAGGAAAAGTACATAGAAATGAAATGAGTGGCGAGCGAAGCGAAGACGATCCAAATGCAATCATCCTCAAAGAAATAGCGAAGATCACGGCTAGAGCTAGAACACCTGCGAAAGACAATAGCACACAACTGGCAAGACAACCAGGTCCTCAGAAGGACGTAACAAGACACATAATAGCATGCCATATAAGCTGAATAAATATTGCTCAAATAAATAAGTTAATTAAATTTATAACATGGTCCAATACGCACCTACTGAACGAGCGTACCATCCCCCCAACCAAACAAGGACTGGAGATGGTAAACTAATTCACGATAACGTATCTGCCCATGCTATGAATCCAATATGGTATCCGGACCCCAACAAGGTTCGATACCTTCTCATCGAAGTAGTAAGTCATACCTACAACCAAACAAGGACAAGATATGACGAACTAATCCGCGACAAGTTATTGTTCCAAGTCACAGACAGATACAAGTACCCAAACCAAAAGTACTCGTACCTAATGGATAAGGTAGCCTAACCGTTTTAGTGAAATGTAGTTAAGAACAATCCTTCCAATGCATGGGCCCTGGCTAAATAAGATCGGCATAGTTCCCCTTGGGCACCAGAGGCCCCATCAGTAAGAGCATGACGTTCCGCAGAATCGTCAGTGGCCGTCAGTAATCATGGGTAATCTGACCCGCGTCTCCGGCGGAGCTCACGGGTTACAAAAGGGTAAGTGCATCGAAGCCCATACGCTAAAGAATTGTCCTCCCCGTCCAATGCCTACTGTGTTGTATCCACAACACAAACCACTATAACCGCTAAGTCAAACTTGCATGCAACCTCTATTAGCGGTTATTCCTATTGCACGGCTTGTACGTACTGGTGGCCAGCCAATCACGCACTTCCGTGTTCTACATGCGACACACAACTTCGTATTTATAACGTATCAAGGCCAATGAATGCAACACACAAGGTGGTCCCTTAAATCTAGGTTTAATGTGAGAAAAATAATACATAGCAGGAAAAATATATGAACAGTAAGTTCTAACAGTTGTGCCATGTATCACAGTTTTTGCATAAAGAAAATAAATAATACATAAAATATGAGCTAAAAATAAGTAAACAGCAAATGGCAAGGTGTCTTGCCTGATAGGACGCCTGGTGGTGCTACAATGATCAAGATGGCATGAACCGTGACTTTGGTGCAACAACTATACAAGGGGACCTCTGATGGGGCACGGACAGTTCCATTGGGTCTAGAAGGGTCAATTTAGTTAAGGTGGACATATGGTAGGACAGAATTGGTGAGGGATTGGGAGTAATGGGCCTAGTCGCGGACAAAAGGATAATCGAAAAGAAATTTTGATAAATAATATATATACACAATTTTGGAAAACTATTTATAATACTCGAATATATTTTCTTATTAGCTAAAAATAGTTTTTAGATATATATAAATAAAAAAATAAAAATGTTTTAAGGCAACTCAAAGTTTGTAAAGATACGACTCTAGATAAAAATATATATATTTTATTGCCAAAATTTTATATAAATACAAACTTAAAATCAAAATAGTTGTTTCCTTTTAGTCAGAAAATAATATTTTTCTAGAACTTTTATAAATAATAATAGATAGTTTTGCAAGTAACAACAACAGTAATCATAATAAAAATAATGAGAATAATAATAATAACTATCTTTAACAAATAATAATAATAATGAGAAATAATAATAATAATGAGAATAATAATAATAATATTATTATTATTATTAAATTGTACTTACAAAATATTCTGTTAATGAAAACAATTAATAATGTACTAATAATAATAATACTAATAATGATGAAAATAGAAGCAACCAGAAACTAACAAACAATACTAATAATAAACAATAGTAATAAAACAAAAATAATAACTAATAAAAATAAAGTAAAGAAATAAAATAATAAAAAATAAAAATAAAAATAAAAAAATACCCACATTTGCTTTTACGCAGCACAGCTGCTGCTCTTCCTTAGTGAAAGGGGAAGAGGGCTTATACTCATGTGGAGGGAGGTGAGGGCCAGTAAATCAAAAAGGAAAGGGAGAGTGGCGAGAGAGAATGGATGATCGGAGAATCGATCGGGAGAAAAGTCGGTGAGAAAAGTAGGACGGAGGCGGTTGATCGTGGCGACTGGGGGTGCATGGTGGTCGGCGAGCTTCGGAGAGGGGCGGCGAGCCAGAGTAACGCGGTGGCGGTGGTTTGCTAGGGCTAGCGCCAGCGGCGGCCAGGAGAGGCGTGGCTAGGCGGCGAGCGGAGGAGAAGGATGAGGTGGTGCGCGCGCGGCGGGATCTCGCCGGCGGTGAGGGTTTGCGGTGGCGGGGAAAGGGTCGGCTTGGCGCGCTGGACGGGCGGCCAGAGGCGGAGAGGGTTCGGCGGAGTCGGGCGGATGGGGGTCGTCGGTCGGGGCTCATCGACGGCCGAGAGCCATGGGGAGGCGGTGACAACCGGCGCGGGACGTCGCCGGCGAGGCCAGGCGGTGGCGGATCTGCTCCGGCACGGCGGTCAGGTGAGGGAAAGGGCTGGAGGCTAGGTCGGGTTCGTCGGATCGGCGTGCAGGCTTGCCAGAGTGCAGCGTGGCGCTCGGCACGGATCACCGGTCGGAGACGGCGGCCACGGGAGTTAAGGGTGGCCGGTTTGGTTTTCATTTGTTTACGTCATTGTTGGTTTTGGTTGCAGTGTCGACTGTGGTGGTCGAGAGTTTTGGGTTGGCGGATGACGTCGGTGAGGGTGGTGTTGGCGGTGGCGATGGTGACAGGGGCGTGATGGTGATGTCGGAGATGGCGGTGACAGTGGGTTGTGGTCCGTGGTGGCTAGCGGGGGTTTGGGTGAGGGTTGGCTGGGTCTGGGGTTGTGGCCGTGGCATTCCGGCAAGGTGGCAGTGGTGGTGTGCTGGGTTTGGAGGTTTTGGGGTGCACAACCGGTCGTAGTGGCAGTCGATTGCGATGGCGGTGGTTGTGTGGGCTGGGAGGTCGGAGATTCGGGTCGGAGAGAAGGGGGTAAGCGTGGAGAAGACAGGGCGTACTGTGACAGGAGATGGGTACGGCGAAGGCAGCGGACAAGACGGGGTAGAGTTTAGGATTAGGACTAGGGTTTAGGAATTTATTGATGTTGGGATGTGTCCGACACGGGAAAGAAAATTATGTACATGTAAAATAATAGAATAAGATTTTGGATGGACACAGACACGATGCACTTAGAATTATGGAGAAATTTGTGGAAGATAAATAATGTGGAGGAGTACCTGCCTATTTATAGGATGTGGGAATTCCTAATAAGATAAGGACTAGGATATTTAAAACCCAAAGTAGATAATTATCTACTTAATTTAAAACAATGAAATCCAATCCAAATCCAATTTCAAATTAAATATCCAATTTAAATCAAACTAAATTTATAGTATAAAATCCATGAGATAGATCTTGGTTCAAATTTTTAACTATTTAAATAAATCCAAAATATTTAAATCAAGATTTAAATGTCCCAATAATTTTAAAATATATTTTCTAAAATACTATTAATATTAATTTCAAAATTTACATTATTATTTAGAAATAACTCAAATAAATATTTATGAAATATATATATTTAAGCATAAATAATGCATACTTTTTCTAGTACACAATAAAATATTATTTGATTAATAACTCTAAAAAAACAAAAAGACTTTTTATAACAAGAATAATAATTATATATAATATTTTGAAAGTGTATAATAAAATAGAAAAATGCTTTTCTAAAATATGTACGCTCGTACATATTCGCACTCGTCGAGCAAAACGAAAAATAAGATTCCGTGCACGACGTACAATACGACTACGCGACGTACAATACAAAAAATTTAAATCAGTACCAATCGATAAAAATATAGTAGAAATTTAGGGGTTTTACAGCACTCCCTCGGTGCTCTACTAGCACAAAACAATGATGCGAGGCACAAATAAACTATCTATTACCTCAGCCGAATGATGTTTGGGCTTGAGCATAGATACACCATCGTCGAGAAGGAATGTCTTGCTTTGGTGTTCGCTATCCAGAAGATGCGACACTACGTTACAGGACAAAACATCCATGTCATATCACGAGTTAACCCTCTCAGGGTCCTCATGACCAAGCCGGGTGCACTCAGCTCTCGCCTCGCTACCTGGTCAAGATTATTGTCTCCCTACGACATGTTCTTCTTCCCATAAAAGGCGGTTAAAGGTCAAGCTCTGGCGGACTTCTTAGCAGCCCACCCAAGTTCGGAGTCCACTAGAATATATGAAGAAATTCCAGACGAGGTAGCCAATTCAAACATGGCTTCCCATGATCATGTCTGGTAAATGTTCTTCGACGGTGCTTCGAGGACAGGACCCAAAGACCATGTTCAAAAAATGTGGCCGAGTACAACGCCTTGGTCATCGGCATCCGACTTGCCAAAGAACTGGTAGTAGAGTACCTAGAAGCATATGGCGATTCATAGTTAATCGTCAATCAGATCCGGGGTTCATATGAAGTTCGCCATGAAGACATGATCCTCTATCATCAGATAGCAATGTCCATCATTACATCTTTGAAAGGGTTCTTCATAGAACATGTTCCGAGACTCTGGAATATTGAAGGCGACGCCCTAGCAGGACTGGCCTCTTCCCTGGCGGTCCCAAGATATACCTATCATTTGTTGGACATAATAGACCATGAATTGGTCTGTCCCAAGAACAACGTCCAATTTGCTGAGAGTTATTCCGCTCTGACGGTCGACGAGACACCGGATTGGAGGCTCCCCTATATCGACTTCACAGTTTATGGCACCTTGCCAGAGAATCAGAAAGAAGTCACTTCTATCAGAAGGCGTTCTCTCAGATTCTTCTACGATACAGAAACAAAGATGCTGTATCGACGATCATACGATGGATTACTGCTTCGATGTTTGTCCAATACGAAAGCCAAAGAAGCTGTTTGTGAAGCACATGATGGCGTCTGCGGGACCCATCAGCCTGGCCCAAAATTGCAAGACTGCCTTCACCGGATGGGCTATTACTCACCTACAATGGTGGCAGATGCAATAGACTACGCAAGAAAGTGTAAAGCTTGTCAAGTCCACGCAGATTTCATGCATCAACCATCTGAGTTCCTACATCCAACGGTAGCATCCTGGCCATTCGAGGCATGAGGAATGGATATCATTGGTCCAATCACCCCACCTTATCCAGAGGACACCGCTTCATACTGGCAATTATAGATTACTTCTCCAAATGGGCGAAAGCTGTTCTGCTCGCAGAAGTGAAGACATCTAATATGATCAGCTTCCACAAGCATCACGTCATCTATCGTTTTGACTGCCTCGAAGGATCATATATGACAATGGTCCGCAGTTCGCAAGCCACACCTTTTATCTGTTTTGCAACAAATACCGAATCCAGAATGTTGCTTCAAAATCGTATAACCCAACGGTGAACGGTTTGGCAGAAGAATTTAACAAAACCATAATAAAGATGGTCAAGAAATTCGTGTCTTCAAACAAACGCGAATGGAATAAAAAGCTTGGCGAATGCTTATGGGCGTACCGTACTACAGTCTGGATGGCCACTGGGAACACACTGTTCTCTCTGGTGTATGGAAGTGAGGCAGTTCTCCTACTGGAGACTCAAATCCCCTCGTTCTGCGTCGTCCTCACTTATCGACTGACGACGGATGATAATTACCATCGCCGGCTACAAGAGTTGGAGGCCTTAGCCGAAAAGCGCCTGTTAGCTCAACATCGAATCGAGCTGTATCAAGCGCGCATCTCGGGAGCCTTCAACAAGATGGTTAAACTCAGAACATTCCAAGTGGGCTACCTTGTTCTGGCAGTTCGAAGGCCAATGGTTATGACTCACAAACCTACCGACAAATTCCAGCCCAAGTGGGAAGGCCCATTCATCATCGAGGCAGTATTCTCCAACGGTGCTTACCATCTCGTAAAACAAAAGGGAGACTTGTTCATGTTTTCTGTCAACGACAAGTTCCTGAAGAAGTATTATGTCTGAACGACATCTCCCAAATCAACCAGACTGTTAATTTATGTACCCTTAGGTACCGCTGAACTTACACTCTGGCCATTCCAAATGAATCTATAACGCGTATTAGGGATAGTAAGTCATGTATGATCATACCTCTGAACTTCTCGCCTAAAGGATCATCTTCCTTATGATCGACTACCCATGCTTTCAGTGCATAAAAAGGGTAACAGATCCACAAATTTCCCGAAACAACCACGTCGATGTCACCTCTGAGTGTTTCACTTCCATCAAAAAACAAACCACCCCTTACGTAGGACTTCTACGTCCATATTACCTCTGAGTCATTCTGTGTACCCTTCACGGAGTCCTCCCCTACCACGTCCTCATTACCTCTGAGTTGGGAGACTCCATCGAAGAAACCCTCATTTTTACCACGTCCTAATTACCTCTGAGTAAGTATGTTGGTTTTTCTCTCGACTCATTATATGTATCCAAAACCAGGGTATGCCGAGGATAATAGGCCCACAAATATCCTCAGGTGGCCACAAATGTCCTCAGTTGACCATAAATGTCTAAAGTTGACCTCAAATGTCCGCAGGTGACCACAAATGCTGTACTAGGTCCCCTAGTATATACCCTTCTTTTTTTTATTATCATATGCCTTTGTAGCCCAGCTGTTCCATGGCATTCTTTTGCTAATACCAAGAACTTCTATGTCTGCCTTACCAAGGAGTAGTTCTAGGTATATCTATCAAACTTATTATCCATACCTAAAACCAAGGTATGCCAAGGGTAATAGGTCCATAAACGGTGGGGCAAATATCACAAATATAGTACAATACAAAATAGATGATGGATAATGAAAACATATTCATTTATTGAAAAGCAAAAGTACTACTTATTCGGGGACCGCGTCCCTATCAAAACAAAGGAAAATAACAAAGAAATAAAAAAAAAGAGGCCGACTATGGTTCGGCTTCACATAATTTCCTGAGACGGTCCCTCAGTACGGCTGTCGACCGCTCAAACCGCCGCTTGGCCCGGCGCTCGGCCTCCTGAGTCAGCCGCTCTGCATCCTCCAAATGCACGTGCGCCTGCCAGTCTTCTTCAAGCCGCTTCAGGGCACGCTCCAAGCCAGCAGTAGTTTGGGTGATCTTGTCCGCCTCCTGAACAATTTCCTCTTTGTCTGCACGGGAGGCCTCGAGCTCAGACTCCAAGAAAGCCAGCTTCCTCTGGAGCTCGAGGATCTTCTCCCTCATATCAATTATGCCACGAGAGGCGGCCGCTTCTCGAGCCATGTAATCCTCGCTCCTGCGGCTCAGTCGATCATACTTGAGAGACAGACCGTCGAGATCCTTCATGATGACCAGCTTAGATGTATCTTGTATGGTCCGTACCTTCTCTACGACAGTGAGGAGGAAGGCACGCCCCTGATCTATTGCGAAAGTTAGATCAACTTGTCGTAGTCCCTGATACTGAGCCACCAGCTGATCAACTTCTAACAATTTAGGCTCCAGCAGCTCAACTATCTCCGCCCTACTGGAAGGGTTCTGAGAATTTCAATCTGGCCGCGAGCTCATTGACGGGCCAGGGCAAAAGATCACCCTCTCCACAGCAGCTTCGACTCCTCGCCTCAAGTGACGGTAGAAACTGTCAACCACATCCCTTGACGACTCATCCAGAACTTTCGAAGAAGACGGCGTCAAAGGGAAAGTGGCTGGCAGAGTCGAAGAAGATGCAACAGAACTTGATGCCCCTGCCACTAGGGAAACAAATTCTGAGCGAAAGGACGCTTGAATAGCAGCCAATTCCTCTTCCACAGCCCTAAGGATCTGGAGACTCAGCAGAGTAGTAAAGTCAACCTCCGGAGCCACACGAACATGGTAGGATGCAGGGACCATGTCTTCCCGCCTCGGTAGTTCCGCCGCTCGCTCCCCCGAACTCGATTCAGCGGAAGGTCCCTTAATATAAATTGGAGGGGAAGGAGGCATACTCCCTTTCGCCAGATCCTCGCGGGCAAGCTCTCTCCCGATAATGTCCGTTACTGGTAGTAAAGAAGCAAGACCTGCATGTCCGGAGCAACCATCAATCAACTTAACCCGATGGATGCGATGATAGAGCAAATAAACCTCCTCACTAGTCAAGATTTGACTTAGCTTACCGGAGGAGAGCTGCTGAGGCTGAGGTTCACTCACGACGACCGGAGCCTCTACAACAGCCACCGGAGCCTCTTCACCGGCCACCGGAGCCTTTTCTCCGGTGACATCTGAGCCAAATACAGCGGGTTCCTCTGCCTCAATCGCACCAAAAGGAGATGCAACTGGATCAGCAACACCCGACTGAATGTCAACAGCCTCGAGGACGGGTTCACCAGAACCCACGTCGTCCTGGATTGGGACATCCACGACTGGTGGAACCTCATCCGTCGTCGGAAGAACTCCGACGGCAAGAATCTTGGCACTCATATCTCTAGATAGAGTGGCCAGAGCGGGGTCGACCCCAGGGGCAGCAGACGGCTCTCGAGATTCCCTTTCTTCTGACGCCTACAAAGAAAAGGAAAACAATTAGATCATAGTTCTAGAAAAAGAAGAGTTAAAGAAGAGGACGGTTGTAATTCAAGTCACCTCCGAGATGGCGTCAATATTATCGTGCCTCTCCTTTATGAGTGTCCCGCGAGGCTTAACCGCAGCCCGTTTGTAAGATATGCCATCAGCAGACCTGCTTCATTTGTGGGAAGGACCAGGCACAACAGGCGGCTAATCTACCACCATCTCATCGGCAGGAGGGAGAGTGTTCTCGGGAGCTGGCTCGTCATCCTCTTCGTCCGTATTGGTGGACTCCGAGTTTGGCACATCAACCCTGTTCTCCCTCCTCTTTCTTATCTTGGCCCCCTTGGGCTTCTCCTCCAGGCTAGTACCAACAATAAAGCTGGTGCCCGGGTCAAAATCAATAGGAGGCTTGTTCGCCATGACGTGGTAGAGAGCCGCCAAATATAAGATCTCCCCTGGCGCCCCCTCATCAGGAACCGAGAAGCTGGTACGGGTATGAATCATATTATAATAATGCCAGGCCCTGATGCCATCAAGGATGCTCCCTTCAAAACCCAGACAAGAGCTGGGACTGTCCAGGAATAGCTAGCTATACCCAAACTGTCGAAAGAACCTGCTGGCAAGTAAGGCTCCAGGTAGACATTATTGCTGTTGCGATATACCAAATGGGCGAGGCGAATGTTGTGCAACCAAAGGAGCATCTGGCCGTCTAAGAAGTGGAGAGGCCCAATGCCATCAAGATGAACGGCCGCCACTTCCTCAGCAGTAGAACGAGGGACAGACATGAAAAAGTTATATCTGTCCACTCTCGCCAGCACCATTCGATAGGCGCACATGGTCTCGAATTCCTAAGGCATGCCGCGATATTGGAAGATGAAAGCGTCATCAGCAATTATGCCATCTTCGGGGCCAGGCCTCATCAAAGATCGGCAATGCATTAGTAACCACCCCATCAAACAATGATAGGGAAGCTCAATTTTCTCAAAATCCTTCGTCACATCACGGGCTATGACCATTGACGAGAAAGAGCGGAGGCTACGGTGTATGCTGCACACCATAGCCGGTAGAAGAGCTAGTCTAACCCCGAAGACAAGCTTCACAGCAGGGAGGATGAAGTTACGGCTGATCCTCTCAATAGAGCCAGCCCCTCCCGAGACTACGCAATTCCACAGCCATACCATCAGAATCCCTGCCAGGAGTGCCTTCTCTGACAACTACTGAGTATCCTGGAAAAAATAACTAACGGAGTCGATTTGACTCCCAAATCTGTCGCTGGTGGTGGTCATCTTCTTGGCAATCGACTCCAGGACCTGTACTGCTTCCTGGGTTTGAGGACTTCAGGAAAAAACTTGGCCTGCGGGTTTTACTGTAAAAAGATGACTTAGCTAGGCCTTAGTATAAGGAACATTCCCTTCTGAGCTATTGTCCTTCTTCTTGGACATATGCTGACAAGTAATATGGTAGCATAGCAATTCCCGGTAGACAGCCACGAAGCCCGGGTACCGTTGCTCCAGTTCCTCAAACTCCTCATTCGTAGGGGTGTACACCTCAAAGGCTTTCTCTCCCTAAGAAAGCTTAGAGACTACATGCATCTCATAAAGAGCGAGCCCCATCTCCCCTCCGGGCGTAAAGAAGGTCCCGATACGGCGGTTGTACAGTTCAAGCAACGCCACGAACAATTTCTTGTTTATGGCAAGCCATGACTGGTGCCCCGAATAGTGTAATAAAGGCCGATCTCACGCAGAAGAGTTTCGTACTTTCGTGCAATCTACATAGACAAGTTGTTCCACGAAGGGATGGGTTTTATCTAATTCGGGAGCGCTAACCGACCAATGGAATAGGATCCCTTCCGAGCAAGCTGGTTCAGGAAATTGTCAGCTTGAGTGAACGTGAAATTGGGGCCCTGCACGTTCAAGAAATTGCCGGAGGCCAACTCCATCACATAGCAGCTGTGTCACGACCCGCACCCTAGAGTAAGGGCACGAGAACGTAACAACGCCCAGCCTACGCCGCAGTGTCGGCGGTAGAACGATGTCCTAGGTCTTATGCATCTAACAGTATAAGACTAAGCAGTTTATACTTTCCGAATGGGGGTGACATAGCAGAATGTAAACTCAATCACATCTAAGGTAGAGCATAATGAAAGATAGATAAAACATGAAATCCAAAAGAAATACAGCAGATAGAAGTCTAAGTGTCTAAGATACATAACCCAGAAATACATCTCAAAACTCAAATACAGAAATCCATAAATACAACTCAAGACAACTGAAAATAAACTGAGAAAAATCCTAGCTACCTATACAACCTCTACTGTGTCTCCTCTAGGCTAGCAGGCAACCTCCAAGCTATCTGTAAAATTTACCAATAGGTCCAGTCAGGACAGGAGCGAGCACAATACATCTCAACAAATCATAGCAGGTTAAAAAATATAATCATGCAGTAAAGTAAGATACAGAATCTGAAGAAATACAGTATATAAACAGTGAGAGAGAACTGTAATAGAAATATCTACTATAAATAGAGAAGTAACAGTGGCTAGTGATGTAGAGTACATGATAGCACATGTGAACGGGACAGATTTGTATATGATCTACACTAAAGAGTTGTACATGATCTACACTACTATAGAATTGTTCACATGATGACTAGCACTCCCCTGTTTCCCCAATCAATACACAAGGATCTAAATAGGTTATGTTATTGTACATGATATCACATGGGGCCCTTGAAAGGGTGCACATGATAGCATATATGAAGGCTCTATGAACATGAGAGTACAAGATTCATAAGAGTGTACATGTATGGTGAAAGCACTGAGTACATGATAAAAGTGAAACGCACATGACACAATGTACCCGATGCTCCCGAGGGGGATAATATCGCATGAAGAGATCCGTATAGTACTAATCCGTGATAATGTCGTGACAGCATCAAGTATAGTAATCTAAAGCAGGAATATAATTCTAAGCAGGATATGAAATGATCAGAGAATGTACTCGTTTGATACCCTGAATAGCTGATATGAAAAGATGGCCAACTGGAGTCACAGAGTCCTAGTTATAGCAACATAGGTTATAAAGAGTTCAATTTATATGGTAATTGGAATTATAATACAATCTGCATGATTCTAAGACAATCTAGGTCAAAGTCAACTTTGGTCAACTATAAAGTCAAACTAGGTCAACTCTAGTCAACTGTGGTCAAACTAGCTAGGGTTGGGTCAACAATGGTCAACTAGTCTAGGTTAGTCAATTCTAGGTCTAAACCAACTAAGTATATGCAAATCAAGTATCCAAGATAGCTACTAACTCATAGCCTAAGTCACTTGCTAAACCAAGCACAAAACTAAACCATAAGCTAACAAGGCACACAAACTTAGACATATAATGTATATATATTATTCACATTCACATATTCATATACATAGATATATATAGGAAAGCTATATATATAGGCACATACATATATATAGAGAGAGAGAAAGAGAGGTAAAAGAGTAAGTGAGTATGTGTGTGTTTGGCATGTGTATGAAAGGATATGTGTTAATGTTCTAAAATTTAGTGATAGGTAGGTGTATGTGACATGGGTTACATGATGTCAAAGGGTGTATGAATGCATGTGTGTAAAAGGTTATAGATTAACTCAGTTTATAGAAATACATACATACATACTTACCTTGTATACATGCATACATACATATCATGTATATTATATTTACATGATAGATACATGTATACTTGTATTATATTAT
Source organism: Iris pallida (assembly GCA_029216955.1). Lineage (NCBI taxonomy): Eukaryota > Viridiplantae > Streptophyta > Magnoliopsida > Asparagales > Iridaceae > Iris > Iris pallida. The sequence continues at coordinate 13,411,505 of JANAVB010024597.1, forward strand.
ACTTACATTCATGCATATTAGATACTTGTATTTATATTAACATATTGCAAACATTCATTTTATTCATGCATCTATGTATTACCTACATGTTTTATACATATGCATACATTGTATATTCATATCATTTCATACATTAACATAGAGACATACAAACATGCACACATCATATATTTTATACATTGTATTATCTTACATATCATGCTATATATTATCATTCATTTCTTTCATATATTACATTATCTTCAAGTTGAACACATCATATATGGATACAATACATTATCTTGCATGCTTGCATTCATATATTACATTCTATATTACCTATATACATGTATTTCCTCCATTCATTCATGCTTGCATCATATACTCTACATTACTATACATGTTATCATTATATATTGCATTACAATATTTATACATTATCTATTTATATCTATCATTACATATATATCTTGCATTCATATCTAGCATTCATTATATACTTTCATGCATACATTGTATATCATTCTTTCATTCATGCATTTATGTATTGCTTATATGCATTATATTAATTGTATTCCTACATGCTTGCATTCAACCATATATATACATTAATAAGAGAATATATATCATATATATCATTTTATTCATCTAACATATCATGCATTACATACTCTATATTCATTTAATATCCATACTACATAGGCTCATAGGTTACACAAAATACATATATCGTATAATTACTCTTCTACTTAAAACCAATACTGTACCAATTGGGCATTCATTAAATTCTAGGATTAAAGTATGTTATATATCTTTGTTTTAGCTTTCTGAAACTTTAAACGGATCGTATTTTCGTGTCCGGAAGCTCCCGAAATCGCAAAAACACCGAAACGCGTTCGTCTTTCGTACAGCTGACACTCAAATAATTTTACAGAAAGTTTCAGAACGAATTTGGCTTATTAAAATATATATTTGGAAAGCTAACTTCGATACGCTTCTTTTAAAAAAAGGGAGGTTAATTGGAGTTATGAGCTAAAAGTTATGGCATTTCTAAGTTGCTCTAGCTACTAAAAACGTGGATAAAAATTATGACGAATTTAGGTAGTTTGAGACAAAAGAAACACAAGAATATAACATAATATATCAAGAACTCACTCTCTACACTAATATATATATATGAGACACTATAGAACACATCTCCAATACAAAAATATGAGATTAAACATGTAATAAATCATTCATACATAACAAAAACACATAGTGTGTCCAAATTTGGGATTTTTCACACATGGACACAACCACAACACAAAGGACACTCCTATGACCTCCAAATAGACACAAATGGAGATACAACTATGGGGGTCATTCCTATGGGTTCAAAATATTTCTATATGCATGTAGGGATGGATTAGAGGAGAGATTATACCTTTCGGGAGAGTGATTCAAAGAAAAATTCTTCCGACACGACACCGACACGTAGAGATTCTAAAAGGACACGAACGAGCTCTGAATCCTCCCAAACTTGGCCAGCACCCTCTAACCATGGAGTAGAGGAGAAATGAAGAAGATTTGGTGGAAGAAGGGGTTGATTTGGAGATGAAATCAATGGAGGTTCATCTCTAAATTAATTTGGGGAAGAACAAGAGAGAGAAAGTGGATGAAAACAAATGAATGAAGGAGTGACTCACTCCTTATCACCCCCATAGATGGCTGCCCAAAAAGGGTGATGTGTCCCCTATTTGAATGTCCAAAATGCCCTCCACTAATCTATTTTATTTAAATTAGGAATGGATTAAAGGTTGAGGTCAATTTAGTCTAGTTTTAAGTCTCTAATTAAACTAAACCTATCCATAAATAATTAGTCTAACTACTAACTAAAATTAATATCATGTGGACTAAAATTAATATTATGTGGGCCATGCCTAGCTAGTGTGTGGGTCCCATTAGAGTCTAACTACCCCCCCGGGTCCCCGTTTCAAGTTGGATTGAGTTGAAATTCGAACCCGACTCAAATAACCCCAAAACAATATCATAAATAATAAAATAAATTTCAACCCCAAAATAATATCATAAATAATAAAATAAATTTCAAAAATATTCAAAAAAGTAAAATGACAAAAATACTCATGTTTCTGAAAACTGGGTGTGACAAATCTATCCACCTTAAAAAAATTTCGTCCTCGAAATTAAAACAAAGCAATAACAGGAAACACATGAAGAAAATAATCTCATTCAAATACTTTAAAAAAATCAGCAATAAAAAAAATCTCTTTGAGGCACATCAAACATTTGTAAATAAAAACTGACACGTGTCCGCTACGGACACAAAACCATCACAAAATCACACCTATCAAAGGTCAAAATCAACAATCACCAACGTAATAAATATCAAAATAATTCAAAGAGGTCAAATGCAAAATATCCTTAGGCCAGAAATGACATTAAAACATCCTAATCACATGGTTAGGCTCTAGGTCAAACAGTCTCTAGGGTTTCACTAGCAAAATATCAAAATCACAAGTCATAATTTTAAATAGTTTTAAAATGATTTAAAAATTACCAAAAATTGTATCATGATTTAAATGTCAAATCAATAAATGATTAAAATTACAAAATTTCAAAATTACTCTCATTTTAGAAAACTGGGTGTTACAAGTCTACCCACCTTAGAAAAATTTCGTCCTCGAAATTAAAATGTTCATACTCCTTCTAGGTCAAACCTCCCACAATCAAAGTCTCGGAACTTAAACAATCATATGATTTAAAAGGATAACATACAGGGTCAGTGGTAGTGAAAGTCTCATCTAGTTATACTAATCATGCTAAACCAAAACGGTCATAGGGTATCAAAACACACAAGCAATCTAGGGTGCTAAACTAGAAAAGATACAGAAATAACAATCATCAAGACTGTAAGGCAGTCTACCATCCTATATGAAAACTGGTACTTATCAAAATAAAATAAAGTTAACTACCATTTATCTAATAAGGGGTACTATTCAAGAAAATCAAAATCAAAAGTTAAAGAATGAAAGCCAATTGCATAGAAATCCAATCATAATATATTTATATATATAGCGTTAGAGAGGGAAAAGCTAGCATTATGTACAAGCTATGTGGTTCGTGTATGTATGGGTGTATGTGGACATGTTCATATGATTTGATAGTAGGCATGTGTGTACGTAAAATATACATGAAGAGTATAGGAGGATTTGGGTTTCGAAACAATAGCTATCCAGTTACACTACTTATGGCATATTGGTTAAACAATCTACAACACACAACCTATTTACTCATAACATGCATGGCTAACCATATACATATATATATAAAGAGGTAAAGATTTAGTCATGTATCTATATACATTATAACATGTATGTATAAACTCTATATATATCTATATATATATATATATATATATATATATATATATATATATATATATATAAACATAATATAGAGAGGAAGGGTTAGGTTTACATGGCAGTGTATACTAAGTTAGGGTGTGTGTGTCCTTGTACAGGGTTATAGCTTAGTATTGAAAGGTTAAACCCAGTTTTAGTTCAGCATTTACATACAAAATCTGAAAGTAAGCTAACATTTAAACCAGTACAATATTAACATAATGCAATTTCAAAATTTAGGAGTTTGAAACATCACAACTAATCTCAATGCTCCCAATACATCCTAACATGATAGAAATGAAACCTTAACATACTATCCATACATTTATCTACGCATACAGTTCAATATTACATGTTAAATCTGAAATTGAACTAAATATGGAAATCAATGTAAAAATGTTAACATGTATTCAGTTTTTAGGATTTTGGAGAATTTGCACATCAAAACCAACTCAATGTTTATCACAACCTATCATGTAAGAATATGTAACCTAACATTATATTCCTACAACAACAATGTACACAGCTCTAAATATTACATTTAAAACAACAATTTGAACTAACATTTAAAATCCAGTATTAAGGGTTAATATGCACACAGTCTTAGATTTAACAAATTCAAACACAAAACTCAACTAAAATTTTTGAATTGAAACCCTACGTATAACATACATGTGCAGTGATGTAAACATAATTAATAACATGAAATCTATATTTGAATTACGAATTTAAACTGGAAAAAAGTAGAGAACTAGAAATATTGGGGTTTTGACAATTCAAACATCAACAACATATTAATATGTATTTAGGCAGGTGGGAAATCAAGTGTAGCATGCATACGTGTCAGGCAAAGAGTCTGTGTCCAATATATATATATCCTCATGTCCCAATATAAAATTTTAATTCTACATTAAGACCAACATTTAGATTTCTACCAAGATTGCAAAGTAGGTGATTTGTGTAATCAAGACAGTTTTATTATTATTATTTAATACAAGAATAGTAGCAAGAAGGAAATAATAATAAAATTTGTTATGTTTATTTGTTTAAAAGAAGGAACCATTTTGAAATCCGGAGTTAAAATATCAAATCCAAGATAAAGTCTAGCAAAATCATTGATTCATTGTATTAAGAAGAATGTCACGGTAAGAAGTTACACAAGGTTTATAAAAACAGCTAAACCTACTCCTAAGTTAAATAATAAGAAATTAGTCAAAACAAACAAATAATAATTCTTTCCTTTTTTTTGAATGACTGAAACAAAAGAAGAGAGAACATGTTCAAAAATATTTAAGGTACAATCTGATAATCATATGCGTCTATCCAAAATCATGGTACTCTAAATCCTCGTCATACTAGTAAGCAAGGCTACGATAATCACAAAGTCCTTGACTTAGGCACATACCTCTAGAATCGTGGTATTTAACATTTTTGCGGTGCCGCTAGCTTGGCTGTGAAAACCATAAATTCTCACACCCGAGAAATATATCCAAAATCAGACTATATGTCCTCAGCATGCTGGCTAATGTGACTATAGAAGACTAGATTCCAAGACTCAGATGACCTAGCCCATATAATTTTATCTTGAGAAAAATTAAATTAAATCAACAATGAATACCCAAAAATTAAATCAAATTTATCAACGAACATCAAGATTCAAAAATGAACAAAAATCCTTCAAATTATATAAATACAAACTCGGATGCAACAACAAACATCAAGATTCAAAATTCAACGATCTTTCATCAAAATCAATAAATACAAACTCAAATTCAACAATAATACATCAAAATCAAATTCAACAACAGAAAGTAAAGATAAATCAAATCAAGGGGAGAAGTGTTAGCACCCTGAATTTTGGGGTGATTTTTTTCATTTATTTTATTTTTTGATTGATTGGTTTGATAAATAATTTATTCTGTTAATTTTTCCTTAAGTGTACTTTCCCGTGCCATTGATATTTAGAGTATCAGAGATGTTCAACTCTGGAAATCTTCTTCACGAGTTTTAGAGTGGACACGATTACCTTCATGGCGGTATATGGTGTCCCACCCAAACTTGTTCCCTTATACTCTTTTGCTTCACTGAACTTCTGGTCGAATTAGACCGTTGATCAGTAATTAATTTTCTCACTCTTTTCCTTGATCATTTTTAGCACGTTACCGTGACTTTTAATTTTGGAGCGCAAGACCAGTCAGTTTCTTGAAACCAACTCCTCATTGATGATCTACTCGAGACGCTCCTCACCCATGACCTTCGTGTCCCATTCAGACACGCCTCCTTGTGCTCTATTTACTTCGCACAACTTTCCCGACACGTGACCCGATTTTATTTTACCCCACGGTGTCACATTTATCTTCCAACTTGATTTGTGGGTCCTCTGTCGACCAAAACCTGTCAGCCCCAACTATGGACATGGCCCACATTGAGCCTACTACCCGTCTGCCACTTGTGTCCCATTTATTGGAATCCCTATGTACTACTTATTTGCCCATGATCATCGATTCCTAATTTTAATTCGATTTTTGCACAATGTCCAGTTTTGATCCAATCCGGCTCCACCGAGTCCAGTCCAGCTCCATAATTTTCTCCATCATGACACCCTCATAATTTTTGCCCAAAAATATCAAGTACTTATTTTGCCTATTTTTCTATATTTAATAGAATTTTCCTATTGATTTTAATTCCCATTAGAATGGACAATCCTCTCTAAATAAATCATAGCCATTGATTTCCCAACAAATCATCACCATTTATTTTCCTACACTTCCCTCACATTCACACAACACCCCCCTAGCCGGCCCTAATTCCTAGGGAGAACAACTTTTTCCTTCTCTCTCCTTGTCATTAGTTTCTATCCTCTCTCTTTCTCTCTCACTTATCCTTTCAATATTTTTCTCCATTCAAAAACTACACAGCAAACTCCTTCTCTCTCCCATGCAAACCCGAGCCACCCTTCTCCCATGGCCGACCTCACCACACCTCTCCTCCACCGACCACCCATGGCCGGAGCTCCGACCCTCCACTGGCCGACCACGACCATCCTCCTCCTCCCTCTCTCCTCCAACTCCTCCTCCTCCATCTCCTTCTCCACCACCATGGCAGCCATCACCACCGCCACCTCCATTCCCGACCACCTACACCACCACCCAGAGCCGCCGTCACCTCACCGTGAGCCCCGCCGCCTCGCTGCCTACCGTGGTCGGTCACCGCACCGCTACGAGAGCAGCAGCAGCGTCGCTCCCAGCAGCAGCGCGCAGGGCACATCCGCGCGCGCGTACGAGCGCTGGCGTCGCCGCCGAGCCGGCCACGCATCGTCGTGGCTCCGGCGAACCACCTTCCTGGGCGCGCCCCACCCTAGGCCGTCCTCCCATGGCGGCCAATGTCCTCCAGGATGCGCCGTCGAGGCGATTTGTGCGTTTTGCACGACGTCCCGTCGTGACGAGCTCGGAAACGACGCTGAAATCACGCCCCGTCGCAGCAACTTCGCACGCGATTTCCCGAAGATCCGACCGTTGGATCGGCAATTTCTTCACTCCGTCGCAATCTCGGTATATCCACCTTAATCCTTGTCAATTTTTGTCCGTTAATTTTATCATTTGATACATGAAAACCGGCCACCAAGTTGACCGTTTAAATTGTATTAAATTTGGACAGTTTCGCGGGGCCAACTTCGTCAGCTTTTATCTCCTCCACTGCAGCTCCTTTTGGCATGCTACCAGTTCCTGTGAGAAGCTGGTATAACCCTCTTACTACCCCTCCAGTTTCGTTTTATTGTGAGCTTGTTTGATTGGTTGAATACGACGCCAAACTTGGCCGTCCGAATTCATAATTTCCAACTTATAAAATTCTATTTTTGAACACGGGACTCCAAATTTCATTTCTGACACCACCATTAGATTTGTGGCGTCGTTCTGGCATGTTTTCATATAAAATTTGTTAGATTTGGAGAACGTGGGCCCGGGTACGCATTTCGGTGCAAAGCGGGTCCCACTTTCTGGGTCAACGAGACTTTTTGATGCCGGCTCATCGAAATCCAATTCCGGATATACCGTTGAGTTCGTATCATCATTCTGGACTCGTTGACATATAATTTGCTAGGTTTTGGAAGACATTGGATCGGGCACGCATTTCGGTGCAAGTCAGATACCAATATCCGGGCCAACGGGTCATTTTGAGATCGGCTCATCGGAATCCATTTTTGGATATACCGTTGAGTTCGTATCATCATTCTGGACTCGTTGACATGTATTTTGCTGAGTTTTGAGAACTTTGGCTCCGGTACGCATTTTCGTGCAAACCGGAATTCCAAGTTCTGGTCAACGGGCCAAATTGAGATCGGGTCAACGGAATCCAATTCTGGAGATACCGTTGGGTTCGTATCGTCATTCTGGTTTCGTAGACATATAATTTGTTATATTTTGTAGACTTATTTTCACGCACATTTTTCGGTGCAAAACGGCTCCGACACGGACACCGTTTTGACCCGAAATTACTTTTTTGCCCTTGTGTCCAAATTGGATCGATGGGTAGGCTATCCGAGCTAATTTGACCATTCTGGACACGTTGGCGATGTTTATTTCATCGTCCGACAATGTTTGTTGATAGTTTCTCTGAGTTTAGCCTTTTTATAATTAATTAATAATTAATTCTTATAATGTTCGTATTTCGAGATTAGTACAACGGAACTGAGCTCAGTCAATTCCAGTAATCTCACATCGCTGAAATTGACAAGATGGACACGTGGATCACTATAATGAGATTATCAACCTTACCTTTGATATTCTTATCTCGATTGCGTGCCGTAAGTTTCGACGTACGAATAACGAAGTACACTTTATATTTTCAATAATTAGATTAGATTTACCCTGTTTGACCAGAGTTGACCAGTTGACCCAAAGTCGACTATAAGTCAACGCTTGACCTACTTTGACTAGATTATTGACCGGAGTTGACCTAGAGTTAATTTGACTTAGAAGAACCTAGAATAATATAGATTGCCTGTAGGGATTCATTTATTTCAACTTGAACATCCTGTAACCTGTGTTGCATTAATAGGACTCTGTGGCTTCAGTGGGACCCCCTTTACTTATCAGCTGTTCAGGTTATCGAGGCGAGTACATTCTCTGATCATTTCATATCCTGCTTAGAATTATTTCCTGCAGTAGATTACTTTACTTGTACTGTCACGTTGGTCACACGGATTGGTACTATATGGATCCTTTCTTGAGATGTTATCCTTAGGGAGCATCGGGTACTCTATGTTCTGTGCGTTTCACTTTCATAGCGTATCATATGCTTCTTGGTTCTTTGATCACTTACGACATGTACCCTCATGATCGTAGAGTCTTCCTGGAATCTTACACTGTTGGGTTACCCCCAGAATCCCCATTTTTATGGGACTTACACTGTTGGGTTACCCCCAGAATCCCCATTTTTATGGGACTACTATGTATCACCTTCGGGGTCTACCACCCTTCGGGGGCTTATCACCTTCGGGGTCTATCACCTTCGGGATCTGTTACATAGCATCATATAACATAACCTGGCTGGATCCTTGTGTACTGATCGGGGGTACGGGGGAGTATTACATGTTCATATTGTACTCTGACTCACTAGTCACTGCTAGTTCCCTATGTATAGTAGATATTTCTATTACAGTTCTCTCTCTGTTTACATACTGCACTTCTTTCAGTACTTGTATCTTACTTTACTGCATGTTTATATTTTCTAACCTGCTATGATCTGTTGAGATGTACTGTACTCGCTCCAGTCCTGACTGGACCTGTTGATAAATTTTACAGATATCTTGGAGGTTGCCTGCTAGCCTAGAGGAGACATATTAGAGGATGTTTAGATAGTTATTTCATTTGTCTGGAGTTGTATTTGATTTGTGGATTACTGTATTTGAGTTTTGAGATGTATTTCTGGGTTTTGTATCTTAGACACTTAGACTCTATCTCTTGTATCTCTTTTAGATTTCATGTTTTATCTATCCTTATCATGCTCTACCTTAGATGTGATTGAGACTGTATCTACTATGTCACCCCCATTCGGGGAGTATAAACTGCTTGGCATTTATATGATAGATGTTGTGACCTAGGACAGCGTTCTACCGCCGACACTGCGGCGTAGGCTGGGCGTTGTTACGTTCTCGTACCCAAACAGTGGGTGCGGGTCGTGACACAGTTTTAGTGGTGGCCCATACAGGTCGAGACTAAAGTGTAGTGGTATTTGAACTAGAGTACCACTACAGCCTGCACTAGGAATAGGATATATTTTGAAGGTACTCAATCACAGTTAGGAACCCTTGAGAGATTCCCGGGACGACCCTGGAGGATCTTATTTAACTTCGATTTGAAAACTCTTTTTTCTTAAATTGTTTTATCTTTAATTTCTGTTGTTGAATTTGATTTTTAAATGGATTATTGTTGAAATTGAGTTTGTATTCATTGATTTTGATAGATGATTGTTGAATTTTGAATCTTGATGATAGTGGTTGCATCAGAGTTTGTGTTTTGATGGATTTTGTTTATTTTTGAATTTTGATGATTCGTTGATAAATTGATTTGATTTTGAGTATTCATTGTTGATTTAATTTAATTTTTGGCAAGATAAAATTATATGGACTAGATCATCTATGTTATGGAATTTAGTCTTATATAGTCACATTAGCCAGCATGGTGGGGACATATAGTCTGACTCTGGATATATTTCTCGGGTGTGGGAATTTAAGGTTTTCGCAGCCAAGCTAGCGGCACCGCGAAAATGTTAAATACCATGATTCTAGAGGTATGTGCATAAGTCAAGGGCTCTATGATTATCGTAGCCTTGCTTACTAGTATGACGAGGATTTAGAGTACCATGATTTTGGATAGACGTATATGATTATCGGATTGCACCTTAAATATTTTTGAACATGTTTTCTCTACTTTTTCTCAGTCATTCAAAAAAATTTTTATTATTTGTTGTTTTGTCTAGTTTCCTATTATTTAACTCAGGAGTAAGTTTAGTTGGTTTTATAAACCTTGTGAAATTTCTTGCTAGGAGTTTTCATAATACAATGAATCGATGATTTTGCTAGATTTTATCTTGGATTCGATAATTTGGCGCTGGGTTTCAAAATGGTTCTTCCTTAATCAGATAAGGAAAATAGATTTTATCGTTAATTCCTTCTTGCTATTAATCTTATATTAGATAATAATAAAACTGTCTTGATTTCGTCAATCACCTGCTTGCAATCGTGGTAGGAATCTAAATGTTAGTCTTAACGTAGAATTAATTTTATTGGGACATGAGAATATGTATATGAATATATATAGCAGACACTTGCCTAACACGTATGCATGCTACACTTGATTTTTCCACATATCTAGATACATATTGATATGTTGTTGATGTCCAAATTTTCATAACCAATATTTCTAGTTCTCTGCTTTCCATGTTTAAATTCGTAATTTAAATATAAATTTAATATTATTAGTTTTGTCTACATAACTGCACATGTATGTTATACGTAGGGTTTCAATTCAAAAAAAATTTGGTTGAAAATTTGTGTTTAAATTTGTCAAATTTAAGACTGTGTACATATTAACCTTAATGCTGAGTTTCCAAATGTTAGTTCAAATTACTGTTTTATTTTCTTAAATGTAATATTTGAGCTATATACCTTGTGGGAAGTAGGATATAAATTTAAGTTTCATATTCTTACATGTTAGGTGATGATAAACATTGAGTTGGTTTTGATGTTCAAATTTCTCTAACATCCTAAAAACTGTATACATGTTAACATTTTCATATTGATTTCCATGTTTAGTTTTGTTTCGGATTTAACATGTAATATTAAACTGTATGCATAGGTAAATGTATGGATAGTATGTTAGGGTTTCATTTCTATCATGTTAGGATGTACTAGGACCATTGAGATTGGTTGTGATGTTTCAAACCCTAAAATATGATACCGCATTATGTTCATATTTTCCATGGTTTAAATGTTAGCTTGTTTTCAGATTTTATATGTAAATATTGAACTAAAACTAGATTTAACCTTTCAATACTAAGCTATAACCCTATACAAGGACACACACACACACCCCTAACTTAGTATATACTGTCATGTAACCAAACCCTTCCCCTCTATGTTATGATTGTATATCTAGATAGATATATATATATAGAGCTTAGGCATGCATGTTATAATATATATAAATACATAACTAAGTCTCTACCTTTTTATATATATATATGGTTAGCCATGCATGTTATGAGTAAATAAGTTGTGTATTGTAGATTGTTTAACCAAAATGCCATGATTAGTGTAACTTGATAGCTGTTGTTTTGGAACCCAAATCCTCCTATACTCTTCATGTATATTTCACATACACCAATGTCTACTATCTAACCATATGAACCTGTTCACATACACCCATACACATAATGTTAGCTTTTCCTCTCTAGTGCTCTCTATGTTATATATTGTGATTGGATTTCAATGTAATCGACTTTCGTTAATTAAACTTGTGATTTTGATTTTCTTGGGATAGTACTTTTTTCAGATGATTGGTAGTTACCTTCCTTTATTTTTATGAGTACCAGTTTTCATATGGGGAGGTAGACAACTTTATAGTTTTGATGGTTGTTGTTTCTGTATCTTTCTATTTTAGCACCCTGGATTGCTTGTGTGTTTGATACCCTATGACCGTTGGTTAGCATGACTAGTAAACCTAGATGAGACTTCACTGTCACCGTATGCCATGACCCTGGATATTGTCTTTTATTTGATGGTATGATTTGTTTAAGTTCTGGGACTTTGATTGTGGGGGTTTGACCTAGAGGGAGTAGGGACATTTTAATTTCGAGGACGAAATTTTTATAAGGTGGGTAGGATGTTAGCACCCTAAATTTCGGGTTGATTTTTTTCATTTATTTTATTTTCTGATTGATTGGTTTGATAAATAATTTATTCTGTTAATTTTTCCTTAAGTGTACTTTCCCGTGCCATTGATATTGGAGTATCAGACATGTTCAACTCTGGAAATCTTCTTCACGAGTTTTGGAGTGGACACGATTACCTTCATGACGGTATATGGTGTCCCACCCAAACTTGTTCTCTTGTGCTCTTTTGCTTCGCTGAACTTCTGGTCGAATTAGACCGTTGATCAGTAATTAATTTTTCCACTCTTTTCCTTGATCATGTTTAGCACGTTACCGTGACTTTTAATTTTGGAGCGCAAGACCAGTCAGTTTCTTGAAACCAACTCCTCATTGATGATCTACTTGAGACGCTCGTCACCCATGACCTTCGTGTTCCACTCAGACACGCCTCCTTGTGCTCCATTTGCTTCGCACAACTTTCCCGACACGTGACCCGATTTTATTTTACCCCACGGTGTCACATTTATCTTCCAACTTGATTTGTGGGTCCCCTGTCGACCAAAACTTGTCAGCCACAACTATGGACATGGCCCACATTGAGCCTACTACCCGTCTGCCACTTGTGTCCCATTTATTAGAATCCCCATGTACTACTTATTTGCCCATGATCATCGATTCCTAATTTTAATTCGATTTTTGCACAATGTCCAATTTTGATCCAATCCGGCTCCACCGAGTCCAGTCCAGCTCCATGATTTTCTCCATCATGATACCCTCATAATTCTTGCCCAAAAATATCAAGTACTCATTTTGCCTATTTTTCTATATTTAATAAAATTTTCCTATTGATTTTAATTCCCATTAGAATGGACAATCCTCTCTAAATAAATCATAGCCATTGATTTCCCAACAAATCATCACCATTTATTTTCCTACACTTCCCTCACATTCACACAGCACCCCCCCTAGCTGGTCCTAATTCCTAGGGAGAACAACTTTTTCCTTCTCTCTCCTTGTCATTAGTTTCTATCCTCTCTCTTTCTCTCTCACTTATCCTTTCAATATTTTTCTCCATTCAAAAACTATACAGCAAACTCCTTCTCACTCCCATGCAAACCCGAGCCACCCTTCTCCCATGGCCGACCTCACCACACCTCTCCTCCACCGACCACCCATGGCCGGAGCTCCGACCCTCCACTGGCCGACCATGACCATCCTCCTCCTCCCTCTCTCCTTCAACTCCTCCTCCTCCATCTCCTTCTCCACCACCATGGCAGCCATCACCACCGCCACCTCCATTCCCGACCACCTACACCACCACCCAGAGCTGCCGCCACCTCACCGTGAGCCCCGTCGCCTCGCTGCCCACCGTGGTCGGCCGCCGCGCCGCCACGAGAGCAGCAGAAGCGTCGCTCCCAGCAGCAGCGCGCTGCGCACATCCGCACGCGCGTGCGAGCGCTGGCACCGCAGCCGAGCCGGCCACGCATCGCCATGGCTCCGACGAACCACCTCCCTGGACGTGCCCCACCCTAGGCCGTCCTCCCATGGCGGCCAACGTCCTCCGGGACGCGCCGTCGAGGCGATTCGTGCGTTTTGCACGACGTCCCGTCGTGACGAGCTCGGAAACAACGCTGAAATCGCGCCCCGTCGCAGCAACTTCGCACACGATTTCCCGGAGATCCGACCGTTGGATCGATAATTTCTTTACTCCGTCGCAATCTCGGTATATCCACCTTCAATCCTGTCAATTTTCGTCCGTTAATTTTATCGTTTGATACATGAAAACCGGTCACCAAGTTGATCGTTTAAATTGTATTAAATTTGGACAGTTTCGCGGGGCCAACTTCGTCAGCTTTTATCTCCTCCACCGCAGCTCCTTTTGGCGTGCTACCAGTTCCTGTGCGAAGCTAGTATAACTCTTTTACTACCCCTCCAGTTTCGTTTCATTGTCAGCTTGTTTGATTGGTTGAATTCGACGCCAAAGTTGGCCGTCCGAATTCGTAATTTCCAACTTGTAAAATTCCATTTTTGAACACGGGACTCCAGATTTTATTTCTGACACCACCATTAGATTTGTGGCGTCGTTCTGGCATGTTTTCATATAAAATTTGTTAGATTTGGAGAACGTGGGCCCGGGCACGCATTTCGGTGCAAAGCGGGTCCCACTTTCTGGGTCAACGGGACTTTTTGACGTCGGCTCATCGGAATCCAATTCCGGATATACCGTTGAGTTCGTATCATCATTCTGGACTAGTTGACATATAATTTGCTAGGTTTTGATGGTCATTGGATCGGACACGCATTTCGGTGCAAGTCAGATACCAATATCCGGGCCAACGGGTCATTTTGAGATCGGCTCATCGGAATCCATTTTTGGATATACCGATGAGTTCGTATCATCATTCTGGACTCGTTGACATGTAGTTTGTTGAGTTTTGAGAACTTTGGCTCCGGCACGCATTTCCGTGCAAACCGGAATTCCAAGTTCTGGTCAACGGGCCAAATTGAGATCGGATCAACGGAATCCAGTTCTGGAGATACCGTTGGGTTCGTATCGTCATTCTGGTTTCGTGGACATATAATTTGTTATATTTCGTAGACTTATTTTCTTGCACATTTTTCGGTGCAAAATGGCTTCGATACGGACACCGTTTTGACCCGAAATTACCTTTTTGCCCTTGTGTCTAAATTGGACCGATGGGTAGGCTATCCTAGCTAATTTGACCATTCTGGACACGTTGGCGATGTTTATTTCATCGTCCGACAATGTTTGTTGATAGTTTCTCTAAGTTTAGCCTTTTTTTAATTAATTAATAATTAATTCTTATAATGTTCGTATTTCGATATTAGTACAACGGAACTGAGCTCAGTCAATTCCAGTGATCTCATATCGCTGAAATTGACAAGATGGACACGTGGACCACTATAATGAGATTATCAACCTTACCTTTGATATTCTTATCTCGATTGCGTGCCATAAGTTTCGACGTACGAATAACGAAGTACACTTTATATTTTCAATAAATAGATTAGATTTACCCTGTTTGACCAGAGTTGACCAGTTGACCCAAAGTCAACTATAAGTCAACGCTTGACCTACTTTGACTAGATTATTGACCGGAGTTGACCTAGAGTTAATTTGACTTAGAAGAACCTAGAATAATATAGATTGCCTGTAGGGATTCATTTATTTCAACTTGAACATCCTGTAACCTGTGTTGCTTTAATAGGACTCTGTGGCTTCAGTGGGACCCCCTTTACTTATCAGCTGTTCAGGTTATCGAGGCAAGTACATTCTCTGATCATTTCATATCCTGCTTAGAATTATTTCCTGCAGTAGATTACTTTACTTGTACTGTCACGTTGGTCACACGGATTGGTACTATATGGATCCTTTCTTGAGATGTTATCCTTAGGGAGCATCGGGTACTCTATGTTCTGTGCGTTTCACTTTCATAGCGTATCATATGCTTCTTGGTTCTTTGATCACTTACGACATGTACCCTCATGATCGTAGAGTCTTCCTGGAATCTTATACTGTTGGGTTACCCCCAGAATCCCCATTTTTATGGGACTTACACTGTTGGGTTACCCCCAGAATCCCCATTTTTATGGGACTTACACTGTTGGGTTACCCCTAGAATCCCCATTTTTATGGGACTTACACTGTTGGGTTACCCCCAGAATCCCCATTTTTATGGGACTTACACTGTTGGGTTACCCCCAGAATCCCCATTTTTATGGGACTTACACTGTTGGGTTACCCCCAGAATCCCCATTTTTATGGGACTACTATGTATCACCTTCGGGTTCTACCACCCTTCGGGGGCTTATCACCTTCGGGGTCTGTTACATAGCATCATATAACATAACCTGGCTGGATCCTTGTGTATTGATCGGGGGTACGGGGGTAGTATTACATGTTCATATTGTACTCTGACTCACTAATCACTGCTAGTTCCCTATTTATAGTAGATATTTCTATTACAGTTCTCTTTCTGTTTACATACTGCACTTCTTTCAGTACTTGTATCTTACTTTACTACATGTTTATGTTTTCTAACCTGCTATGATCTGTTGAGATGTACTGTACTCGCTCCAGTCCTGACTAGACCTGTTGATAAATTTTACAGATATCTTGGAGGTTGCCTGCTAGCCTAGAGGAGACATATTAGAGGATGTTTAGATAGTTATTTCATTTGTTTGGAGTTGTATTTGATTTGTGGATTACTGTATTTGAGTTTTGAGATGTATTTCTGGGTTTTGTATCTTAGACACTTAGACTCTATCTCTTGTATCTCTTTTGGATTTCATATTTTATCTATCCTTATCATGATCTACCTTAGATGTGATTGAGACTGTATCTGCTATGTCACCCTCATTCGGGGAGTATAAACTGCTTGGCATTTATATGTTAGATGTTGTGACCTAGGACAGCGTTCTACCGCCGATATTGCGGCGTAGGCTGGGCGTTGTTACGTTCTCGTACCCAAACAGTGGGTGCGGGTCGTGACAAGAAGAGTTTTCAAATCGAAGTTAAATAAGATTCTCAAGGGTCGTCCCGGAAATCTCTCAAGGGATCATAATTGTGATTGAGTACCTTCAAAAATATATCCAAATCCTACTGCAGGCTGTAGTGATACTCTAGTTCGAATACCACTACATAAACTCGACCTGCATGGGCCACCACTAAAAATGTGTCACGACCCGCACCCTAGAGTAAGGGCACGAAAACGTAACAACGCCCAGCCTACGCCGCAGTGTCGGCGGTAGAACGCTGTCCTAGGTCTCATGCATCTAACAGTATAAGACTAAGCAGTTTTTACTCCCCAAATGGGGGTGACATAGCAGAATGTAAACTCAATCACATCTAAGGTAGAGCATAATGGAAGATAGATAAAACATGAAATTCGAAAGAAATACAGCAGATAGAAGTCTAAGTGTCGAAGATACACAACCCAGAAATACATCTCAAAACTCAAATATAGAAATCCATAAATACAACTCAAGACAACTGAAAATAAACTGAGAAAAAAACCTAGCTACCTATACAACTTCTACTGTGTCTCCTCTAGGCTAGCAGGCAACCTCCAAGCTATCTATAAAATTTATCAACGGGTCCAGTCAGGACAGGAGCGAGCACAATACATCTCAACAAATCATAGCAGGTTAGAAAATATAATCATGTAGTAAAGTAAGATACAGGATCTGAAGAAATACAGTATATAAACAGGAAGAGAGAACTGTTATAGAAATATCTACTATAAATAGAGAACTAACAGTGGCTAGTGATGTAGAGTACATGATAGCACATGTGAACGGGACAGATTTGTACATGATCTACACTAAAGAGTTGTACATGATCTATACTACAATAGAATTGTTCACATGACTACTAGCACTCCCCCGTTTCCTCAATCAATACACAAGGATCTAAACAGGATATGTTATTGTACATGATATCACATGGGGCCCTTGAAAGGGTGCACATGATAGTATACATGAAGGCTCTGTGAACATGAGAGTACAAGATTCACAAGAGTGTACATGTATGGTGAAAGCACAGGAGTACATGATGAAAGTGAAACGCACATGACACAATATACCCGATGCTCCCGAGGGGGATAACATCGCATGAAGAGATCCGTATAGTACTAATCCGTGATAATGTCGTGACAGCATCAAGTATAGTAATCTAAAGCAGGAATATAATTCTAAGCAGGATATGAAATGATCAGAGAATGTACTCGCCTGATACCATGAACAGCTGATATGAAAAGATGGCCAACTGGAGTCACAGAGTCCTAGTTATAGCAACATAGGTTATAAAGAGTTCAATTTATATGGTAATTGGAATTATAATACAATCTGCATGATTCTAAGTCAATCTAGGTCAAAGTCAACTTTGGTCAACTATAAAGTCAAACTAGGTCAACTCTAGTCAACTGTGGTTAAACTAGCTAGGGTTGGATCAACAATAGTCAACTAGTCTAGGTTAGCCAATTCTAGGTCTAAACAAACTAAGTATATGCAAATCAAGTATCCAAGATAGCTACTAACTCATAGCCTAAGTCACTTGCTAAACCAAGAACAAAACTAAACCATAAGCTAACAAGGCACACAAACTTAGTCATATAATGTATATATATTATTCACATTCACATATTCATATACATAGATATATATAGAAAAGCTATATATATATAGGCACATACATATATATAGAGAGAGAGAAAGAGAAGTAAAAGAGTAAATGAGTATGTGTGTGTTTGGCATGTTTGTGAAAGGATATGTGTTAATGTTCTAAAATTTAGTGATAGGTAGGTGTATGTGACATGGGTTACATGATATCAAAGGATGTATGAATGCATGTGTGTAAAAGGTTATAGATTAACTCAGTTTATAGAAATACATACATACATACTTACCTTGTATACATGCATACATACATCTCATTTATATTACATTTACATGATACATACATGTATACTTGTATTATATTATACTTATATTTATGCATATTAGATACTTGTATTTATATTAACATATTGCAAACATTCATTACATTCATGCATCTATGTATTACCTATATGTTTTATACATATGCATACATTGTATATTCGTATCATTTCATACATTATCATAGAGACATACAAACATGCACACATCATATATTTCATACATTGTATTACCTTACATATCATGCTATATATTATCATTCATTTCTTTCATATATTACATTATCTTCAAATTGAATACATCATATATGGATACAATACATTATCTTGCATGCTTGCATTCATATATTACATTCTATATTACCTATATACATGTATTTCCTCCATTCATTCATGCTTGCATCATATACTCTACATTACCATACATGTTATTATTATATATTGCATTACAATATTTATACATTATGCATTTATATCTATTATTACATATATATCTTGCATTCATATCTAGCATTTATTATATACTTTCATGCATACATTGTATATCATTCTTTCATTCATGCATTTATGCATTGCTTATATGCATTATATTAATTGTATTCCTACATGCTTGCATTCAACCATATATATATATTAATAAGAGAATATATATCATATATATATCATTTCATTCATCTAACATATCATGCATTACATACTCTATATTCATTTAATATCCATACTATATAGGCTCATAGGTTACACAAAATACATATATCGTATAATTACTCTTCTACTTAAAACTAATACTGTAGCAATTGGGCATTCACTAAATTCTAGGATTAAAGTATGTTATATATCTTTGTTTTAGCTTTCCGAAACTTTAAACGGATCATATTTTCGTGTCCGAAAGGTCCCGGAATCACAAAAACACCGAAACACGTTCGTCTTTCGTACAACTTACACTCAAATAATTTTACAAAAAGTTTCACAACAAATTTGGTTTATTAAAATATATATTTGGAAATCTAACTTCGATACGCTTCTTTTAAAAAAATTAGGAGGTTAATTGGAGTTATGAGCTAAAAGTTATGGTATTTCTAAGTTGCTCTAGCTACTAAAAATGTGGATAAAAATTATGACGAATTTAGGTAGTTTGAGACAAAAGAAACACAAGTATATAACATAATATATCAAGAACTCACTCTCTACACTAATATATATATATGAGACACTATAGAACACATCTCCAATACAAAAAATATGAGATTAAACATGTAATAAATCATTCATACATAACAACAACACATAGTGTGTCCAAATTTGGAGTTTTTCACACATGGACACAACCACAACACAAAGGACACTCCTATGACCTCCAAATGGACACGAATGGAGATACAACTATGGGGGTCATTCCTATGGGTTCAAAATATTTCTATATGCATGTAGGGATGGATTAGAGGAGAGATTATACCTTCCGGGAGAGAGATTCAAAAGAAAATCCTTCCGACACGACACCGACACGTAGAGATTTTAAAAGGACACGAACGAGCTCCGAATCTTCCCAAACTTGGCTAGCACCCTCTAACCATGGAGTAGAGGAGAAATAAAGAAGGTTTGATGGAAGAAGGGGTTGATTTGGAGATGAAATCAATGGAGGTTCATCTCTAAATTAATTTGGGGAAGAACAAGAGAGAGAAAGTGGATGAAAACAAATGAATGAAGGAGTGACTCACTCCTTCCCCCCCATAGATGGCTGCCCAAAAAGGGTGAGGTGTCCCCTATTTGAATGTCCAAAATGCCGTCAACTAATCTATTTGATTTAAATTAGGAATGGGTTAAAGGTTGATGTCAATTTAGTCTAGTTTTAAGTCTCTAATTAAACTAAACCTATCCATAAATAATTAGTCTAACTACTAACTAAAATTAATATCATCTGGACTAAAATTAATATCATGTGGGCCATGCCTAGCTAGTGTGTGGGTCCCACTAGAGTCGAACTACCCCCGGGTCCCCGTTTCAAGTCGGATTGAGTTGAAATTCGAACCCGACTCAAATAACCCCAAAATAATATCATAAATAATAAAATAAATTTCAACCCAAAAATAATATCATAAATAATAAAATAAATTTCAAAAATATTTTAAAAAGTAAAATGATAAAAATACCCCTGTTTCTGAAAACTGGGGGTGACAAGCTGACCGGTACTTTGCCCGCGTGCACCGACCCCAGGTTGTTATTGTAATGAATGTTGCCCACAAACATCCCAGACCGGGTTGGAGTAAGGGAGTCCTCCATCTCCCTATCCATCGGAAGCATGTTGAACCAAGATAGTGGGAAATGACGCTCCATCTGGGAGATATGGATCTCCATCCCGTTGGAAGTTAAACTCTAGTTCTCAGATATCTCCAGAACTTGGGAGTTCATTACCGTTAAGGCATCTCCGAAGAGGAACGCAGGCTTCAAGTGTTCTCC
The DNA here is from genome assembly GCA_029216955.1 of Iris pallida. Lineage (NCBI taxonomy): Eukaryota > Viridiplantae > Streptophyta > Magnoliopsida > Asparagales > Iridaceae > Iris > Iris pallida. The sequence continues at coordinate 13,432,677 of JANAVB010024597.1, forward strand.
CCCCAGCAGTCCTGAATTCATCATCCCTAGAAGAAAGTAGAAAGACTGGTTTTAATGTCTTTCAACCTCTCCATTGGCTCTTCTTTGGGGAGTTGCTTCACCACATACTCAACTATATGGTCAAACCTTACGCCCACAGCAGAATGGGCTCGGCCAACAAAGAGTTCTCCTCCAGGGCTGACTGGCAAACTCACTGAAGAAAGACAAAAAAATAAAGTCAGGAGATGGCCAGGAAAACATTTAAAAGTACTCATGCAGCTCTGTTTGAATGGGTCTTTATGCGGATCGATTTTAACCGAGTTTATACGGCTCTGTTTTAACGGGACCTTATGTGGCTCAGTTTTAATAGAGTTCATGCGGCTCTGTTTTATGGGCCCTTATACGGCTCAGTTTTAACTAAGCCCATACGATTCTATTTTGGTGGGTCCTTATGCGACTCTATTTTAATGGAGTTCATGCGGCTCTGTTTTGGTGGGCCCTTATGCGGCTCTGTTTTAACGGAGTTTATGCTGCTCAGTTTTAATGGAGTTTATACGGCACTGTTTTGATGGGTCCTCATGCGGCTCAGTTTTAACGAATTTCATGCGGCTCTATTTTGATGGAATCTTATGCGGTTCTGTTCAAAGGGACTTCATGCGGCCCAGTTCATCAGAAGCTCATGCGGTTCTGTTCAGTGTGACTTTATGTGGCTCTGTTTTAAAGGCGCTTATGCGGCTCAGTCATGAAGCAATTCTCATGTGGCTCGGACATGGGGCAGACCCCATGCGGCTCGGACATGAGAAGTTCATGCGGCACAGCATATGTGGTTTTATCGTACTGAACTTGGGTAGTTCAATGAAGACGAAGAGTGCATTAAAGGCCAAAGAGAAAGGCTTGTGCATAAAATATGCAACATAACCTTTTTTGTTAGGGTTTGAAGCGTGTAGTCTTCTCCACAAATCTTACCATTGATGGCGGGATGAACGTCAGGGTGAACTTCAGCCGCCGCAGTCGACGAAGAGGCAACTCCTTTGCCCTATGCTGCAGCGCTCGAGGAAGCTTTGGGGGCCATTGCTGATCGAAAAAGGAAGGGAAGATGATGGCTTAGAGCAAAAAAATAGTTGAAGAGAAGAGAAAATAAAGAGTATCTCTCTTCCAAAGAATTCGTATTTATAGGCTGATGAGGGGGGGTGCGGATCGATGGACGCTTCGCATGACACGCCGCCTAGAAAACAAAACCGACTCTTGGATTTCTATCCCCTGCATGCAAAAGATTGCTCGTAATCATGAAGACTGGTCTTAATATTTAAGGCTGACTCTTGGGATCCTATCCCAAAAGATGGCTTTAAATCAAAGCAAATCAAAGGCAATTAAATGAGATGCCTACGTGGCACAGAGTAGTCTATGCGGCCAGAACATCCCATGCGGCCAGAATGTTCATACGGCCAGAACGTCCATGCGGCCAGAACATTCTATGCGGCCAGAGGAGTCCATGCGGCACGGAGATCTTATGCAGACATAGCCATGCTTCATATTCAAAGTATTTCAATTTTGTAAATTGAAAACTTTGAAGGGAGTCTTGTAGAAACATGAAAAAGAATAAGATCCATGCGGCTCAAAGCAGTGGGAGCCTCATGCGGCTCAGAAATTCACTTAGAGCTTTATGCAGCTCAGGAGTCCCCGAGATCTCTATGCGGCTCAGAAAAGCCACGTAGCCGTGGGTAGTTCAAAAGTAGGCATCCACAGCTGGCCATCATTACTATGTGCAGTTGGCTCATTTAATGCTCTAACTTAAATATGGCAACTCTGACACAGAGGATTGGCAGCTCTGACAAAAAGGTAAATGATGACTCTGACATAATGACTCGTTCCTAGAGAAGCAAAAAAAATCTTTACAGTTGGCACGATCCACCAATTCCAAAGCTCTTTATGCGGACCGCTTAAAGGACTTCCATGCGGCTCAGTTGTAAGCACTTCCATGCGGTTCAGTTGGAAGGACTTCCATGCGGCTCAGTTGTAAAGGACTTCCATGCGGCTCAGTTGTAAGCACTTCCATATGATTCAATTGGAAGGACTTTCTTGCGGCTCAGTTGTAAAGGACTTCCATGCGGCTCAGTTGTAAGCACTTCCATGCGGTTCAGTTCGAAGGACTTCTATGCTGCTCAGTTGTAAGGACTTCCATGCGGCTCAGTTGGTAAGCCCACACTCATGCGGCTCAGCTATGACAGTCCTCCATGCGGCTCGCAGCAGTTGGGACACGTGGCAGAGTTGATCAAATCCCAACAATTTAGATTTATTACAATCAACATAACAGGCAGTTGGGACACGTGGCAGGAGAATCGGATTTATTGCCACCAACAAATCATAACAATGCAGATTTGTTGCAATCAACATAACTGCCCAGATTGATTTCCATCAAAACAGTACGGATTTGTTGCAATCAACATAACTGTCCAGGATTTGTTGCAATCAACATAACTGTCCAGATTGATTTCCAACAAACAAGATCAAGGCTAATCTTAACCAATCTCCAGCTGTCCACTTCTCACGGCGCAGTTACTGTACACCCCACTCATCATGGCTTCCTATAAATAGCAAGGTGTCGTTCCCTTGTAAAAGGACAGCCCACACACAGAGAACAATAATCCTCCGAGCACATATACGGAGAGACATCCGAGCAAGAGCATTTCTTCTCCGGAGCCGAAGCTGCGTTCGATCGTCCAAGGAGTAAGGCAGAGTTGTCGTCACTCTCCCGAGCTTCTACCGTCACCCCCAAAATCAAAAATAAATAATTGCACTCTAGATTGCTTTTCTTAGGTTTTGTTCCTAGGCTCTCTTTTGTACAAGCGAGTTTGTAGTTGAAAATCAAAGTTCAGTCCTCCCATAAAACTGTTTTATTCTTTAGATTATCAATGGCAAACATAGGCCTAATAAGGATACACAGAACAACTCAGAGGTGCTATCAACGTGGAAGTTCTATTTATTGGGTGGTTTGTTTGTGATGGACGAAAAAACAACTCAGAGGTAATATGGACGTGGTTGTTTTTCCTGTTAGAAAATTTTGTGGACCTATTACCCTTTTTGTGCACCGATGGTACGGGTAATAGATTTTGAGGCAAACTTTGGTGGAAAAAGAATTCAATGTGGAAGTTCATAGATATGACCAAGAGATGAGATATGAATCCATTCGGAGCAGTCAGAGAGTAAGTTCAGTGGTACCTGAGGGTACATAACTCAACAATCTGGAAGATTTGAAGTCAGAGTGTAAGTTCAATGATACCAAAGGGTACATAACTCACAATCTGAGAGATAGTTGGAAGATGTCGTTTAGACATAATATTTCTTGAGGAACTTGTCGTTGATGGGCATCATGAGCAAGTCTCCATGTAACGACCCAGTCCCAAAATACGTAGGACTAGGAATGTAGACATGCCAGCTGTATTCATACGAAGTACATAGGCTTCGTATGGATACATAAGCTGTAAAATACAGTAGAACCATAACTAATCTCATCCACACAAAATCAATAAATAAAAGATATCATATAATGATAATAAATTATCATTTGTTATATGTATTTGAGCGAAGACAAATCTACTACCAACTATGAAAAGAAATACATGATATACAAAAGAATAATTTTTTGGCGAGCGAAGCGATGACGATCAAAGTGCATTCATCCTCGAAGAAATAGCCACGGCTAGAACACCTACAAAAGACAAGAGTACACACCTAGCGAGATAACCATGTCCTCAGAGGGACGTAACAAGACACATAATATCATGTCATATAAACTGAATAAATATTGCTCAAATAAATAAGTCAATTTAATTATAACATGGTCCAATACACACCTATTGAACTAGCTTATCATCCTCCCAACCAAACAAGAACAGGAGATGGTAAACTAATTCACGGTGACGTATCTTTCCATGTTATGAAACCAATATGGTATCCGGACCCCTACAAGGTTCAATACCTTCTCATGGAAGTAGTAAGTCACACCTACAACCAAACAAGGACAAGATGTGACGAACTAATCCGTGATAAGTTATTGTTCCAAGCTGCGATCAGATACAAGTACGCAAACCAAAAGTACTCGTACCTAACGGATAAGGTAGCCTAACCTTTCCAAGTGAAATATAGTTAAGAACAATCCTTCCTACGTATGGGCCCTATCTAAATGGGATCAGCATGGTCCCCCTTGGGGCACCAGAGGCCCAATCAGTTAGAGCATACCGTTCTGCAGAACGTCAGTGGCCGTCAGTAATCATGGGTGATCTCACTCACATCTCCGACAGAGCTCACGGGTTACAAAAGGAAAAGTGCATCGAAGCCCATACGCTAAGGAATTGTCCTTCCCGCCCAATGCCTACTATGTTGTATCCACAACAGTAAACCTCTATAACCGCTAAGTCAAACTAAGCATGTAACCTCTATTAGCGGTTAATACTATCGTACGGCTTATACGTACCGGTGGCCAGCCAGTCACGCATGTTCGTATTCTACATACGACATACAACTTCATGGTACAACGTGTCAAGGCCAATGAATGCAACACACAAGGTGGTCCCTTAAATCTAGGTATTATGTGTAAGAAAAATAATACATAGCAAGAAGTATAACTCAACAGTAAGTTCTAACAGGTTATGCCATGTATCACAGTTTATTTTGCATAAAGAAAATAATGAATAATGCATGAAATATGAGCTAAAATAAATAAACAACAAATGGCAAGGTGACTTACCTGGTTGGACGGCTGGTGTACTGCAATGATCAAGATGGCATGGATTATGATTTCGGTGCAACAATTATGCAAGGTGACCTCTGATGGTGGCACGGACAGTTCCATTTGGTCTGGGACAGTCAATTAGCTAAGGATGGTATAGGGAGGTTCGAGATTTGTAAGAAGGTAGGAAGGAATTGATTTAGGCATGGACAAGAATAAATATTCAAAGAATTTGGTATAATAAAATAGCTATAACTATTTTTATAAATACTTTTTATTTGAAAACCAAATTTGAAAATCAATTGTAGATAAGACTATATTTCTCTTGTATTCAAAAATTCAAATAGTTACTTGAAAAATATAGGAAAACAATTTACGATAAAAACTAATCTTTATCAAATATAATTTTTAAACTAAAAAGCCATATACTAATAGAAGACAATTCAACAATATTCTAGGGCTCATAAACCCAATTTGGAAAATAAGTATTAGCACAATACAAAATTTTGTTATAACATAATTTAGAAAATACTAATAAATAGTTTTCAAAGTAAATAATAATTTTAATAATAATAATAATAATAATAATAATAATAATAATAATAATAATAATAATAATAGCAACATTAATTCTTGTAATAATACATATATACATGTAGCTATATACTTGATATTTAAAAATATTAATAACAAAATAACAACTCAACTACTATTTTCCTACACACACTTAATTAGTAGTAATAATAAAAATAGTAACAATAATAATAATAACGACACTAATAATAATAATAATAGTAATAATAAAAATAATTTTGTTAACAAAATATCTAATTGCGGCTGGCTGCTACACTTCTTTAAACCATCAAAAGTAAAACAATGAGTGTTCAAAAACCAAGGAACACAAAATAATTAAAAGAACAAAAAGAAAATAGAAGCAAGCAAACAAGAAGTAAAATAATAGAATAAAATTAAAATAAATAAAAATAATAACGCAGCAAAGCTCTGCTCTTCATTAACTAGAGAGAGAGAATGTGATTTAGGGATTTGAGAGGGAGAGAGAGAAGGAACGGAGAGGTGGAGTGAGGAAGAGGCGGAGGGGATCGGCGGAGCTGCCGGAGGTGACTCAAGAAGGAGAGAGAAAGGGGCACTGCTCCGGCGTTGGATAGAGCTCGGCCGACGCTTGAGGCAGAGGAAAGAAAGGAACGGCGGTCGTCGCCCACGAGGGCTCGCCGACTGATGCGCGGTGGCTGGCTAGGGCTAGCGCCGGCGGCGGAGCACTTAGCTCGCGGTGGGTGCCACGGACAGCGGGACGAGGAAGATCTACCTGGGTGGATGGCGTACGTCGGCGCGTAGGCCGGAGGTTGGTCGTGGCCGCGACGGTGCATGGCCGGCTGAGGTAGGGTTTTCCTATTTCCTCTCTCTTGGTGGCGGATTAGGGTGTTCCGGCCGGTGGCCGTGGCGATGGTGCGTGACGGTGATGTTGGTTTCGATGGTCGGAGGCTGTGTGGGTGTTCGTCGGATTAGGGTGGTTGGCGAAGGGGTAGATGTTGGTGGTGGCGTTGATGTGTGGTTGGTGGTGGTGGACTCGGTAGGCGTTGGAGGTTTTGGCAGGAAAGTGGTCGGGACAGGTGGTACGGGGCATGGAGTGTCAGGGTATCAACGAGGGGCTAGTGGTGGTATCAGTAGGCTATAGTGGTGACAGGGCAGCAAGCGGAGCAGTACACGAGGGTGGCGGTAGATGGCGACGGGTGTACGGTGGCGGGGTCGATATTGGCTGGATCGGGTGACGAAAGCTGGTGTGCTACGGTTGTAGGTGCTATCTGTTGGTAGAGGCGAGGAAGACGGGTTGGTGGTCGGGAGTTCGACAATGGTGGTGGTGACGTGGATCGGATGTTGTGGCTTCTCTAGAGTTATGTTTTAAGGTTAGGACTTGGTGTCGGAGAAGGAGGATGATGTGTCCGTGTGTGGACACGAAGATGGTGACAATGTATATGTAAAAAGGTAGATTAGAATAAGATTAGAAAGACACCCGGGGTCGGACCCGAGGCCGTCACGGCTGATACGGACGAGATGGACACCGACACGAGGCACGTACACTTTGTGGAAATTTTGTGGAAGAATTTGTGAAGAAAAACATAATGTGGATGCTCCCCTATATATAGGGTTGAGGAGAATCCTAATTGGATAAGGATTTGGACCCAATTTAATTATTTAAATCAAATTTGTGTTCAATCTATACTTAGATTGTAGATAATATAAAATTGTGACTAAATCCTTATTGAAAAATCTAAATAAATTTATTTTAAAAAAAATTTGATTTATTCAGAATAACTAGTTTAAAAAATTAACTTTTTATAGTTCAAAAATATGCTATAATATTAATTTCAAAAATTTTTACTATTATTTAAAAATAAACTAATAGATAATTACGAAATAGGTATACACAAATAATATTTACATAGTTATGCTTTTCTAGTAGACAATAAAAAATATTATTTGTTATTAATAACTGTTAGAAGTGAAAGGCTTTATAAATAAAATAACAAACTTTAAAATTTTGGTACGATAACAATATAATTATTATATATATTATTTTAAAAATATCCTTGATAATAAAATCAAAAAAAAATTCTTAAAATATTTACCTCGCACAAATTCGCACTCGACGAGAAAATACGAAAAACGCAACTCGCGTACGACGTATAATACGACTATACGACTATGCGACGTACAAATACAAAACAAAAAAAATTAGTACCAAATTTAGAAAGAAAAAAAATAGAGTAGAAATTTAGGGGTTTTACACTCCATTTTGTTTTGCGAGACGGTACGTGCCATTGGAGAATACGGTTTCGATGATCAACGGACCCTCCCATTTAGGGTGGAATTTGCCGGGGGTCTTGTGAGTTATGACCATTGGTCTGCGAATAGCCAAGGCGAGATCGCCGACTTGGAATATTCTTTGTTTTACTTTCTTGTTGAAAGCTCGAGAGATGCGTGCTTGGTAGAGCTCTGTGCTTTGTTGAACTTGTAAACGCTTCTCGTCTAACGCTTCCAATTCTTGTAGCCGTCGGCGGTAGTTATCGTATGACGTTAACCGGTAAGTAAGGGCCACTCGAAGTGGGAGGATCCGAGTCTCCAAGGGAAGGACTGCCTCGCTCACGTAAAATAAGAAGAACGGTGTTTTTTCTGTAGTCATCCGAATCATGGTACGATACGCCCATAAGCACTCGCCAAGCTTTTCATTCCAGTCGTGTTTGTTTGAAGACACAAACTTTTTGAGAAGCTTGATTATGGTTTTATTGAAAGTTTCAGCCAGACCGTTAGTCGATGGGTTATATGCTATCGAGGCCATGTTTTGAATCTGATTATTGTCACAAAATTGATAGAAAGCGTGGCTTACGAACTGCAGATCGTTGTCATGAATAATCCTCTAGAGCAGTCCAAAACGGTAAATGATATAATATTTTATGAAGCTAATCACGTTTGATGTCTTCACCTTTGCAAGCGAAACAATTTTTGCCCATTTGGAGAAGTAATCGGTGATAATAAGTATGAACCGATGCCCCCTAGATGATGGTGGGGTGATTGGTCCAATGATGTCCATTCCCCTTGCTTTAAATAGAAAAGAGGCCACTATTGGGTACAAGAATTCAGATGGCAGATGTATGAAATCTGTGTGGATCTGGAAAGCCATGCACTTCGTTGCATAATCAACTGCATCTGCTACCATTGTGGGCCAGTAATAACCCATCCGGCGGAGACGATCTTGCAATTTTGGGCCAGGTTGGAAAGCCCCGCAAGCACCGTCGTGAGCCTCGCATAAGGCTTCTTTGCCTTCTACTTTTAACAGACATCTTAATAGTAGCCTATCGTAGGATCGTCGATATAACATTTTCGTCTCCGTATTATAGAAGAATCTGAGAGAGCGTCTTCTGATTGAAGTTGCTTCCTTCACATTCTCTGGCAGAATTCTATAGACTGCAAAGTCGATGAGCGGGTGTCTCCAGTCTTGTATGTCATTGGTTATCTGGATGGAGTAACTCGTACACATTTGAAGTTTGTTCTTGGAACAGACCAGCTTATGGCCTATTACGTCGACTAGATGATGAGTATTATTTGGAAGTGACAAGGAAGCGGTAACGCCTGCTAGGGCATCAGCTTCGATATTTTGGAGCCTTGGAACATGCTCTATAAAGAATCCTTCTAAGGTTGCAATGATGGCAATTGTTGTCTGATAGTAGGGAATTAGGTCCTCATTGCAAAACTCGTATGAATCTTGGATCTGGTTAACAACCAACTATGAGTCACCATATTCTTCCAGGTACTTGATCCCCACTTCATTTACGAGTTAGAGTCCGATGACTAGAGCGTTATATTCGGCTATGTTATTTGAACATGGTTCTGTAAGAGAATATGCCCGATTGACCACTAACCCAGAGAAAGAAATTAATACTATCCCAACTCCACCTATAATATCACCTTGTGGCCCAGTTCTTGAAGCACCGTCAAATAACATTTACCAAATGGCGTTGTATGAAGTCATGTTTGAGGCGATAACTTCGTCGAGAATTTTTTCATAGATTCTGGCTGTTTCTGAGCCTGGGTGGGCTGCTAAGAAGTCAGCCAGGGCTTGACCTTTGATAGCCTTCTGCGGAACAAAAACTATGTCGTATGGGGATAATAATATCGCCCAGGTGGCTAGACGAGAACTGACTACACCTGGCTTGGTCATGAGAAACTTGAGAGGATTAACTCATAAAATAATATGGATGGTCTGCCCTGTCACATAGTGTCGTATTTTCTGAATGGCAAATACTAGGGCAAAGCACTCCTTCTCCACGATGGTGTACCTATGTTCCGGCCCTACCAGCATCCGGCTGAGATAGTAAATGGCTTGTTCATGTCCCGCTTTATTATTATGTGCTAACAAAGCACCAAGGGAGTTTTCTATCGCCTATAAATAAAGCAGGAAGGGCTTTTCGGTGACCGGGGCTACCAGAACTGGCGGATTCGTCAGGTACTCCTTAAAATCATCAAAGGCACGCTGACATTCCTCATTTCATACGAAAGAGACACCTTTCCTCATGAGTTGAGTGAAGGGTTGACATCATCCTGAGAGGTTAGATATAAACCTCCTGATATAGTCTAGTCTTTCCTGAAGGCCGCAGAGTTCACGGAGGTTCCTCGGTGGACTCATCTCCAGGATTGCTTTTGTTTTGTCGGGATCTATGTGAATGCCCTGGGAAGTAATGACAATGCCCAAGAACTTCTCGCTGGACACGTCCAGGAAAGACTTGGTGGGATTCATCTTCAGGTTGTGTGCTCGCATGAGGTAGAACACTGTTCTCAAATTTTATAAGTGATCATTTTTGGAGCGGCTTTTGACGGAAATGTCATCAACGTAACACTCCACTGTCTTACACGAATGACCTCTGAAGATGACACTCATAGTCCGTTGATATGTAGCACTAGAATTCTTCAGGCCAAAGGGCATGACCGTATAATAATACACGCCGATCGGTGTTTGAAATGACATATGCTTCTCATCATCAGGAGACATTTTGATTTGATTGTATCCTGAAAAGCCATATATAAAGGACATACGCTCGAAGCCACACGTATTATCGATCATTATGTCGGTGATCGGAAGAGAAAATTCATCCTTAGGTCATGTCGCATTCAGATTATGGAAATCGATGCAAATTTGGATCTTTTTGTTCTTCTAGATAACTGGTACTATGTTGGCTACCTAGTCTGGGTGCTGCTCTTCATGGATGAAATGGCTAGCTATATGCTTATTTACTTCTGCTTCAATAGAATTCATGATGCCCGGACGAAATTACAGCTGCTGTTGTTTGACTGGTTTTGCGTTCGGATAAATAGTGAGCTTATGAAGTGCGATCCCGGTGTTTAACCCTAGCATGTCTTTATAGCTCCAGGCAAAGACGTCGATATATTCTCTTACGAGTTGCAACAATGACTCCTGCTCACCGTCTGTCAGAATTTTACAGACGAAGATTGGCTTTGGAGAGGATTCATCACCGAGGTTAACTTGCATGACCTCGTCCTCAATGGGAGGATCACGAAGTTCAAAGCGTTTCTTCCATTGTGCATCTAGTTGTTGTACCCACGGCTTCAACTCAAGTGGATCGAGTAGATCTTAGTTTTCCTCATCGATATCAACGGATGTCATGTTGACAGATAATGTCTGTCTAAATATATCTCCAATACTGCTATTGGAGTCATAAATAGGTGATTCGTTCGAATAAGAGTGCCACTCGCATTCTTCATCAGAACTTTTGGGCGTTGTTGGTGGTATAACATACCCGAGGCCGTATCTGGATTTGTGATAATGGTCATGAGGTTTCTCTACAGATGAGGACGACTGTAGAGGCAATCACCGACTACTGCCATTATTCAGACCCAGGGTAGCCTCCATGTCATACCTCTACTTTTGCATGAAGTACTTGGCTTGAGGACTATACAGGTAGAGCGGTAATCTTCCAGCGTCGGGTCCGAGATCGGACTCTTGTGGCATGAAAGATTGAGGACCTTCTTTTTGGTAAAAGATGATCGTGTGATCCCATCCTCTTCTGTCTGGGACCAAGAAGTAAGCACCTTTAATGGGAGAAAGTTGATTTGGGAGTATGGATGGTTGTCCCCCGTGTGTACAGGTTAATGTCTAAATAGTCCCGTGTAACATATATTAGATTAGACTTATCATACTCAGAATAGTCTAACGATAGCCTCTTATTGATGAAATAAGGAATTTTGTCCACATGGATTGCATCATCAGTTGAGGGGCTATCCACCTGTGTAACCCGATATTTGGCGAGTTCTATGTCCTCATCGGCAACCCCCTGCGAGCTTAGAGGTCGGGATGCTATTTTGGACAACTTGACCACCAAGGCTTCAGCTTGAGGTATTGAATTGCCTGATAGTGTTGGATCGACACTTTGTTGCCGACTCGTCTTAGAAAGACGGATGACAATTGGCTCAGCAAGGTACTTTGTGTCTCCCGGTTGCCTTTGAGTAGATTTTGGCAATCGGATCACCATCGGCGTTACAGAGGGCCCTACATCTTTCTGTTGCCTTTGATTGGATTTTGACAGTCGGATCACCATCGGCCCTATGATAGGTTTTGGCTCCTGGCTGGATCTCGGGAGCTGGATGACCATTGGTTCCAACTACGTAGGTAAGGTAGGATAACTGAGCACCTCTTTATGCAAAGTTGCGACGAGGGGTGCGGCCTGGAGATGAATTCTCAAGGGTTCTTCTGGCCCTGTGATGGCCTCCAGTTCGTCAGTTAGATGTTTCCTGGATCGATGTCAGAGAATTCAGTTTTCACAAAGCTGTGCTTACTGACATACTTGAAGCACTGGTAAAGGGTGGATGGCACGATCATATAGTCATGTATCCACAGATGCCCCAAAAGGATATTGTAGGGCGTGTCTACATCTATGACGTAGCAGGTAACCTCCGTCTTTAGGTCACCAATCTGATATTTCAATCGGATCTTCCCTTGGAGATAGCTTCTTTCCGAGTTAAAACCGCTAATGGCAGTGTTGGTCGCCGCTAGCCGGTGCATAGGGATGCCAAGAAGTTGGAGCAAGCTTTTCGGGATGATGCTTATTGACGAGCCAGGGTTGATATGCATCTGATCCACCTTGATGTCAACTATGTATCTAGTGTAGTACAAGGGGCGATCATGTAAGTTGGACTTGAACAACATGTCCTGTGGAGTAAATATGATGTTGGGCATCGCATCTGTGCCATTGCTGCCCTGTAGATCTGCTGACGGGACTTCCCTTGGAGGCTTGACCTGAGCTAAGTAGGCGTTAGCATTTTGGAGTGCTTCGCTCAATGCGACACGAAGATCCTTGGAGAGACTTAGGAGCTCGTATAACATTAAATTTGCTGGCGTATTAGCCAATTGTGCTATTATGTCAAAGTTATAAGGTCTCTCTAGTCCCTGAGGTGCATCGTTACGGAGTGGCCTGTCGAAGCGGCTTTCCTTTGGCTTGGACTTATCTGCCGGTGGAGGCTGAGATGGCCTTAGAGCATCAAAGGAAGGCAACATTGTCGGCTGAGGATCTTCGACTGAACTGTCCCGTGTATGCTAGACTTGTGCTCCAGACTGGGTAACAATGGCTGCCGCTTCCTCAGCTTCGACTGAAATTGTATAGCAGGATCTAGACTTCCTGTCCTTTTTCTAATTGGTAGGAGAAGGCACCTCCTGAGTAACTTCGGGCACTAAGTCCGGATGTACCCACATGATCTCTCCTTGCGATATAGTGAGAGGTACCAGTCCAAATGTCTGGTTTCAGGCGGGTGGAAGATTAGTGACCTCTATCATTGCCCGAGGGACAGGTATTACCCCGTCTGGAGTGCTTGTTGGAGGGAAGTCACCGAACTTAATTGACACCATATTCACCGCCACGGTAACCTCTTCAAGGTCTATCGACAGAGCTTTGGAGTCGATAAGACTCTGGATGTACCGCTTTAATTGGAAGCAGCCATGAGTGGAATAATGGACATAGCGGTAGAAGTAACAAAATTTTGGGTTCTCCATTTCTGCCGCTCGGGGCTCGCGCCTTGGTGGAGGGAGCTAGATCCTGCCCCCTTGCAAGAGCATATCGAAGATAGGTTTGACATGACTATCTTCAAATGAGTAATTCACCTTGGGCCACTGACCTTCCGCCTATTTTTGTTCGGGCTTCTGGGTCGCATCAGCGACCATGGTCTGTTTGCCCTTATTATCCTGGTTGGAGCCACTATTATTGTTGCTGGAGGTGGAACCAGGATGTTTTCCCTTATCTTCTCTATCTGGGATGTGTAATCCCAGCTGATGAGCCTTCTTCAATTTTGCCTCCGCATTGGTAGCACTTATGATAAAGGTCATCCAATCCATGAGCTGATCGTCGTCCATCTAGAGGCTAACTACGGGAAGCAACTTCTTCTGGCAGATTTCAATCAAGGAGCTATTGTGATTGCCTTGGGGCAATCGTATTGCGGTTTGGTGAAATAGCTTGATATAGTTCCTTGTTAACTCCCTCTCTCCCTAAACGACGTCCATGAGAGATAACATCGTCACATCATGCCCCACTTCGTAGAATCTTTCCAGGAACATGTGCTTGAAGCCGTCAAAAGAATGGATGCAGTTGTCGGGAAAGTTGCGGTACCAGTCGAATGCGATCCCCTCCAATGCTTCGATGAAAAACGTGTGAGGATGGCGTCACTACGCGACAAGTGGTCGGTTGTGACTTCAAAGTAAGTTATGTACCTACTAGAAGAGGTCTTCCCATCATATAAATCGATATGAAATGGCTTGCACCGTAGTAGAAAAGGCACATCCCTCCATGTATCGTGATACGGCTGCCGTATTCTGAGATCCCGAAAGGAATCTTGGGCATTGAACATTGCTCGAAGCTCCTGGACTTCCTTTCTTGCCTCCTAAGGGATAATCACCCAAAGGAGGGGCGATCGTGTTGGAGTTTGCGTTGACAGTGAGTCCCAAGCTTATTTGTCCGGGCATCCTTGCTGGTTGAGTTCGCAAGGCGGCTTTGATTTCGTCTACGGACTTGACCAAGGATAAGAGCATGGCTTCAAGTACTTCTAGACGTTGTCGGTCAAAATGTGCTTCATTATTATCGTCAGCCATAAAGAATGTCCTCACGTAGGTAGAGGTGGAAGGGATCGTAGCAGAGGTGCTCTCTGTGTCGTACCCATGTACAGAGAAATCATCAGGGAATGTCGGAATGTCATCTTCCTCGAACTTGGAAGGGGTGCTACCCCCTGTACAGGAAGCCGCAACATCTTGGCGAGGGTGGTGGCCCTCAATGAAGTCTAAGTCTGTTATGCAGTTTTGGGGGATCTCTATACCCTGTGTGTTCTTGGTACACCGGGTTGCCGCATATATTGGGAAGACTGCTACCCCCGACTTCATCTACCCCCAGGGGGGTCGAGGATGCACCCCAGGTGTTGGAAGCTTCTTTTTGGACCGAATGCCTAAATAGACACCCCTTGTGGTTGTCGGTGACAACCCTCTAGATGAGGGTCTCCTGATAATATTGGCCGAGATTGCTGGGCTGGAAGAGCCTATCTTCTTTCCGTCCTTGCCCGGAGGAACCTTCTGAGTTGAATTACAGGAGGTGAAAGAAACTCCTTGCCTTCCAGAATTTGTACCTATTTCTTGAGTTGTTGTCGGACAGGTGCTGGCTGCTGCATTCGTTGGAAAACTGACTTCCGACCTTCAGGTGCTGTCGATTTGTCGCAGCAGCAGTTAATGATAACTTGTGTGCAACGACGTACCGAGAGGGACTCATCGCATGCCAATGCTTCTACCTTGCGTTTGTGAGTAATCACCTGACGTAAGTCGGTAGCAAGCTGATCTACTTGTGCACCAAACTTGTGGACTCGGGTATCCCGAGCGCACAGGTACTTAGGTATCATGTTTGCTCCATGATCCGAGGCTAGTAACGGTACTTGCTCTGGATCATTAGATGGAGACTTTAAAGACCCACCCTGTCCGTTAGCCTAGGGGGACTGGACGCGGGTGGTTCTGTACAACTTTCCATCAGGAGGCCGTGTAACAGTCAACGGGGCCCGCTGACAATCAGCAACTTGGACAGTTGACTTGGCTTGTTGGGTCTGCACTGCCAAAGACTTCTTTGACTTAGCACCCGAAGGTGCATAGTAAAAAGTGTCCAGATTGATATATCCCACATTCTCAATGGGCCGCATGGAGTCAGGCCCGCATGAGAGACAGTTGAACACAGAGCTTCTGACAGGGCCGCATGAGACATCCTATGTTAGGCCAGGATTGGCTGTCGTATGTGCTATCTTTTCGCGTCCAGAGCTGGCTGCCGCATATGCCATCTTCCCGTGGTCAGAGTTGGCTGCCGCATGGGCCATCTCCTTGTGGCCAGAGTTGGCTGTCACATGAGTTGTCTGCCTGCGGCCATAGTTGGCTACCTCATGGACAGACTGCCCATCTCTCTTATGCGGCTTCTTCTTTGTCCGTATGGATTTCCCTTGTGCTCCCAAAAACTTAGCATCGTAGTATTTTTCTCTGCTGGATTTGGGGACAGTGGGGTCCTCTGCGGTCGGAAGCAAAGTCGCATGAGAGCTTTGGTCACCATCTTGGGCTGCAGAAGGAGCTTCTTCGAGAACTTGGTCGGGGAAAACAGTTTTGCGCATCAACGTCAGTAGAAGCATGGAAAATACTAAAGAAAATGAGTCATGCGGCCAGAAAAGATTCATGCGGCTCAGAGAGTCATGCGACATAAGGAGCTATGCGGCCCGAGGCATTCCATGCGGCTCAGAAGACACGTGGCCTGACAGTGCTCCCCTCCGACCCATGCTGCATTAATTGCTTTGACGGCTGACCCCTCTGAAAAGTTGACAGCCCTGACACAAAAGCAGGTAATTATGACTCTGTCATAATGATGAATCTCTAGGGAAGAGAAAAGAGATCTCTGACACAAATCCCCCGAGAGCCATAAAAATGTCACGTGGCCTTGCCACGTGGGTTTTCGTATGCGGCTCACTTCTCATGCGGTTCAGAATGAGTCCTATGCAGCTCAGGCCAAGAAAGCCTCATGCGGCTGGAGCAAAGAACTTCTCATGCGGTTCAGAGTGAATCTGTCCTATGCGACTCAGGCCATGAAAGCCTCATGCGGCTCGAGCGAGGACTTCTCATGCGGTTCAAGAGGATCATGTCCATGCGGCTCAGGCGGATATGTATCTATGCGGCCCACAAAGATTACTCCCCTGTGGTTCGAGGGCTCAAGTGAGGGCCACTGCCCAGGCAGCCCTGACACATGGGCTTAACCATATGCGGCTCACATTCATATGCGGCTCACTCGTCATGCGGTACAGATCCCCCCAGCAGCTCCTAGGACACGTGTCCTAAACCGATTAAATCCTCAGATTTGTTGCCATTAAAGATTGGGTCAAATTCCAATGATCTGGGACACGTGGCAGAAGAATAGATCTAATTTATTCGCAGATATCAGAAAATCAGTACAAGGAAGATTTATTCCAATCAGCATTAATTGCTAATGGGATTTGGTGTAATCTACACCTAATGGCTCGGATTCGTCACAATCAGAAATGAACGGCCTAGATTGGCCAATCCCCTGGCCGCCGCCATCTCCAAGAGCTAATCATTGGCAACCCTAATGATCACATCCCACTATTATAAATAGCAAGGTGCCATGCCCTTGTAAGATATATACAATATCAGAGAGAAATACGTATATACAGAGAGACTACTCCCCAATAGTCAAAGAGAATACACAGAGAGAGAGAGAGAAGCCAGAAGAGCAACAGAGGAGCAAGAAGAGCATTTCTTCATCAACGCCAACCATCTTTTCACAAGGAGTCAAGGCTGCATACCGATCGTCCAAGGAGTAAGGCAGGGCTGCCGTCGCCTTCCCGAGCCTCTATCGTCACCCCCCAGAATCAAAATAAACAATTGTACTTAGACTGCTGTACCTAGGTTTTCGTCCCTAGGTTTCTTTGTACAAACGAGTTTGTAACTGAAGTAAAAGTCCGGTCCTCCGATAATTGTTCTGTTCTTTTATATTTCATGGCAAACACGATGGCGACTCTGCTGGGGACTAACTTCTCCACGGCTGAGGAGTTGGTGATGCAATCGGATGCAGCCAAGCTTGGCTCCACGCAACAAAAGATGGTCGCCCGGTTCGACCAACAGGCGTTCGAAGAAATGCTCTCCGACAAGAGCACTGGCCCGGTCCAAAAACGAGTCCGCACAAGGAAGGCCCGTAAGGAGTGGAGACCCCGATCCTACGTTCCTACTGAAGCTCTTGAGGAGACGCCCTCTGTTGTTCAAGACGGCGAGCAAGATTCCCCTGCGGCCCCACTTCAGATCGTAGACAACTCTGCTGTCCCCAAGTCCGGTAGAAGAAAACACTATGATGCTGGACTTGCAGGGGCAAAGAGGAACTTTATGAGATCCGAGCCGCAGGAAAAAAGCTCATGCGGCTACATCCTCCAGCCGCATGAAGAAAACTCATGCGGCCATATCTGTCAGCCGCATAGCTTATGCGGCTACAGTTGCCAAACACACGGATGAAACTCGTGCGGCTATG
Source organism: Iris pallida (assembly GCA_029216955.1). NCBI lineage: Eukaryota > Viridiplantae > Streptophyta > Magnoliopsida > Asparagales > Iridaceae > Iris > Iris pallida. The sequence goes on from JANAVB010024597.1 coordinate 13,450,503, forward strand.
GGAGTCAATCGCTTGCAGAAAATCCATGCGGCCACAATTGCTGTAAAACCCCCTAATTTTTAATTATTTTTTATTAGACTTAAAAAAAATGAATTTTATGCAATGCATGATTTTATTTATATTTTTTTTTATGATCCGGTTTGGCCAATTCAGTCCGAACTGGACCTGGACCAAATTTAAGCCCATGTAGGCATGTGGTGGGACCAAGGTGGCCATATAGGAATATTTTATGTGTGTACAAAGATTTTTAAATAATTTTGGGACTTGTTGAATATTTATTGACTTTCGGTACAAAATTTATATTTTATTAATAAAATAATATTTTACAAGATGGTATGATTTTTGGACCCACACATGGGTGAACGGTAAAGTTCACCCATTGGAACGATTATTATTATTTTATTGTAATTTAAGTTATTTCATGGAGATTAAAATATGTTCATTCTATTTAGATATTATTATTATTATTATTGAGATTGATTTATTTTAAGATGAATTTATATATATATATATATATGTAAATATATTTAAATATATTAAATATGTGGATATGTGATATTTAAAATATTATTTGTATTTAAATAATTTTTGGATATATATAGTAATAAATATAAAAGATTTGATTTGATTTGAAAAGAATATGAAAAAGGAAAAAGAATAAGAAAAGAAAAGAAAAAGAAAAAGAAAAAAAAAAAAAACAAAGCAGCCCACTAAAAGTGGGCGGGACCCCCACCATGTACTTGCACGCTGTGGAAGACCAACCAACCCGTGGGTTTTTTTTTGTTCTTTTTTTCTTAGTACTAAACCTATAGTATTAGGTTTTAGTAAGAGGTTGTTATAAATACATCTTTTTCTACAAACCTCAAAACTCTAATCTTCCAAAACGAAAGTTGGGGCTGAACATACCCTCTTCGCCTAAGAGATCGTTTCACCAGCAACGGAGTTGTGTGCACGACGAACGGAGCATCGGAAGTCAGCCCCGCGTCACCCACGGAGCAGTTTTTTCACTCAAGGTACCCTACTTCCCTACGACGTAACTTTTTGCTCGTAACTCCGATTTTCGATCCGTAAAATATTCTGGAAAGTAGACTTGACTCTCTTCGAGATCCCTCAGATGGATTTTGACATGGCCATCCAACTTGTTCGAAAAATCGAGACGAAGTTGAAGAAAAACCCACTTTTCTGAATATTAAAAACTGCTTTGAAACACCAACTTCTCGGCCACTTTTCTTGCTGTCCATTAAGCTTTCGTAAACACTAATTGAAGGTAGTCAAAGACAACCTAACCGAGATTGTAACGCACCTTTTCGATTCACTTTTTATCTAGTATGTAGAAAGTTACACGTTGTTAAAGTTTTCCAAAAAACTGTAAATTTTATTTTCAAAAAGTAGAGAAACACCCCGATACGGTGTCTGTCCCGACAAACCAGGCGACGTGGTCGCGCACTATACGCATCGAAAGACGCGTATGGATGTTGTCGACGTGTGGGAACTGACGGAACCCGATTTCGTTGCATATGCGCGACGAAATCTGTACGTATCCGTCGGGATACCCCGTATCGACCCTTTGCAAATTAATTCACAACTTTGTGCACACTCATCATATCGCGATGAAACTTGCGCCATTGGACTCGAAATATTTTTTTGGTCCTGTGAGCCAAGTTTGGTCCGATTCTGAGACCGTTGATCTGGACGCTATTTTGGCGGGCCCACAATCCCACTCAACGGACAATTTTGTGCACGGCCCACCGGAATCTAAAATTGGACATACCGTTGGGTTTGTCTCATCAAAACAAATTCGTAGACATGTAGTTTGACGACTTTAGAGACCGTAGGTTCTGGCGCGCATTTCGGTGCAAAGCGGGTCCAACGGCGGACATCGTTTTGACCCGAAATTACGATTTTGTTCCTGTTCCAGAATTTGACTTTTGGACAGGCGTTTCCCAGGTATATCTTTTATTCCAAACTCGTTCGTGATGTTTGTTTCAGCATCCGGAGCTTTTTGTGGATTTTGACTTTCGGGTTGACGATTCTGATTGATGGATTTTTGCTGCTTCTCGCACCACCCTTAGGCAAGATACCTTGCCATTATACTGTTTATTATTAGTTTGCATTTTATTACATATCACTGTTCATTTATTTCTAGTTCTTGATGTACTGCCTGCTCAGTGATATTAGATGTATTTTGTTATTTATCCTTTGGTGGCATATGGACCTAGAGTTAAGGGACTACCGTTGTAGTGTATTGCATATACCTTGAAATAGTTGTATCACGAGGATGTGTGAGATGAGTATCATGTAGAGGTTCTTGTGTGTGGGCTGATCCCCCATGTGCATGCGTTATGGCTAACTGCTAATAGAGGCGTGTTAGGAGACTTAGCAGTTAGTAGAGATACATGGTCGTGGATGCGACTTGACAGGTAAATTTTGTACCAAAAGTCAATAAATATTCAACAAGTCCCAAAATTATTTAAAAATCTTTGTACACACATAAAATATTCCTATATGGCCACCTTGGTCCCACCACATGCCTACATGGGCTTAAATTTGGTCCAGGCCCAGTTCGGACTGAATTGGCCAAACCGAATTATAAAAAAAAATATAAATAAAACCATGCATAGCATAAAATTCATTTTTTTTAAGTCTAATAAAAAAAATAATTAAAAATTAGGGGGTTTTACAATTGTCAACCGCATGCGGCCAGCCTGTACGGTCGTGACTCCTAGCCGCACCAAAACAATTCGTCCGACGGCAGAAGACAACCGCATACAGACAGCCTGCACGGTACCAAAATCTAGCCGCATAGCATCCGTTTTATGCTTCTCTCGATCAGTCTTCGACCGTCTCTCATGCGGTCATGACCCTGATGGTTCTCTGGATGATAAGCCAGATTCTGTGGTATCCAACTTGGACTCCTCCTATTACGCACCCACAAGTGCTAAAAGGAGGAAGTCTAGGGCAGCACGGGCTCATCAAGCCCAGTCAGCTGTCCCAACCTCTGACTATCGGGACGTCCCGTTGACTATCACACGGGCCTCGGATGAGAAGTTGTATACAACCTCTCGAGTCCAGCCCCTGGCAGCAAACAGACAGAGTGATTCCTATATTGGACTTTGCATTTATACAAAGTCCAATATAAAAGATATACCTAGGAAACGCCTGTCCAAAAGTCAAATTCTGGAACAGTTGGTAGTGGACTTTGTCTTCGCCCAACTATGGTGTACATGACAAATTCAAAGTTTCTTTTATATCCTTATTTATCTATGTGGATGAGATTTAGTACCTTGGTTACTGCATTTTACAGCTTATGTATATATACGAGGGTCCATATACTTCGTATGTATACAGCTGGCATGATTACGTTTTAGTCCTACGTATTTTGGTTTAAATATTTGAAAGTTATGAAAAATGGCGATGACAAAGTCCACTACCAACCAAATTAAATATGAAAAAAAAATATACAAGGAAAGAATTTAGCAAGCGAGAGCAATGGCGAATCCAAGAGCAATCACCACGAAAGAAGGAATGGCCTTAGCTAGAGCACCTGCAAGAAATCACGAAACACACACCGGGCGAGATAACCAGGTCCTCAGAGGGACGTAACAAGATACATCAACATGCCATATAATACTGAATATAAATATGCCACAATCAAAGAAAGTGACAAGACACTATAAGGTAATCTAACAAACTAAAGTGAAAATACAGTTAAGAACAAACCTTTCGTCGCATGAGCCCTGGCTGTACCTGTCAAGTCGCATCCACGACCATGTATCTCTACTAACTGCTAAGTCTCCCCACCCAATGTACCTGTCAAGTCGCATCCACGACCATGTATCTCTACTAACTGCTAAGTCTCCTAACACGCCTCTATTAGCAGTTAGCCCTATGCCTACATGGGCTTAAATTACCTTAAACCAAAATACGTAGGACTACATGGGCCTACGCATGCACATGGAGGATCAGCCCACACACAAGAACCTCTACATGATACTCATCTCACACATCCTCGTGATACAACTGTGTCAAGGTATATGCAATACACTACAACGGTAGTCCCTTAACTCTAGGTCCATATGCCACCAAAGGATAAATAACAAAATACATCTAATATCACTGAGCAGGCAGTACATCAAGAACTAGAAATAAATGAACAGTGATATGTAATAAAATACAAACTAATAATAAACAGTATAATGGCAAGGTATCTTGCCTGAGGGTGGTGCGAGAAGCAGCAAAAATCCATCAATCAGAATCGTCAACCCGAAAGTCAAAATCCACAAGAAGCTCCGGATGCTGAAACAAACATCACGAACGAGTTTGAAATAAAAGATATACATAGGAAACGCCTGCCCAAAAGTCAAATTCTGGAACAGGGGTAAAATCGTAATTTCGGGTCAAAACGATGTCCGCCGTTGGACCCGCTTTGCACCGAAATGCGCGCCAGAACCTACGGTCTCTAAAGTCGTCAAACTACATGTCTACGAATTTGTTTTGATGAGACGAACCCAACGGTATATCCAATTTTAGATTCCGGTGGGCCGTGCACAAAATTGCCCGTTGAGTGGGATTGTGGGCCCGCCAAAATAGCGTCCAGATCAACGGTCTCAGAATCGGACCAAACTTGGCTCACAGGACCAAAAGAATATTTCGAGTCCAATGGCGTAAGTTTCATCGCGATATGATGAGTGTGCACAAAGTTGTGAATTAATTTGCAAAGGGTCGATACGGGGTATCCCGACGGATACGCACTGATTTCGTCGCGCATATGCAACGAAATCGGGTTCCGTCAGTTCCCACACGTCGACAACATCCATACGCGTCTTTCGATGCGTATAGTGCGCGACCACGTCGCCTGGTTTGTCGGGACAGACGCCGTATCGGGGTGTTTCTCTACTTTTTGAAAATAGAATTTACAGTTTTTTGGAAAACTTTAACAACGTGTAACTTTCTACATACTAGATAAAAAGTGAATCGAAAAGGTGCGTTACAATCTCGGTTAGGTTGTCTTTGACTTCCTTCAGTTAGTTTTTACGAAAGCTTAATGGACAGTAAGAAAAGTGGCCGAGAAGTTGGTGTTTCAAAGCAGTTTTTAATATTCAGAAAAGTGGGTTTTTCTCCAACTTCGTCTCGATTTTTCGAGCAAGTTGGATGGCCATGTCAAAATACATCCAGGTTATCTCGAAGAGGGTCAAGTCTACTTTCTAGAACATTTTACGGATCGAAAATCGGAGTTACGAGCAAAAAGTTACGTCGTAGGGAAGTAGGGTAACTTGAGTGGGAAAACTGCTCCGTGGGTGACGCGGGGCTGACTTCCGATGCTCCGTTCGTCGTGCACACAACTCCGTTGCTGGTGAAACAAACTCGTAGGCGAAGAGGGTATGTTCAGCCCCAACTTTCGTTTTGGAAGATTAGGGTTTTGAGGTTTGTAGAAAAAGATGTATTTATAACAACCTCTTACTAAAACCTAATACTATAGGTTTAGTACTAAGAAAAAAAGAAAAAAAAACCCGCGGGTTGGTTGGTCTTCCACAGCGTGCAAGTACATGGTGGGGGTCCCGCCCACTTTTAGTGGGCTGCTTTGTTTTTTTTTTTTTTTTTTTTTCTTTTTCTTTTTCTTTTTCTTTTTCTTTTCTTTTCTTATTCTTTTTCCTTTTTCATATTCTTTTCAAATCAAATCAAATCTTTTATATTTATTACTATATATATCCAAAAATTATTTAAATACAAATAACATTTTAAATATCACATATCCACATATTTAATATATTTAAATATATTTACATATATATATATAAATTTATCTTAAAATAAATCAATCTCAATAATAATAATAATAATATCTAAATAGAATGAACATATTTTAATCTCCATGAAATAACTTAAATTACAATAAAATAATAATAATCGTCCCAATGGGTGAACTTTACCGTTCACCCATGTGTGGGTCCAAAAATCATACCATCTTGTAAAATATTATTTTATTAATAAAATATAAATTTTGTACCGAAAGTCAATAAATATTCAACAAGTCCCAAAATTATTTAAAAATCTTTGTACACATAAAATATTTCTATATGGCCACCTTGGTCCCACCATATGCCTACATGGGCTTAAATTTGGTCCAGACCCAGTTCGGACTGAATTGGCCAAACCGGATCATAAAAAAAAATATAAATAAAACCATGCATTGCATAAAATTCATTTTTTTTAAGTCTAATAAAAAAAATAATTAAAAATTAGGGGGTTTTACAATTGCCAACCGCATGCGGCCAGCCTGTACGGTCGTGACTCCTAGCCGCACCAAAACAATTCGTCCGACGGCAGAAGACAACCGCATACAGACAGCCTGCACGGTACCAAAATCTAGCCGCATAGCATCCGTTTTACGCTTCTCTCGATCAGTCTTCGACCGTCTCTCATGCGGTCATGACCCTGATGGTTCTCTGGATGATAAGCCAGATTCTGTGGTATCCAACTTGGACTCCTCCTATTACGCACCCACAAGTGCTAAAAGGAGGAAGTCTAGGGCAGCGCGGGCTCATCAAGTCCAGTCAGCTGTCCCAACCTCTGACTATCGGGGCGTCCCGTTGACTATCACACGGGCCTCGGATGGGAAGTTGTATACAACCTCTCGAGTCCAGCCCCCGGCAGCAAACAGACAGAGTGGTTCCTCTGACCTGCGGGAGGCGATCCTCCACAAACGCAAGGAAAGAGGAGGAGTGTCGGCGGGCAAAGGGTCCTCGCTTGGACATCACTGCACCCAAATCATCGTCAACTACTGCTGCAACAACGCGGCATCGACGGAAGATCGGCCGTCCGTCTTCCAAAGGCTACAGCATCCGAGCTCAGAAGATGAGTCACCTCCTGTTGTCTCCTGCAATTCTGCTCAAAAGGTCCCCGCCGAAGGGAGAAGGAAAAAGACAAGTATCTCCAGTCCCAAGATATCAACCACTACAGCTAAAAAACTATCGTCTAAACGGTTGTCCTCTACCGGTGTATTCCAACACACCCGTTCAAAGACGAAATCTACCGTGATGGAAAATTCTTCATCCACATCGTTGGGGGTTGAGGGAACTGGTGGTAGCACTCCTTCGAACATCCGCAACAATCCGATGTTTCAAGGAGCCGAGCCCGGACAAACAACTCTTCCGTCAGGTGCAACAGACGCTGATGTCCCCGAGGACATCCGTAAATCTCAAGACGAAGCAAGCTCTGAAGCTGGGGATACCGTTCCCTCCGAGTCCGAGCCCCAAGAGAATATTCCCACCTATCCCGATGACTTCTCGGTGCATGGGTACGACTCGGAGGGCACATCCTCTACCGTTCCTTCCATCCCTCCTCATGTAAGGACGGTTTTCATGACGGACAGCAATCAAGGTGGTTCCAATGATCGCCAGCGCATCGACAATCTCGAAGCCATATTACTTGCTTTGGTCAAGTCTGTAGACGAGATTAAAGCGGCCCTGTCCACTCTACAAGGAGGAACGCCTGGTCAAACAAGCACAGGCCCCGCGGTCAATATAGATTCGAACTCAGCGGCACCAAACACGGACAATAATCCTCCCGAAATAACAGCCCCTACCGCGACAGATGAGACCCGCGAAGTAAGAAGAGAGGTCCAGGAGCTCCGAGCCATGTTCCATGTCCGAGAAAACGCTCAAGATCTCAGAATACGGCAACCATACCCAGCTGAATGGAGGGATGTTCCATTCCCACCAAGATATAAGCTGTTCAATATCAACCCGTATGATGGAAAAACCTTAGCAAGTCGGTACATCACTTACTTCAAGGTCACCACCGACCATCTGCCCCATGATGATGCTATCCTCACACGGTTATTCATTGGGGCGTTGGAAGGAGTCGCCTTCGATTGGTACCACAATCTACCGGACAACTGCATCCACTCCTTCGCTGGCTTCAAACGCTTGTTCTTGGAGAGATTCTATGAGGTAGGACAGGACGTCACAATGTCTACCCTCATGGACGTCGTCCAAGGAGAGAAAGAGCTGACGAGGAATTATATTGAGCGGTTTCGTCAAACTGTAATAAAGTTACCTTCTGGCAATCCGGATTCCTCCTTTATTGAAATTTGCCAAAAGAGACTACTCCCAACAATTAGTCTCTGGATGGGCGAAAGTCAATTCAAGAACTGGAAGGCTTTTATCATCAGTGCTACAAGTGTCGAAGAACGATTGAGAAAGGCTCGCCAACTAGGGTTGCACATCTCAGAGGGAGATAACAAGGGCAAGCGTCCCAACACCGACATCGACAATGGGGGTACCCCCTCCAAAAATTGGGACAACAGAGGCAAGCATGCTATGGTGGCCGACACGGCCCAGAAGCCCGAGTCACAACCAGCAGACAAACAATGGCCTCAAATTACTTACTCTTTCGAAGACGGCCACGTCAAGCCTATCTTGGACATGCTCATACAAGGAGATAGAATTCAGCTCCCTCCATCAAGACGGGAGCCTCGGCCGGCTGACCTGGAGAATCCAAAGTTCTGCCATTACCACCGCTATATACACCATGCTACACACGACTTCTACCAACTAAAATGGTACATCCAAAACCTCATCGATTCGAACGCTCTGGCCATCGATTTCGAAGAGGTAACCGTGGCAGCCAATATGGTGTCCGTACAATTCGGCAGCTTCCCTCCGACGGAAACTCAAGACGGGGTGGTTCCCATCCCTCTGGCGACAATGGAGATTACCAATCTTCCACCTCCCCGGGAACAGGCTGCTGGTCTAGTACCTCTCACCACCTCACGAGGGGAGGTCATGTGGGTCCATCCAGACTTGGTGTCAGAAGTAACTCGGCCCACACCATCTTCCACCAACAAAAAGAAGAGTGGAAAAATCAGGACCTGCTACACAATCTCAGCAGACAACGAGGAAGCTACAGCCGTCATCACGCGGTCCGGAGCGCAATCCCAACCTGTGGTTGACAACCCAGTCGAAAATCATCAACCCACTACAACTGATGCTCCGGGACCAGCTCAGCCTTCGACGACCGACAAGCCTAGGCCGAAGGAGACTCGCTTCGACAAATTTCTCCGAAAAGATGCAGCCCAAGGGCTAGAGAGGCCCTACAACTTTGACATCTTAGCACAATTGGCTAACACTCCGGCCAAATTGTCACTGTACGAACTCCTAAGGCTCTCCAAGGACGTTCGTATTGCATTGAGCGAAGCACTCCAAAATGCCGATGCCTATCTGGCTCAATCCAACCTCACCGGGGAGGACTCACCTGTGGATCTCCAAGACAGCGCCTACACGGGAGCAATGCCCAACATCGTCTTCACTCCGCAGGACATGCTCATCAAAACCAACCTACATGATCGCCCGCTATACTACACGGGATACAACGGCGACGTAAAGATGGACCGGATGCACATTGATCCTGGCTCTTCCATAAGCATCATCCCGAAGGGTCTGCTACATCATCTCCGCATCCCAATGCATCGCCTGATACCTACAAGCACCGCCATCAGCGGTTTCAATTCGTGCAGGAGCTACCCTATTGGGAAGATTCGTCTGAAGTGTCAAATTGGCGACCTCCAATCCGAAGTCACCTGCTACATCATAGATGCAGACACTTCTTACAACATCCTCTTGGGGCGCCCATGGATTCACGATTATATGATCGTGCCTTCCATGCTACACCAGTGCTTCAAATATGTCGACAAATACGGCTTCGTGAAGACATAATTTGCTGATATCGATCCCTTCAAAGGGGTCGAATCCTACTACTCGGACTCCTGCTTATACGAGAAGTCGAAGAGGCACCTGGATGAAAATGAACAGGCTCGAACTGAGACGGCCTCAGGATCAGAAGAACCTCTGACGATCCACCTTCAAGCTCGCAAACCTGGCAAATTTGTACCCCTTACGGTCGTTCTGCGCAAGGATACAATCAGCCTTGCGGTACAAGAGGGGCAAATGATAATCCGGCTGCCAAGGTTCAGCCAAGTGCCGAGACCCACGACGGAGCCACTGACAATCAGGCTACCAAGAGTCAGCCAACCACAAGCAGGGAAGCTCAACCCCTCTGACAGGCCAATGACGATACGTCTTTCCAAGAATAATTGTCACCCCGATGCAAGGTCTGACACTTCTAGCGAACCAGCCACTCCTCGCCCCACATCAAATACCAAACTGGGGGTCGTTAGTCTGCCAATGACTCCACGCTCTGCCCCATCAATTGAACCACTAACAATTAAACTTCCCAGGTCGTCCTCTCAGTCTTCGTTCACACAAGGGGTAGCCGAAGAGGAACCGGAGCTAGCCAAGTATGTGGCTGCCCACACTGATGTCCCCTCCGCTGATGATGTAATCCCCCTAGAAAAGATACCTTACTTCATCAATAAAGGGTTATCTTTGAACTACACCGAGCTCAATAAGCTATGTACAATGTACGCTATGGAACACGGTATAGGCACTCACCTACACACACAAGTGACAAATGCGTACACCGTGATCCGGCTTACTCCAGTAGAAGATGCTTACCAAATAATCGAGGGAGGAGATCATCCGATCATCTTCGGCCGGACGAACAACCCACATCCCCTCACCATAGAAGAAGTCGACCTCGGATCGGATGCCGGAAGACTGCCTCTGTATCTCTATAGCCCTCAATCTAAATATCTCATGCAGAAACAGGGGTATGATCTGGAGACGACGCCAGGATTGAACTACGGCACTGGACGACGATTACCTTTGAAGCCGCCAGTCCCGGCAGGCAAACCACGGAACTACTATAACAAAACTCGATGCGGGTTAGGGTATATAACGCCTACTACGACCCCTGAAAGTTCAGATGAAGAATGCGACTGGCAGTCACGTTCAACCGGATCACCAACTTCCGACTCGGATACCAGCATCGGAGATGTGTTCAGATAAGTCATGTCAGTCAATATGGCATTCGCCGACGCTTACGAGGAAGACGAAGACATCCCCGAGATCTTCGAGCTAGAGCCGTAGGCCCTGCAATTAGACGCACAATGGGAAAAGCGGTTCGAACTAAGAGAACCTCCTACTGAAGATGAGGTCATACAAGTGGATCTCGGCAACGAATCTTCTCCAAAACCGATTTTCATCAGTAAAAGCCTAACTGACGAAGAACGGGAGTCGCTGTTAGAACTTGTCAGAGAGTACATTGATGTGTTCGCCTGGAGCTACGAAGACATGCCAGGGTTAAATCCCGACATCGCTCTTCACAAACTCAACATTCGACCAGATGCGAAGCCAGTCAAGCAACAACAGCGACGCTTCCGTCCAGGCATCATGGACGCGATCGAAGCCGAAGTAAACAAACTGATAGCCAGCGACTTCATTCGTGAAGAGCAACATCCAGACTGGGTCACCAACATAGTACCCGTCCTCAAGAAGAATGGGAAGATTCGAATCTGCATCGACTTCCGCAACCTGAACGAGGCATGCCCCAAAGATGAATTCCCCCTTCCTATCACAGACATCATGATCGACAATACCTGCGGCTTCGAACGCATGTCATTCATGGATGGCTTCTCGGGGTATAACCAAATTAAAATGTCTCCTGACGACGAAAAGCATACATCATTTCGAACACCGATTGGCACGTACTGCTACACAGTCATGCCTTTCGGTTTAAAGAATGCTAGCGCGACATATCAAAGAGCCATGAGCATCATCTTCAGAGACCACTTATGCAAGACGGTGGAGTACTATGTTGACGATATAGCCGTTAAGAGCCGTAGCAAGGGAGACCATCTGAAAGATCTAAGGACAGTATTCGACCTAATACGAGCGCACAATTTGAAAATGAACCCTACGAAGTCCTTTCTGGGCGTATCCAGCGGGAAGTTCTTGGGCTTCATCATTACCGCACAGGGTATCCATGTAGATACTGAGAAGACGAAAGCAATCATGGAGATGGGTCCCCCAAAAAATCTTTGCGAACTCAGAGGCCTTCAAGGGAGGCTAGCTTACATCAGAAGGTTCATTTCCAACCTCTCCGGGCGATGCCAACCATTCACGCACCTCATGAAAAAAAGGAGTCTCATTCGTATGGGACGAGGAATGCCAGCGTGCTTTCGACAACATCAAAGAATATTTGTCAAATCCTCCAGTTTTGGTAGCCCCGGTTCCTGGAAAACCGTTCCTGCTCTATGTACGAGCAATGGAACATTCCCTCGGGGCTTTGCTGGCACAAAACAACGACGCAGGCCACGAGCAAGCCATATATTACCTCAGCCGAATGATGATTGGGCCAGAGCACCGATACACCGCTGTAGAGAAGGAATGCCTCGTCCTGGTGTCCGTCATTCAGAAAACGCGGCACTATGTTACCGGATAAACGATACATGTAATCTCACGAGTCAACCCTCTCAGAGTCCTCATGACTAAACCAGGGGCACTTAGCTCTCGACTCGCTACATGGGCAATATTGCTGTCCCCTTATCATATGATCTTTGTCCCACAAAAGGCAGTCAAAGGTCAAGCCCTGGCGAACTTTTTAGAAGCCCACCCAGGCTCGGAGTCCTCCAGAATATATGAAGAGATCCCAGACGAGGTCGCCGACTCGCATGCAACCTCTCACGAGGCTATATGGCGAATGTTCTTTGACGGTGCTTCAAGGACCGGACCTAAGGGCAATATAGTCGTCGGGGTCGGGGTAGTGCTGATCTTTCCTTCCGGATTGGTGATTAACCGTGCTTATTCCCTCACCGAGCCCTGCTCTAACAATGTGGCCGAGTACAATGCTCTGGTCATTGGCCTCCAACTTGCAAGAGAGCTGGGGGTAGAATACCTTGAAGCATACGGCGATTCCCAACTAATCGTCAATCAGATCCAGGGCTCGTACGAAGTCCGCCACGAAGACATGATCCCTTATCACCAAATAGAGATCGATATCATCTCGTCATTTGAAGGGTTCTTCATCGAGCACGTCCCCAGACTCCGAAATATTAAAGTCGATGCCCTAGCTGATCTTACCGCTTCCTTAGCAGTGCCGAACCACGCTCATCATTCGATTGACATAATAGGCCACGAACTGGTCTGTCCCAAGAACAACGTTCAACTAGTAGCGAGCTATTCCGTCTAGACGGTCGACGAAGCACCAGACTGGAGACAGTCGTTCATCGACTTCATCGTCTACGACATCCTGCCCGAGAACCCGAAGGAAGCTACTTCTATCAGACGGCGTTCTCTCAGATTCTTCTACGATACAGAGACGAAGATGCTGTATCGCCGCTCCTACGACGAATTATTGCTCCGGTGCTTGTCGAACACAGAAGCCAAAGAAGCCGTACGAAAAGCTCACGACGGTGTCTGCGGGGCCCACCAGCCCGGCCCAAAATTGCAAGACCGCCTTCGACGAATGGGCTACTATTGGCCCACGATGGTGGCAGATACAATAGATTATGCTAGAAAATGCAAAGCATGCCAAGTCCACGCGGACTTCATTCACCAACTATCCGAATTTCTACATCCGACAGTGGCGTCCTGGCCATTCGAAGCATGGGGAATGGATATCATTGGTCCAATCACCCCACCTTCCTCCCGAGGACATCGCTTCATACTTGCGATCACTGATTACTTCTCCAAATGGGCGAAAGCTGTTCCACTCGCAGAAGTCAAGACTTCAAACGTGATTAGCTTCCTTAAGCATCACGTCATCTACCGCTTTGGACTGCCCCGAAGGATCATCCATGATAATGGTCCGCAGTTTGCAAGCCACGCATTCTATCGATTTTGCGATAAACACCGTATTCAGAATATCGCTTCGAAGCCGTACAACCCGGCAGCAAATGGGTTAGCAGAGGCGTTCAACAAAACAATCATCAAACTCCTCATGAAGTTTGTCTCCTCCAACAAACGCGACTGGAACGAGAAACTCGGCGAATGCTTATGGGCTTATCGTACCACAGTTCAAACAGCCACTGGAAATACGCCATTCTCCCTAGTGTACGGGAGTGAGGCAGTTCTCCCATTAGAGACTCAAATACCCTCACTCTGCGTCGCCCTCACTTATCAATTGACAACGGACGACAACTACCGACGTCGACTGCAAGAGTTAGAGGCCTTAGATGAAAAGCGCCTCCTAGCTCAGCAAAGGATCGAGCTGTACCAAGCACGCATCTCAGGAGCCTTCAACAAGAAGGTCAAAATCAGAACATTCCAAGTGGGCAATCTCGTTCTGGCAGTCCGGAGGCCAATGGTCATGACTCACAAGACCGCCGGCAAGTTCCAGCCAAAATGGGAAGGCCCATTTATCATAGAGACAGTATTCTCCAACGGTGCTTACCGCCTCGCTAAGCAAATGGGAGACTTGCTCATGTTGCCCGTCAACGGCAAGTTCCTGAAGAAATATTATATCTAAACAACATTCCAGATTATTGAGTCACGTACCCGCTGGTACCACTGAACTCACCCCATAAATTTCTAAATTTTCGAGTCATGTATTCGCTGATACCACTGAATTCACACTCATAGTTTGTCAGATTTTTGAGTCATGTCCCCGCTGGTACCGCTGAACTCACGCTCATTATTTTCTAGATTCTCGAGTCATGTACCCGATGGTGCCTCTGAACTCACATCCCGGTCACTCTTTCAAATAGAAAGTTATGTATGATCATACCTCTGAACTCTCTTCTTGAAGGAGATCCTTCCTCATGATCTAATACCCGTACTCCCAGTACACAAAAAGGGTAATCGATCCACAAATTTCCAAAATGGCCATGTTCTCATTACCTCTTAGTCGTTCCACTTCCGCCAAAAACAAATCACCCCTCACATAGAACTTCCATGTCCTCATTACCTCTGAGTCGGTCTATGTGCCCTCCTTCATTGAGCCCACTCCTGTCATATCCTCATTACCTCTGAATGGGAAGGCTCCGTCGAAGAAACCTTCATACTTGCCATGTCCTTATTACCTCTGAGTAAGTATGATGATCCCCTTTCGACCTATTATCTGTACCCACAACCGGAGTACGCCAAGGGTAATAGGTCCACAAATGTCCTCTGTTGACCATCAATATCCTTCGTCAAGTTCACTCCTACCATGTTCTCATTACCTCTGAGTAGGAAGACTCTACGTTTAAAAAACCTTCATACTTGCCATGTCCTTATTACCTCTGAGTAAGTATGATGATCCCCTTTCGACCTATTATCTGTACCCACAACCGGAGTACGCCAAAGATAATAGGCCCATAAATATCCTCAGCCAAATTTCTCAGCACAAGCCTACCACCTCATCATGCCCCAGGAGCCTAGCCGCTCTACGGTATTCCTTTTCTCAATACCAAGGACACCCATAACCACTTTGAATGGCTGCTTCATGTATCCGGATCGAAACTTGTTATCTCTACCTAAAACCAAGGCACGCCATGGGTAACAGGTCCACAAATATATCCCCTATGCGGAAGAAAATATCACCACAATATCACAGGCACAGCAAGCAATATAAATGAAGGGTAGAATTGAAAGTACTCTTTATTTAAAGGAAGAAAAAGCATTACATATTTTGGGATCATGTCCCCTTCAGAAAGAAAGAAAACAGAAACAAAACAAGAAGAAAAAGTATTACATATTTCGGGATCATACCCCCTCCAGAAAGAAACAAATCAGGGACAAAACAAGAATAAAAGGCCGACTATAGTTCGGCATTACACAACTCCAAAAGACGGTTCTTCACCGAGGCAGTCCCCCGATCAAGCCTCTGCTTAGCTCGACGCTCGGCCTCTTGGGATAACTGCTCTGCGTTATTCAAATGCGTATATGCCTGCCAGTTGTCCTCTACCTTCTTTAGGGCGAGCTCTAGATTAGCAGAAGCCCTACTATACTTATCAGCCTCCTGGATAGCAGTCTCTTTCTCAATACGAGCATCCTCAAGCTCTGACTCCAGGAAAGCCAGTTTTTTCTGGAGCTCGAAGATCTGTTCCCGGGCATCGGCTACCCCGCGAGAAGCATCCGCTTCCCGAGTTGTGCAATCTTCAGTCCGACGGCTCCACTGTTCGTACAACCGAGTCAGATTCCGGCGGTCCTGTAATATAGCCGGCTTGAGCGATTCTCGGGCAGCCATCACCTTCTCTACCACAGTAATGAGGAAGTTGCGTTCTCGATTTATGGCCGCGGGTAAATCAGTCTGTTGTAACAAGCGAAAATGAGCCACGAGATGATCAGCTTCTAATAGCTTAGGCTCCAAAAGCGCAGCCAGTTCCCTTCCGCCAGGGAGTGTCTTAAGGGTATTAATCTGGCCACCGGCACATCGGCGGGCCAGAGTAAAGGGAGTCCCCCTTTCCACCGCTGCCTCGATCCCCTTCTTCAGGTGATGATAGAAACTGGCAACCACGTCCTGTAACGCGTCGTCCAAGACCTCTGTAGATGACGGCGTCAGAGGGAGAGTGGAAGACGGTACCGGAGGGGCAGCTTCAAAAGTCATTGCACCCGCCACCAAAGAAGCAAATTCCGTACGGAAAGATGCTTGAATGGCGGCTAACTCCTCTTCTGCCGTCCGAATAGCCAGGATGCTCGGCAGGGAGGAAAGGTTGACCATCGAAGCTACATTCGCAAAGGAAGACACAGGAGGCATCGTCCCTTGTCCCAACTGCACTGCCACCTGGGACCCCGAGCTCGACCCAGACGAAGGACCCTCGACGTACGAAGGTTCCGTCAGGCCCTCTCCGGTAGGGTGTGATCCAGTAACATCAATCACTGGCAATGACGGGTTGGGATCTGAACATCCAAAGTAACCATTAGTCGACGTAATTTGAAGGAAAAGACGACAGGAACACATGGGTTGATTCACGAGCTATAATTTGATTTGTATTACCAGGGGAAGAAAGCGGGGGCGGAGGCTCGTTCACAGCCGGCATAGTTTCCCCACCCACAAAGTCATCATGTGGGGGCTCGGATGTTTCAGGGACGGGCGCAGTAAAACCTCCATCCCCCTGGGTTGAGGTTCCAACACGGTAGGAATCCTCGGTCGCAACCGGAAGCACCCCAGCAGCAATGATAGCGGTGCACACACCACTGACTAAATAAGATAGGACCGGATCAGCCTCGGTAATCGGGTCCTGAGGGGCGAGCTCATCCGACGCCTATAAAGAGCAAAAGGAACAAATAATTAGGCCATAACATAGAAGAAGAAGAAAGGAAACAGCTGAAGCCCAAATCACCTCAGGAACATCGTCCACATCATCAATAAGCAGCCTGCGACGTCTTACCGCAGCATGCTTCGTGGAATAGGTTTGGTCATCAGCGGTAGTCACGCGCCTGCTTCGTTTACACGAAGGGCCGGGTATTGCAGATGGTTGATCCTCCACCACCTCGTCAGACAGACTAGACGATTGACCCACGACCCTTTTCGCCTGTACGACAGGGGGTTGATTCCCAACCTCCTCGTCCGAAGAATGAGATAAGTCATCAGTGTCTTGTTCGTCGTCTTCCTCATCCGCCCTAGTGGATTCTGAGTCCGGCACAGGAACCCTGTTCGCCCCCTCTTCCTCTTTTTGGACCCTTCTGGCTTCTCAGCCAAACCGGTGCCAGTAATGAAGCTAGTATTCATATCAAAACCAACATGAGGTTTGCTCGCTGCAACATGATAAAGGGCCGCTATATACAAGATATCACCCTCCACCTTGGCATCAGGGAGTGAGAAGCTGGCTCGGGTATGGGTCACATTATAATAATGCCAAGCCCGGACGCCATCAAGCACACTGCCCTCGAAGCTCAAGCAAGTGCTAGGGCGATCCAGGAACAATTGACTATACCCGAATTGACGGGAAAATCTGAAAGTCCCAAATTGTTGTCTTGCATGCATCAACCATTTATGAGAGGTTCTTTATGAAATAAGGGTCGTGCAACTACTCGAGTTCACTCAAGATCAAAGCTGGGTTCTTCAAACAGGTATGTTATTCATGTAGAAGTTAGGGCCATTTGAACTTAAGGTTAGATACGGTTCGGTTCTTGAATATAGAGAGTATCTAGGTTGTTCTGAAATTATTTATTCTAAATTAGATTCATGAGATAATTCTTAGAATCTCTGTTTTTATGAAGAATCAATTTCTGAAATTATTAGAAAAGGCCTAGTATTTTTTTTGAAAAAAAAAACAACTACAAAATTATCTAAACAGGACTGTAACCCAACGTGTGCTGCTCCTGAAGTTGGTTACTTTGTTTAAACAATTTTGTCTTCATCAACTACAAAATTATCTAAACAGGACCATAACCCAACGTGTGCTTTTCCTAAAGTTGGTTACTTTGTTTAAAACAATTTTGTCTTCATCTACTAAAGCTAACTAGTTTTGGTTGAAACAAATTCCTCTTGAAAAATTTTGTTGGTTAGCTAAACCAAATTAGCTAAGAAACAAAGATGATTCCTCAAAATCAGGTTAGTTAAAATAAAGTTGTTTTTGCTGAATCACTTTTTCCATTATCTATAACAGTTCTTTGTTGAAACAGTCCTTTTAACCAAGTATATAAAGAAAGCTAAAACTAGAGGTTTAATACACACATTTTTTCCAAAAAACTCACAGTGGCTATTTGAAAAGTGTGCATTCTTTTCATCATACATTCATGTTACATTGGTGTTGCGCCTGATCCCCAGAGAACCAAAAAGGAGGACCAGACTGCTTTCTCAAGAGCTTGTGGACTCGAGTTTGAGAGATGGGGTTGGTATGGTTGTAGGTGGCTTGCTTATCGTAGTAAGTGTTACACCTTTGAACTTCTTTTGATTATAGTGGATTGTTCTTTTGAGGTTTTAGCCGGGACATAAAGGTCTACGGTTCCTCGTTAAAATTATCGTTCTGAGCTGCGTGTTTTGTTTCTCCTTTTTTTTGAATTTGTCTAAATTCATAAGTGTTTTAGTTTGCCTATTGTTAAATATTGTGTATCTACTCTTTTTGAGTACGGGGGTTTTTCAATTGGTATCAGAGCTAACCTCTACGCACTGAGTGATTCGTTGATACATTTTTTTTAACAATGTCGTCTAGCAATTATGAGGGTTGGTTAAGTGGAAATAAGATTCCACCATTCACTGGAAAGAACTATCCTCAATGGAAAGTTCGAATGAGAATCTATCTTATGGCTCTTGGGTCGGATGTTTGGAATCTTATTGAAAACAATTGGGTTGAGCCAATTAAAATTACTGCAGCTACTGCTACTGAGACTGAAAAAAGGGAAATTAAACCTAGAGCTGAATATACGGCTGATGAAAAGTTATCGGCTAGCAACAATTCACGAGGCTTAAATGCGATATTTACAGCACTAGACAATAATGAAGCGAATAGAATCAGTACCTGCACCACGTCTCATGATGCTTGGGAAGCCATTAGACTTGCCTATGAAGGTGATGAACAAGTCAAAGAACAACAATTACAAGCCATTCAAACTGAATTCGAAGATAGTCGTATGCATGAACACGAAACATTTGATGACTACTATCTTAAACTTTCAACAATTATAAATAAAGCAGCTGCTATTGGATATTCCTATGAAGACGTGTATGTTGTTAGGAAAATTCTTAGAACTTTGCCTAAAAGGTTTTCCTCTAAAAAGGACGCAATCATGGAAGCTCAAAACATACAAATAATGTCTGTTGCTACTCTTGTTAGTAAACTCAGAGCTTATGAAGTCTCCTTAGAGATTGCACAACGAGATGAATCTAAGAAAAACAAATCCATTGCGTTTTCTAGCAAAACACATTCAAAAATTTACTCTGATGATTTTGATTGCCATGTTGATGAACACGATTTAAATTCCATAAATGAACACTTAGCCTTTTTAGGGGTGAATATGAAAAAATGGATAAACAAGAGAAACAAATTTGCTCCTTATAATAATGGTTCATCTACTGCTCGGTCTGATAATAATGACAAATCTATGAGTAACACATACACTGCACCTAAGCCCAAATCAAAACCTGATACGTTTAATCTTGAGTGCTTTAAATGTAAAGGAATCGGTCACATAGCTAAAGATTGTCCCAGTAAGAACAAACCTAAGGTGGTCATGGCGAATTTCTCATTTTCTTCATGGGAGACTGAGTACGAGTCAGGAGATGATGAGGATGTCCCCAGTGAAGAATCTTCTAACTTTGTTTGTTTGATGGCTAAATCTACTTCAAGCACATCCTCTTATGATTCTGTTATGGATCCCGTAGATTGGGAATCTCTGTACCTTATTGAATCTGCCAAAAATGATGATCTTGGACTAACTATAATTAATTTACGATCTGAGATTGACACTCTTAATAAATCTATAATAGCTGGATTGAATGATATGACTATTTTAGAACGTGATTTTAAGACAGAAAAGGAAATGTTGATTAAAAAGACTGCTGGAATACAAGCTGAACTAAATTCTCTATATGAAGTCCACCAAAGCACCTTGAATGAACTTGTGTCAACCAAGAAAGCTTTGGAGGACTCTAAAAAGCAATTTAGATCTTTTAATACCAGTTCATGAAAACTCAACCACATGATTACTGTTGGAAAACAATCTAAGGACACAAGGGGGCTTGGTTATACTGGATCCACAAGTGCAAGTGGGGACCCTAATATAACTAAGTTTGTTAAACCAATAGAGCTCCAAGAGAACCCTCCAGTAGATTCTTACTCTCACAAAGAAAAATACACTCCTTATTACTTGAACAAATCAAATAAGTCGATGCCTCACAGATATAAGAGAATTCCAGTATACTATTCTTGTGGAAGGAGAGGTCATACATTTCATAACTGCTAGTATGAATCTTATTACTCTAATGGTTTTAATTACTGTGGAAATTTTGATTATTCACATTCCAAATCCTTTGTTCCATACAGGTTCAGAGAGAATATTCAGAAAGTAAAGGAAACAAAAAGGGCTAGCAATTATGTTGAATCAAAAATTGCTTCAAAACAAATCTGGGTAAGGAAAGATGTAGTAAATGCTCTTGAAACGTTGTCTGAAAATGACATGATTGCCTTATCTACTATTTTAAAAAATTCGAGAGTTGTTTGCCATGTAGCAAGTGTGTGTTTTAATGCAACCTATGATGCCACTGTCTGGTACATGGACAGTGGTTGTTCACATCACATTACTGGAAATAAAGAATATTTAACAGATTATACTTCATATGCTGGGGGTTTAGTGTCATTTGGGGATGGAAAGAAGAGTAATATTGTTGGAAGAGGCACATTAATAAAGAATGGGATACCGACAATTCATGATGTTTATCATGTTGTTGGATGTAAAGTAAATTTGTTAAGTGTTAGTCAAATTTGTGATCAGTTTTCTGATGTAATCTTTAAACGTGACATATGTCGGGTCATTGATAATAACGGAAACTCTGTCATGTATGGTAGAAGAGATTTTAGTAATGTGTACGTTATGTTCTTAAGTCCTGTCGATCTCACTTGTCTATCCGCACGAAATAGTGATGCCAAACTGTGGTATCGACGATTGGGGCATTTGAATTATAAAACTCTTGATCTCATTTCCTCTAAGGAATTAGTTAGAGGATTGCCCAGACTTGGACGCGTTAGAGATACTGTGTGTGGACCGTGTCAGGTAGGTAAACAAACTAGAGCTCCTCACAAAAAATCTAATA
This sequence comes from Iris pallida, assembly GCA_029216955.1. Classification (NCBI taxonomy): domain Eukaryota; kingdom Viridiplantae; phylum Streptophyta; class Magnoliopsida; order Asparagales; family Iridaceae; genus Iris; species Iris pallida. The sequence goes on from JANAVB010024597.1 coordinate 13,472,079, forward strand.
ACATTCCTTCAACTCAATACTTGGACTTAATTCATATGGATCTCATGACTAGTAGAACTTTGAGTAGGCATGGTCGAAAATATATTCTAGTATTAGTTGACGACTTTTCTAGATTCACTTGGACTGCTTTTCTTCGTGAAAAATCTGATACATTTGAAGCATTTCGAGTTTGGAGTCTTAAAGTTCAAACTGAAAAGGATGTCTCTATTGTGAGAATTCGAAGTGACCACGGTGGAGAATTTGAGGATACCGGCCTTATTGAGTTCTGTGAAAATTATGGTATCCAACACCAATTCTCTGCTCCATATACCCCACAGTCCAATGGAGTGGTGGAACGAAAAAATCGTACCATTCAAGAAATGGCACGCGTGATGTTACATGAGATGGCTGTACCTAGGTATTTTTGGGAGGAAGCTGTTAGCACAGCAACCTACATCATTAACAGGGTGTACATTCGGCCTATGACAACCCATACTCCTTATGAACTTTGGTTCAATAGGAAGCCTAGCATAAAACACATGAGAGTGTTTGGAAGTCCCTGTTGGATCTATCGAGACAGGGATAGCCTAGGAAAGTTTGATTCTAGAGGTGAGGCCGGTCTATTTTTGGGTTATTGCAATAATTCACGAGCATATAAAGTTCTAAATAAACAAACTGGGGTGGTAGTTGAATCTATGAATGTTGTTGTGGATGATGCTTGTACAACTTCAAATATTGATGATGATGGCTCACTCGTCATGCGGTCCAGATCCCCCCAGCAGCTCCTAGGACACGTGTCCTAAACCGATTAAATCCTCAAATTTGCTGCCATTAAAGATTGGGTCAAATCCCAATGATCTGGGACACGTGGCAGAAGAATAGATCTAATTTATTCGCAGATATCAGAAGATCAGTACAAGGAAGATTTATTCCAATCAGCATTAATTGCTAATGGGATTTGGTGTAATCTACACCTAATGGCTCGGATTTGTCACAATCAGAAACGAACGGCCTAGATTGGCCAATCCCCTGGCCGCCGCCATCTCTAAGAGCTAATCATTGGCAACCCTAATGATCACATCCCACTATTATAAATAGCAAGGTGCCATGCCCTTGTAAGATATATACAATATCAGAGAGAAATACGTATATACAGAGAGACTACTCCCCAATAGTCAAAGAGAATACACAGAGAGAGAGAGACAGAAGCCAGAAGAGCAACAGAGGAGCAAGAAGAGCATTTCTTTATCAACGCCAACCATCTTTTCACAAGGAGTCAAGGCTGCATACCGTTCGTCCAAGGAGTAAGGCAGGGCTGCCGTCGCCTTCCCGAGCCACTATCGTCACCCCCCAGAATCTAAAATAAATAATTGTACTTAGACTGCTGTACCTAGGTTTTCGTCCCTAGGCTTTCTTTGTACAAGCGAGTTTGTAACTGAAGTAAAAGTCCGGTCCTCCGATAATTGTTCTGTTCTTTTATATTTCATGGCAAACAACATCCTGCTAGTTGTTTTTGGGTTGGCTCGCTTCTGTGACGGACTGACGCTCCCTTCATAGAGCATTTCTTCGAAGGCTTGTTAGTCAAAATGGACCACAATCATTTGTTGCGTAGAGCCGAGCTTGGACGTGTCAGATTGCGTCACCAGCTTCTCATTAGTGGAGAAAGACGTCCCTAGCAGAGTCGTCATCGTATTTGCCATTAAAAGTCAAAAGCTGGTATTACATAAACATTTAAATTGATTACAAACTCGCTTGTACAAAGAAAAGCCTAGAAAGAAATCCTAGGAAACAATCTAAGTACAATTGTTTAGTTTTTGATTCTGGAGGGTGACGGTGGATGCTCGGGAAAGTGTATCAACTCTGCCTTACTCCTTGGACTATCTGACGCAGTCTTTAGCTCTTGATGAAATTGCTTTTCGAAGGTTGCCAGCCTTTTGCAAGGGTGTGGCACCCTACTATTTATAGTGGTATATATTTTGAGCTGCATAGATGGCATGTGGCCACGTGGCTAATCATCATGTAAAGACCCGCTCTTTGGCCGCCAGCTGTCGATTTGTTGGAATTTTGTTGCAGCAAATCTGGGTGCTTGAGACTTGGTCAGCCTGCCACGCGTTCTATCGCAGGTTAGGAATCATTTTGAGCCGCATGAGTCTCTCAGTTTTTGACCACGTGGGGACGCATGAGACTCATGCGGCTTAAATCGCAATCTTTCCTAGCCTACACATAGCTTAAAAACTTTTTAAGCCGTATAGATTCTGTATTTTGGCCACATAAAGCTCATGCGGCTTGGGTCACAGTCACCCTTGCCCGCATGAAGTTTGAAGACTTTGGGGCCGCATATGTTTGAGCTGCATAAGGTTCATGCGGCTTGGGTAACACTCTATCTGGCCGCATGAAAGCGTATGAACCATGCTTTTGGTGACATCTCACGTCTTATCTTTTTTGTGAGAGTGTCAGAGCTATCATTTTTGTTAGTTTTGACAGAACTTGTCAACTTTATCAGACGAACTGATCAACTTGGCCGTATATCTTTCTTCTGCGGCTCAAATCAGTCTGGTTGTCGACGGGCCGTATAAGATGTTGAATCTGTCATACGGCTCTCCTTTATATGGACATGTTTGGCCCAAAGTGCATATGCGATAATTTGTGATCTTCATGAACCCTATATCTTCCATGCTTCTATAATGTGGTCACAGAAGAAGGTATAGTGGACCCGAAGAAGATTGCAGCAGTCGAGAAGTGGACCACTCCAAAGTCAGTTGCAGAGATCATGAGTTTTTTAGGCTTAGCTGGCTACTACAGAAAGTTCATAAAGGACTTTGCTAAAGTGGCTGAGCCTATGACCAAGATGACAAGGAAGAATAAGAAGTATATTTGGACAGGGGAGTGTCATGAGAATTTGAGAAGATAAAGAGAAGACTAACGACCGTACTAGTATTGGCATTGCCTTCAGGCAGCAGAGGATTTTCTATCTATAATTATGCCTCAGGGAAGGGGTTGGGATGCGTTCTCTTGCAGAATAGAAAAGTAATTGCTTATGTATTTAGGCAGTTACGGACTTATGGAAAGAACTACCCTACCCATGACTTGGAGCTAGCAGCAGTAATTTTCGCTCTGAAGCTACAAAAACAATATTTATACAGAGAGCATGTAAAAATCTTCACGAACCATAAGAGCTTGAAGTATGTGTTTAACCAGATAGAGCTTAATATGAGACAGCGGAGATGGCTATAGTTGATGAAGGATTTTGACATTGACCTCCAATATCATCCTGGAAAGGACAATATTGTTACAAATGCACTTAGCAGATATCCAGTGGATATGTATCTAACTATGGACGGACATCTTCTTGAATACTTGAAGAAGCTCAGTGTAGAGATCATTCTACCTAGAGCGGAGATGCAAATAATGAGTTTGTAGATCCAGTCTAGCCTAATGGAGAAGATAAAGAGACTCAATTCCTTGATATTAGGCTTCATCAACTGATAGCATAAGAAGATGCAGGACTTCTAGATGATTTCTGTATAGCTGACGATAGATCATTGAGGCGTGACACTAGACTGTGTGTACCGGAAGGCAGTTTGAGAGAGGAGATAATGCAAAAAGCTCACCAGTCGCAGTATTCTATACATCCTGGTGCCAACAAGACGTATAAGGACATGCTGGATCATGTTTTGTGGTAGAGCATGAAGAGGGACGTTGCCAGATTTATTTCTCGATGCCTTGTCTGCCAGCAAGTGAAGGCGGAGAGACAGAGCCAGCTGGACTTCTACAACCATTGTCTATTCCGGAGTGGAAATGGTAACACATCACGTTAGACTTTGTCATGGGCCTTCCATGTTTCGAAGGAGGAAGGATTCTATCAAGGTCATATTCAATAGACTGACCAAGTCATCTCATTTTATCCCCTTCAAATTAGGACTTTCTACTGAGAAGTTGGCGGACCTGTATATGAGAAATATAGTACAAATTTATGGAGTCCCGGTCAGCATAGTGTCCGACAAAGACAGTTGTGGACACACACAAAAAAGAAGAAGAAAATGTTATCTTTTTTTTATTGGTGCAAGGCATCACAAATCGAGTACGCCTGAGAGATCCTGTGCTGAGGATCCCCGAGTACAAAAAAGAATTCTGGGGAATGGGATGATGGAGATCGAACGACAGTTGCTCCTTTATTCTGTTGACACTTCGATTAAAAAAGTGTAAGAAAACCTAAGAAAATTGATAACTCTCGGCTAACTGGTAAGAAGTACAGTAATTTGGCTCTTGAAAATGCTCTTTGTTCTGTGTTTTAAAGAGTGATGGGCCCCCTTTTTATAGTCGTTCTTGAGATGGAATGATGTTATGCGCCCATATGAGGAAACACATTGGTTTTTATGTGGGCGCATAGTCCTGCCTTAGGCGCATAGGGTATAGGCGCATGCAGGCTGCGAGATCGTGGGTTGGTCATGGTATCGACGTGGTCGCATGCTTCGGTACACAATTGCTCGTGGAGACTGACATAGACTTACGCTTTGGTGTACGTTTTTATCATGGCTTTGACTGAGTCAGGCTTGGGCATATAGCCATGTCTCAGGCTATGCACCCTTTTTTTGGAGGAGCTAGTCTTAGGCACATGGAACTTCACTGGCTGGGCGCATAAAGTTTCACTGGCTGGGCACATAGAGCTTCACTGGCTGCGCGCATAGAGTTCCATTGGTTGGGCGCATAGAGTTCCACTGGCTTGGACGGATAAGGCTTCATTTCTGATAATTTTTCATGCTTCTACAAAACCCCTTTGAAAGTTTTTGATACTTGAACGAGTTCAGAATACTTTGAAAGAAGCATAGACTGTCTTATCGTGATGCAATGGGCGCATAGCACAGCTCTTTTTGGGCGTATAGTATTTGGCCAGCCTATGAGAGAGATACGACTGTTGAGATCTTCCTCGAAATCTGAACTGACAGATTCATCGGGGTAGAATTTGAAAAGTTCCATCCTCCATACATTGTCCATGTCAGCAAGTTGCAGTCGCATAGTGTGCAAGAGGCTGGATCTTCACATGGGCGCATAGTCTATTGTGGGCGCATACTGCACAATGGTCCTTTGGGCGCATAGTCCTTTGGGCGCATAAGAGTCTTTCAGCACTTAGCTTTTCCTGCAGTTTTCTGAGTCTGACTTTCTCCTCTGTCCCTTTTCATATTTTGTAGGCATCTGGCTAGCAAATTTCTCCAAGACCGATATCGGCGACTTTGGGCATGGTAAAGATGCAATACTTCACACCCACATCAGAGAGCTCAGGACTCTTCTTATTTTGGAAGGGTTTTCCTCAGATGGTAGGAAGAACCTTTATGCATCGGAGAGTCGGACGGTAGTTGGACATCATCGTAAAAGTTCTTTTTTTACGGTTCTCTAAGTAGACAAAAGCAACGCTAGAGATATTGTTTTGATGGTATAGCCTCTTGGAGGAGTGAGCCTAGGACGTCCACAATATAGAGGAGAGAAAGTCACTATTTGTAGATGTTTTTAGCATGCTATATTTGCCCTCCTCCGTGTAACTTCTCGAAGGTTCAACAGCCTTGTTTGCTTCTCAACAGTAAAATATGACTTCTTTCGAGGGTCACAAAACTGATTTTTGACGAAGGCGTACTGCCAAACTGACCAGACTATGCGTTGCTGATGAGTGGTAGATTTTTCCTTCTTTTGGACATCAATGTAATCCTTTACTTCTTAACCAGATGAAGAGATGAAGAACTTTTTGTTTTGCTCATGAGATGTAGTCCTGTGAATGTAATTGATTTTGAATAAACAGAATACATTCACTCTATTTTTTGCTTGTAATATTTGTGGTGCTTGTATTAGGGGGTCTAATACAGCATTTGTGTAAAGGGTATCCCGCTGGGGGGCCCCCTTCATTTTTGTTTGGACCTATTCCCCCTTTGTGCATCTAGGAATACGAGCGAATAGATTTGAAACAATACCCAACAGAGATAATATGGTCGTGATAGGTTTTGTGGTTTTGATACCGTATCTTTTATCCCGGGTTGGGTATAGGTGCCGTGTCGGAAGATTATCGGTATCAGAGGTAATGTGGACGTGACACATGATAATCAGGAGTAGATTTTGGTGGAATGGATTTTCTTGTCAAGTTCGACTTCTTGTCAAGTATCCTTTCCTGGAGCGGAAGAAACTTTCCAAGTTTCTTCTCCGACGACCTCCACCGAAGATGACGAGATAGTCCAGGAAGTCGTCAAAGCTTTCTACTCTGTACTGAAAGTGAAGCTTCCTGGAGTCTTGAATCAGAATGCTGCCTTCGTCCCTGTGAAGGCTATTGCAGAGTGCCAAGTGGCGGCCGTCGAGGGCATTGCCGGCTATGAAGATTGGTCCAATACTCTGAGAAAAGTTATGAATGACCTAGAGGGTCAGGTGGCTCAATTTCGGGATGCTAAATAATGGAGCCAGTCATCCTTGTTCCATACGGAAGATGAGGCTCTGATCAAGGCTCTCGCGGAGGAGAAGGCTACTTTTCAGGCGAGGAAGGATGCCCTCGTTTGAGAGATCATCAAATTGGGTGACCAGTATGGTCAGTTCAACGCTGCAACTGAGGCATGTGCCTCTTCGAACAACAGGCTGGCTGCATAGGTCACCGAGTGGTATAATCACATTACGCAGATCTAGAATGAGATCGCCCAACTGGAAGCTGACTTGCGGGTGGCAACATCTGAACAAGAGGATTATCTGTCTCAAGCTGCCATCACTGCCACCACTTTTGCCCATTTAGAAGAACAGCTGGCGAAGTTGGAGGGAGAGCATCTGAGTCTGATCCTTTTCGAGGATGAAGCTGCTCGTCAACAAGGGGCGCGACGTCGAACTACCGTGAAGTCTGAGGAGGCCTAAGTCGTGGCTCTAAGAGACAATATAAACCGCATATGTATCCCGTAGATTTTTGTAACTTTTTTTCAGCCGTCACGGCTCTTGTACCTTTTTTTCGTCCCTTGATAGACGTTTAAGTGCGAAATTAAGAATTTTTTCAAAGTGAATGTGATTTTGCAAAATATCGGAACTAGAGGTAATGTGGACGTAGCAAGGATATTTCTGGTAGATATTCTGTTGGAAAATTTTGATGTGGACCTATTATCCGTTTATATTCATGTTCATTCGAATATAGATAATAAGTTGAATGAAGCTGCTAGTAGAGGTAATATGGACGTAATAGCAGAGGATGTTCTATATCTGACCAGAGGTAATATGGACGTAGAAAGATATATAACGTTAGGTGGGAGTGGATAATTCAGAGGTAGTAAGAACGTGATTATCCTTGATGAATGCTTTACTCAAAGGTTATATGGACATGGCAAAACATAATCATTTCACTAAGGAAATAATTATCGAAAAATAATACAGAGGTAATAAGGACTTGACTTGTTTTCGTCAAACCGAGTTTGGGCATAGTCAAAAATGGGAATGATTCCACTAAAATTTTTTTAGAGGACCTATTATCCAGGGCATATTCAAGACTCTTGAAATACGGATAATAGTTAGATAATTTTTTGAATCATATAAACATCGCACTGCACAGTTACATGACTGGACATATGTGAACATTACGTAAAAAAGGTTACACATTGTATTTCTTCAGGAACTTGCCGTTGATAGGCATCATGAGCAAGTCACCATCGGGCTTGGTTAGTCGGTACGCACCATTAAAATATACTGATTCTATGATGAAAGGACCTTCCCATTTAGGCTAGAATTTTCCTTTTGTTTTGTGCATCTTGACCATTTGTCTTCTCACTACTAAGAAGATCCTTTCCTTCTCTTTTTTATTGAAAGCTTTGGAAAGGCATGCTTGGTATAGCTCAATGCGCTGCTAAGATAACTAGCATTTTTCGTCTAGTGCTGCGAGCTCCTGGAGTCACAGACGGTAGATTTCGATAGTCAACTCGCTGGCTAAGGCTACTCGAAGAGAAGGAATCTGAATTTCTAAGGGAAGAACTGCTTCGCATCCATAAACCAGAGCATACTGCCTGTTAGAATCCGGACCATTGTACGATAGGCCCATAAACATTCACCGAGCTTCTTATTCCAATCGTGCTTGTTTGAAGACACGAACTTCTTGAGAAGTTTAATGATGGTTTTATTGAAGGCTTCTGCTAGCTGGTTAGACGCTGGATTATAGGCAGTAGAGGCTACATTCTGGATTCGATTCCTATCGCAAAACTGACAGAATGCATGGCTTGCAAACTGTGGACCATTATCATAGATGATCCTGCGAGGTAGGCCGAAGTGGTAGATGACGTGATATTTGATGAAACTGATCACGTTTGACACCTTCACTTCAGTGAGCGGTATAGCTTCCGTCCATTTGGAGAAGTAATCGGTTATGGCTAGGATGAACCAATATCCTTTGGAGGATGGCGGGCTGATTGGTCCTATGACGTCCATGCCCCAAGCTTCAAAAGGCCAAGATATTGCCTTCCGGAGTAGGAACTCTGCAGGTTGATGAATGAAATCGGCGTGTAACTGACAATCTCTACACTTCTTGGCGTATTCAACAGCATCTGCTATCATTGTGGGCCAGTAATAACCTATTCGTTTGAGGCAATCTTGTAATTTGGGGTCTGGTTGATGTGTACCACAAACTCCATCGTGAGCCTCCAGGAGTGCATGTTTGGCTTCTGTGTCTGAAAAGCATCGTAACAGTAGCCCTTCAAAAGAGCGTCGATACAGTATCATTGTGTCGTAATAAAAGATGAGGGATCGCCTTTGGATGGATACTGCTTCCTTCGGGTCCTCGGGAAGGATTTCTGTGAGACTCGTCTCACAGTATCGGTATTTATATACGAATACGTATTTTGTATTGTATTTCATATTTTCTTAGTTTTTTTGAACGCTTTAAAATTTTCTCAAATTATTGATTTTTTTCTTGGCCGGTATACCGACGGTGTACTGGTGTATACCGGCCGCATACCGCCCGAGGCAGATTTCCATATTTCAGATATTTTCGATTTCAGATAGTTTTGTGAATAGTATTTCTGATATTTTCAAGAATAGTATTTTGGATATTTTGATGAATAACGTTTATATATTTTCGTGAATAGTATAGATGCATTCTATTATCCAATAGACAATTGGTTTTCTTTCAATGGCAAGGATTGATCTATAATGTGACATGGATCATGATCCAACGGTCATGATTAATTAATCCCTTCTATATATATCTATTGAGTTTCTCTCTCCTCTCTTTTCTTTCCTTGTCCATTTCCTCTTCACTCTCTTTCCTCTTTCTCAAGCTTAGGAAGGCTTGGCCTGGAGATCTAGAGTGTGGTTTCGGAACCCCACTTGGTGGTGGAGTAGAAGATTAGGCTTGGAACTTAACCCTAGACAAGTACATCTTGCTCAAAAGTGACATGACCATGCTATAATTTTGTTTTTCCAATGAAACTAAAGTTTTATTGTTCTATAATATGCTCCTCTAAATTGTTAACATGTTTAATGTATAGCACTTTTGGTTTTCATCGATAATATTACATAGATCTGAGTTTCCAGATATGATTTTTGAGTATTTTGATGTATTGATCTATCAAATGTTTTAATTTGCGAAAACTAATACTTCTATGTTGTAGGAAATTCAATTCTATGCAATTTTGACTTTTGAAAATCTGAATTTCGATTTAAAATAAAAATTTTGTAACATCCCAGTCCCATAATACTTAGGACTAGGTACGTATCCATGCCAGCTGTATACATACGAAGATACTCCAATATATGGAAACCTCGTATGAATACATAAGCTGAAAAATGCAGTAAACCAAGAGTAATCTAATCTCATCCACAATGAAGAATAAAAGATATAATCAACTGTAATAAGTCTTTGTACAATACGTTAGATGGAGACAAAGTCCACGACCAACTATCTCAAATAAAAGGTACAAGAAAGAATAGATGAAATAACAAGACTAGCCAAGTACAATCATCTTGGAAAGGATGGAGAAGATCACGGCCTCGACTAGCACACCTGCAATATCATAGAAGCACACACACCTGGAGAGATAACCAGGTCCTCAGAGGGACGTAACAAGACTCATAATTTCATGCCATATAAACTGAATAAATATTGCTCAAATAAATAAGGGATGCCTGCAATAGGGTACCTAACCGTACTATAGTGAATGCAATAAGAACAAACCTTTGACGTATGGGCCGGATCAGGAATATCAGGAATCAGGACCGTATCTCCCACTGTAGATAACCGGCAATCAGGATCGTACCTCCCATTGGAGATAACCGGCAATCAGGGCAGTGCATATATGACCCATACATTAAGGAACTGTTCTTCCCACCCAATGTCTATTATGTTGTATCCACAACATAAATCCTCTGTTAACCGCTAAGTCAAACTAAGCATGCAACCTCTATTAGCGGTTATTCCTATCGTACGGCTTATACGTACCGATGGCCAGCCAGTCACGCATGTCCGTGTTCTACATGCGACACACAACTTTGTGGTACAATGTGTCAAGGCCAATGAATGCAACACACAAGGTGGTCCCTTAATCTAGGTTTAATGTGTATAGAAAAATAATACATAGCAAAAAATATAAATGAACAGTAAGTTCTAACAGGTTATGCTATGTATCACAGTTTATTTTGCATAAAGAAAATAAATAATGCATAAAATATGAGCAAAAATAATTAAATAGCAAATGGCAAAGTGTCTTTCCTGAGATCCTTGCTGGTGAAATCGACAATCCCGTTGGGTACAGAATAGTCATAGGGCTACACAAGATGAACTTAAACGATGTGACAAACTTCTAAAATAAAAACCAAAAATAAAATATTCTGAAATTTTTTTTAGGAAAAATATGTGATGTGTATTTTTCTGTCAGTATTCCGAAACTTCAAACGGATCGTGATTCTGATTCCTGGTTCTCCCAGAATCTCAAAAACACTAAAACGTGTCAGATTTCGGACCACTGACACTCCACAAATTTTTCAGAAAATTAGGTTCCGAATTTATTAAAATAAAATTTACATCCAGAAAATATACCTCAATACGATTGCAACAAAAAAAACTGGAGGTCAAAAGGAGTCCGGAGTTGGGAGTTTTGGTCATTCGAAGTTGCTACAACCTTTGAAAATTGAGGCTGAATTTATGACGAAAAAAAGAGAAATTTTTTGACAAGGATGGTTTAAAGATGATTTATGGTGAAAATAATATGGAGGAGTACCTGCCTATTTATAGGATGTGAGAATTTCCAATTAGATAAGAATTAGGATTCCTTTAAAGCCAATTTAGATATTTCCTAATTTAATTTAAAAGCAATCAAATCCAAATCCAAATCTAATTTAAATCAAATCAAATTGCCTTAGTTTAAAATCAAATCAATTAAATCCAATTTAAATCTATTTAAATTTTTAGCTCAAAATCAAATGGGATAAATAAATTTTGAATATTTAACTATTTAAATAAATCCAAAAATTAAATCAAGATTTAAATGGCCACCATAACTTCCAAATATATTTTTCAAAATACCAATAATAATAATTTCAAAAATAATAAATATTTTTAAATATCTTTTTAAATAATAAAATATTTATTAATAAATCTTGAAAATTATATTTTTATTTAAAATAGACTAATAAATAATTATGAAATATATGTATGCACGAATAATGCATACATGATTATGCTTTTCCTAGTATACAATGAAATATTATTTATGATTAATAACTGCTAAAAATAAAAAGGCTTTTTATAGCAAGAATAATAATTATATAATATTTTGAAAGTGTATAATAAAATAGAAAAAATAATTTTCTAAAATATGTACGCTCGCACATATTCGCACTTGACGAGCAACTACGAAAAATAAAATTTCGTGCGCGACGTACAATACGACTATGCGACGTACAATACAAATTTTTTAAATCAGTACCAAATTTAATATATATAAAAAATATAGTAGAAATTTAGGATTTTTATATCCTACCCAACTTAAAAGAATTTCGTCCTCGAAATTAAGAATTAGGAGGGGTGAGAAGGCACAACGGTAGATAGGAGGGTTTAAGGAAGTTTATATGGTCGTAGTCTAGGTTGAGGGTATGATTAAGAGAGGATTGTAATAACTCTTAAATTCAAGAGATTAGAAAGTCAAGATTGTAAATTTAGTGTCGAGGAAAAGGTCGAGTATTTCAAGACAAAGATATGGTTACATTGGGTGGTAATGGTCATGGTGATAGGACAGTTAGAGGAGTTTTAGTACGACGCTTTCGTCCTTCTAAAATAGGTGAAGGCGAACGCAATATAGAGTTTGAAGGAGGCGTTATCGAATACGAATACGTGGTTCAAAGGCGACCGAATAATTCAAAAGGAGTTGTCAAGGCAGTCGCGGATGGGACTCTATAGGACAAGTTTAGCTATGTCCCCATCCACATAGGATAATATGTGATAAGCGAACCAAAGTGCAATAGGTTGATCAGACCATCATGCACCGGTTTTGATTAGACAATATGTTAGTGGGTGCACCCAATAAAATATGTCATGATCAAGCTTGATGATGAAATAAGCTTGCAAAACTGAAGCTACATTAGTAGCATGGGATAGTCAAAATATGTACAAGGGAGGTACTGATGAAGGAAATTAAATAGTCCCAGATCTTTTAAAATCAAGGCTCGCCCGAAGTGTGGGCCTATACAGTTGTCCTAGTGTTTCTTCATTTATGGCTTGGTAGACTAGATAAGGTAGGGTCCTCTGAATTTAGAGTCTAAGTGAACTTACCAATGTGGTTCACAAGGAAAAGGTTTGTTAGATGGTGAGGTATTCTACCCAACTTACAAGAGTTAAACTAATAGTATCATAGGACAATGGTCAAGCAATTAAGATAAAGTACAAATTTAAGCATTTAAAAAATTTAGTAGAACACAATCACATATCGAGTCGAAAGAATTGAGTTGAGGTTGAATCCCTATCCGTGGTCGAAAATATATCTGTATGATGGTAAAGATTATAGTTTGGTCATTTTGACCAGAAGGTCCTATCATGAAAATAGTGTACAAGGAGACGTGTTTTAGTGGGACATGATACATCTACATGAAGGTGGACTTGTCTTGGTCTTATATATAAAATTTGTTGGAAGGAAAAGTGTAGTGTTGTACTCCAAATATACAAGTCACGGTAGGGGACGCCAGAAGATCAAAAATAGAAAGTGGGAGTTCACGAGGTGATAATTAATGCACAAAATAAAGAATATCAAGTTAAAGCGTGAAATAAAATTAACTAAAGAATCCATTAAAAATAATTTAGTAACACAATTCCGGAGAGAAGATAGTCTCCAAGATGAATACAATTAAGGAACCATTAACTCATTATTCAAATTGCAAATGGGTTAGAAGGTCGCAATTAAAAGATCTAGAATTGAAGGAAGGTCGAGTAAGTCGAGGTAAAAATATAGTCACATAGCTGGGTAGATGACTAACAACACTTGTGTATATACTACTATCATGGTCATGAGTGACATGGCAATTAGTGTGGAATACTTCTAACTCATTAGGGCTACCTTTGTGGCCTTTCATTAATATTTTAACTCAAGTTTCCTCCAAAAGTTTTAAAAAAATAAGCTTTCAAAAATATACCACCAAAATTTGTATTTACTCCAAGTCGTTCAAATTCATCAAAAAAAATTTAAATCACTCTCATAAATCTCAAAGCAAAATTTTATCACGTTACTACTAACCTTTTCCAAAATTAACGTTGAAATTCAACTATTTAACTTAAGAGTTCATAATTTACGAATCCATAAAAATTTCACAATCAATCAAAAATTTAACACTCTAAAATTTTCAAATAATTTATAATAAAACTCTTAGCATATTAAAAGCAATCTCAAAAAAAAATTAAGCTCAATGCTCTCATCAATTTTAACTTCTATTTATGCTATGTTATTCCAACAAACTCACAACTTTTAAATGGTAACTTCCTTTAATCAATCAAAATAACTTTCCATCACATCCTTCGAAATTCTTCAAAAAAAATTTAATATTAGCAATCCCACATTAAACTAAATTTTAAAATAATCTTATCAGTCAAAATCTTTTTTTTACCAAAAATCTAAATAGATTTGTAAATCCTCAATCATAGGACACAATTTAAAATAATAAAAAAATCTGAAAAATCGTTTTCATAACTTTCAAATATTTTAAACCAAAATTTACCGTCATTACTTCCCCTTAAAATTTAAAATTTTATAAACACGAAAACCGCAAGTTGTACAACTCCGTTTAAATAATTCCTACGACCATTTTTAAAAGCTAAGATCATTTTCAAACCAAATCTATAACTGTTCAAGGTGCATAACTATAATACAATAAATCATGAACATTAAAACTCAAAAATCAAATAAATTTTATATTTGTTCCAAGATGTGTATCTGTCACCGAAACTCATAAATATCACAACTCGAAAAGCAAATCAATTTTATACTTGTGCAAAGATGTATAACTATAATTCAATAAACCATAAATATCGAATCTTTGAAAATCAATCAATTTCTTAAACCAAGTATGAAATTCTATAAATCCTCTGGTGTTTACTATTTAGAAACCTCAAGGTTAAAACTTTCCGTGGTAATATCCTACTTTACAAATTACTAATAATTAAATCACACTAAAAAAACCCTTTAACTCAATTAGAGTCTTAAATGTATTCCAATTGCCAATATAACCATTCTAGCCATGTGTTTGACCTATGAGCATATACTAGTGTAGTCATCTTCCTAGTTGACATTAAGCACGAAAATAAGAATCAACGGTAGAAAGGAATCAAGCAAGATACAATTCATGGAAGTCGAACGAGAGTTCGGAATTTGAAGCCAAGGGAAGAGGTCAAGCTGTATGGATGAGATTCCTATAATTCTAATCCTATGTTGCAGGTTCACATCGGTATAGTAACGTAACCCAAGTGACAAACTCGACCTGCATGGGCCACAACAAAAACATGTAACGCCCCAGTCCCATAATACTTAGGACTAGGTACGTATCCATGCCAGCTGTATACATACGAAGATACTCCAATATATGAAAACCTCGTATGAATACATAAGCTGGAAAATATAGTAAACCCAGAGTAATCTAATCTCATCCACAATGAAGAATAAAAGATATAATCAACTGTAATAAGTCTTTGTACAATACGTTGGGTGGAGACAAAGTCTACTACCAACTATCTCAAATAAAAGGTACAAGAAGGAATAGATGAAATAACAAGACTAGCCAAGTGCAATCATCTTCAAAAGGATGGAGAAGATCAAGGCCTCGACTAGCACACCAGCAATATCACAGAAGCACACACACTTGGAGAGATAACCAGGTCCTCAGAGGGACGTAACAAGACACATAATATCATCCCATATAAACTGAATAAATATTGCTCAAATAAATAAGGGATACCTGCAATAGGGTACCTAACCGTACTATAGTGAATACAATAAGAACAAACCTTTAACGCATGGGCCGGATCAGGAATATCCGGAATCAGGGCCGTATCTTCCACTGGAGATAATCGGACATCAGGACCGTACCTCCCATTGGAGATAACCGGCAATCAGGGCAGTGCATATATGACCCATACATTAAGGAACTATTCTTTCCACCCAATGTCTATTATGTTGTATCCACAACATAAATCCTCTATTAACCGCTAAGTGAAACTAAGCATGCAACCTCTATTAGTGGTTATTCCTATCGCACGGCTTATAGGTACCGGTGGCTAGCCAGTCACGCATGTCCGTGTTCTACATGTGACACACAACTTCGTGGTACAACGTGTCAAGGCCAATGAATACAAAATACAAGGTGGTCCCTTAATCTAGGTTTAATGTGTATAGAAAAATAATACATAGCAGAAAATATAAATGAACAGTAATTTCTAACAGGTTATGCTATGTATCACAGTTTATTTTGCATAAAGAAAATAAATAATGCATAAAATATGAGCTAAAATAATTAAATAGCAAATGGCAAGGTGTCTTGCCTGAGGTCCTTGCTGGTAAAATCGACAATTCCGTTGGGTACAGAATAGTCACAGGGCTACACAAGATGAACTCAGACGATGTGACAAACTTCTAAAATAAAAAACAAAAATAAAATATTCAGAAATTTTTTTTGAAAAAATATATGATGTGTATTTTTCTGTCAGTATTCCGAAACTTCAAACTGATCGTAATTCTGATTCCTGGTTCTCCCAGAATCTCAAAAACACTAAAACGTGTCAGATTTCGGACCACTGACACTCCACAAATTTTCTAGAAAATTAAGTTCCGACAAAAAAACTGGAGGTCAAAAGGAGTCCGGAGTTGGGAGTTATGGTCATTCGAAGTTGCTATAACCTTTGCAAATTGAGGCTGAATTTATGACGAAAAAAAGAGAGAAATTTTGACAAGGATGGTTTGAAAGATGATTTGTGTTGAAAATAATATGGAGGAGTACCTGCCTATTTATAGGATGTGGGAATTCCCAATTAGATAAGAATTATGATTCCATTAAACCCAATTTAGATATTTTCTAATTTAATTTAAAAGCAATCAAATCTAAATCCAAATCCAAATCTAATTTAAATCAAATCAAATTCCCTTAGTTTAAAATCAAATCAATTAAATCCAATTTAAATCTATTTAAATTTTTAGCTCAAAATCAAATGGGATAAATAAATTTTGAATATTTAACTATTTAAATAAATCCAAAAATCAAATCAAGATTTAAATGGCCACCATAACTTCCAAATATATTTTTCAAAATGCCAATAATAATAATTTCAAAAATAATAAATATTTTTAAATATCTTTTTAAATAATAAAATATTTATTAATAAATCTCAAAAATTACATTTTTATTTAAAATAGACTAATAAATAATTACAAAATATATGTATGCACGAATAATGCATACATGATTATGCTTTTCCTAGTATACAATGAAATATTATTTATGATTAATAACTGCTAAAAATAAAAAGGCTTTTTATAGTAAGAATAATAATTATATAATATTTTGAAAGTGTATAATAAAATAGAAAAAATGTTTTTCTAAAATATATACGCTCACACATATTCGCACTTGACGAGCAACTACGAAAAATAAAATTTCCTGCGCGACGCACAATACGACTATGCGACATACAATACAAAATTTTTAAATCAGTACCAAATTTAATATATATAAAAATATAGTAGAAATTTTGGGGTTTTACAGTTTTTGTGGCTGAAACAAGTTTTCGCGAAAATCTGGATTTTGTTGCTATTTGAAAAATCGATATACCGACGGTATGCCAAAGTATACCGACGGTATGCCAATTTTTACACCAGAAACTTTCTGTCTTTAGGCCGGAATACCGCCGATATACCACCGATATGCCATCTTAGGCTTTTTTTTGTCCGTTTTTGATACTTTCTCGATTGTTATGGACTCTTAACATGATTAGATGATCTTAGATAGTTAGAGAATGATTGTACACCATATATACATGGCACATGCTTATGTTCATGTATTGTTATATGTCCAGATTATAGATAGTGGCCTATCATGGTGCACTCCAGATTACAGTATATGCCTAGCTCGATTTAGTGGCTCGTAGTAGCGCACTCAAGACTTGATTTTCTTATTGATTTTTGGCCCAAAGATATGAGTACATGTACTTTTTTGACACCGTAGATATAGCTTGTTGAATGTTTAAACTATTGCATCTTGGCACGGGACAATCGAGTGCGAGTATTATTCCGTGTATCACGTGATGTTAGTACGGGAATGTTCGTAAGTAATAACTTACGATTTACTCGTACATAGAACATGTCATCTTAGGAAATTCTTGCGTCTCCACGACTTGAGAATTTGACATGAATATGTTAAGGTAAATGACTAGTAAATTCAAGTAGATCATTGTAGGAGAAAATTCGTACTACCAATCCCGAGCTCCAATGGCCCCATGAGGTGTGGCTCAACCCTGCTAGGCAAGGGCTCCATGACCTACCAAGTTTGCGCGTATTGATACAGGATCGAGTCACATGTGGTGCCGGGTTGCGGAACAGTCTGTTATATATTTTTTTAGAAGTTTATGATATGGTTGTTCATGTTACAAGTCAAGACACGTTTCATCTGCCAGCAGTCTTGTTGGGCAGTAGACGTACTACTCGTACCCCTGGACATCCGGGTATCTGCAGTCAGGTAGTTGCAAAAACCCTCAACTTGCATACAAGTAATTAGGATTGTGATAACCTTAGCTAGTTAATGATAGCAAGCCGTAGGTAATGATTGGCCGTGCACTTTTGGTTATTCGTTACTTTATATACTCTTATGTCGATGAGTAGCCAGAGGCTAAGTTCTGCTAGGGAAAAGATCTACAACCCTGGTCCTTGTTTGGTTTAAGGGTTGTG
The DNA here is from genome assembly GCA_029216955.1 of Iris pallida. Lineage (NCBI taxonomy): Eukaryota > Viridiplantae > Streptophyta > Magnoliopsida > Asparagales > Iridaceae > Iris > Iris pallida. The sequence continues at coordinate 13,490,462 of JANAVB010024597.1, forward strand.
GCTCCGATTTCTAGCGCTCCTAAGTCCCTTGTTGATCATTAGCTTATTGCTCTCTATTGCTATATGGTTAAGTATTTTCATTCAGTCATTTTTATTCTCGAGATACGTGGATTGTTACGGCACTAGTCTTGACCCATATTTATTTATTTTTGTCATTATGTTGTTGTTGGGCTTTGTCGTTCACCTCGAGCCTTCCTTATGGTACTTGCTATTTGGGGTCTGACTTCCCTGGTTTTATATGGCCAGGTTCCATAGTTGATCACGAGGATCTACCGTCTTCTCCTCCGGATGGTTTGCACTCAGAGGACCGATATAGATGAGCGAGTGGGTTACCTTTATTTCCGACTTTATCGTGCACTTTTATTTTGTGGGGTATTAGACAAGGACATATGTTAGTCCTTGTTTCTGGGTTTTGTTCCCTCCGTCTTAGTACGGCGTGGATGTATATTCTAGACAGCTGCTAGTTGTACATTTACGTACCTTTTGTATAGGCAATTGATATATCTTTTATTATGTCAGATCTCATGATTATGTATGTACTTGTGTTTGGGATGCCTTACTCATCTCATATATGATTTACTCCTTATTGCTTCTTATGTTGATTGGATTGAGATAGGATTTGTTCGACCTTAGGAGTCGTCAGTGGTATGCTAGAGTCCACCCACTTGTCTTCTAGACAGCTTTGACCGTATCTCGGGGTATTGGCGTACTTTGATATACGTAGCAGGCTTTATTTCGCTTTCGACCTCCAGTATTCTGGTTCTTGGGCGTGACAAGATTTTTTGGTGGCCTATGCAGGTCTGTCTTCAGACTTGTGGGGGATTTATCTTGTTAAAATCTCAATCCTATATTTGTCTTCATTTGATCTCCCTTTGCTTATTGCATCATCTCGTTTTCCTTGAACTGTGAACGTGCTTGATATGTCTTTGCTCTATTCCTGTCCCTTTTGATATCATGTGTCCTTATCATTCAGGGATACCCAACCTTCTTATCTATTTCTTTCAAGGATTTTATTGCTCCGTCTTCTTCGTTGGTTCAGGCAGTATGTCGGTATCAGATCCCTCATCCACAGAGTCAGGTACTAGTACCATCTCAGTATCTGGTGGAAGCTCGGTTCATTTCACTCCAGTTAGTTCAGGTAATAAAGTCATCCTGATCCCATGTTCAGTACCTCCTTCTGACGTGGTCTCAGCAGATTTTATGTCAGCATCCAGCACAGTTTGCCCATGTCCAGTATGTCAGATAAAATCAGCAGCAGCTAAGAGCAGCAGTCCCGATGCATAGATAGAGAGAGTTTGTAATCATTGAGCAGATGTTGGCTGAGGGCAGTCAGATTGTTAGTAAGCTTCTGAGGTATTTCTTCAGTCATTCTTATTCTTGGGTTCCATTGACGGCCTTGTATTCCATTAATACCCGGAATGCGATGGTCGACTTGACAAATTCGGCGAGTGAACGCAAGTTTCTCGTACCACTCATCTGCCTCCGTATCTCGTGATACACGATATCTATCATATATCCCGACTACATAGGTGCGTCCTGGATTAGAGTCATGTCTTCGACTGAGTCGTTGGTACCGACTTACTTCGAAACTTGACCCTTGTCCACTTTGTGAGTCAACGCGCGTAGGCAAGCGAGGACGAATCCCTACTCAACTGACTCAGGGGTATATTATTCCATATGCCTCATTTTCTTGTATTATATATATTTATATATTTATTATTTTTTGTATTTATTTAAATTTTATATCTCAAAATATTATTTGTACATGGGATGTTTTCTTTCGATGTGTTACGATTTTAAATTATTTCAGCATGTGTATTTTTGCTCGACTGGCTTTAGGAAATTCCGAGGATGGAATTTTTCTAAGTTGTGGAGAGTTGTGAGACTCGTCTCACAGTATCTGTATTTATATACGGATACGTATTTTGTATTGTGTTTCATATTTTCTCAGTTTTTTGAATGCTTTAAAATTTTCTCAAATTATAGATTTTCTCCTTGGCCGGCATACCGTTGGTGTACCGGTGTATACCGACGGCATACCGTCCACGGCAGATTTCCACATTTCAGATATTTTTGATTTCAGATATTTTCGTGAATAGTATTTCTGATATTTTCATGAATAGTATTTTGGATATTTTGATGAATATTATTTAGATATTTTCGTGAATAGTGTAGATGCATTCTATTATCTAATGGACAATTGATTCTTTCAATGGCTAGGATTGATCTAGAATGTGACATGGATCACGATCTAACGGTCATGATTAATTAACCCCTTCTATATATATCCATTGAGTTTCTCTCTCCTCTCTTTTCTTTCCTTCTCCATTTTCTCTTCACTGTCTTCCCTCTTTCTCAAGCTTAGGAAGGCTTGGCCTTGAGGCCTAGAGTATGGTTTCGGAACCCCTCTTGGTGGTGGAGTAGAAGATTAGGCTTGGAACTTAACCCTATGCAGGTACATCTTTCTCAAAAGCGACATGACCATGCTATAATTTTGTTTTCCATAGAAATTAAAGTTTTATGGTTCTATAATATGCTCGTCTAAATTGTTCACATGTTTAATGTATAGCACTTTTGGTTTTAATCGACAATATTGCATAGATCTGAATTTCTAGATATGATTTTTGAGTATTTTGAGGTATTGATATATCAAATATTTTAATTTGTGAAAACTAGTACTTTCATGTTGTAGGAAATTCAATTCTATGTAATTTTGACTTTTAAAAATCCGAATTTCGATTTAAAATGAAGTTTTTATGGCCGAAACAAGTTTTGGCAAAAATTTGGATTTTTTTGCTGTTTGAAAAATCGGTATACCGATGGTATGCCGAAGTATATCGACGGTTTGCCGATTTTTGCACCTAAAACTTTCGGTCTTTAGGCCGAAATATAGCCGGTATACCGCCGTATACCACTGGTATGCCGTTTTACGCTGTTTTTGTCCGTTTTTGTCCGATTTTGATACATTCTCGATTGTAATGGACTCTTAACATGATTAGATAACCTTAGATAGTTAGAGGATGATTGTACATCCTATATACATGGCACATGCTTATTTTTATATATTGTTCTATGTCCAGTTTATAGATAATGACCTGTCATGGTGCACTCCAGATTACTGTATATGCCTAGCTCGATTTAGTGGCTCGTAGTAGTGCACTCATGACTTGATTTTTTTATTGATTTATGGACCAGAGATATGAGTACATGTTCTTTCTTGACACCGTGGATATAGCTTATTGAATGTTTAATCTATTGCATCTTGGCATTGGACAATCGAGTGTGAGTATTGTTCCGTGTATCACGTGATATTAGTATGGGAATGTTCGTAAGTGATAACTTACGATTTACTCGTACATAGCACACGTCATCTTAGAAAATTCTTGTGTAAAACCCCTAAATTTCTACTATTTTTTATTATTAAATTTGCATGGATTTAAAATTTTGTATTGTACGCCACGTAGTCGTATTATACGTCGCGCTCGAAATTTTATTTTTCAAAATTGCTCGACGAGTGCAAATATGTGCGAGCGTACATATTTCTAGAAAAACGTTTTCTATTTCGAAGTGATATATATATAATAATTATTTTTGCCATTTTTACAAAAATTTATAAGTTTGTTATTTTAAGCCTTTTCTTTCTATCATTTATTAATAATAAATTATATTTCATTGTATGCTAGAAAAGCAAAATTTCGTATAAATAGTTATGCTTACATAATTAATTATTATCTTATTTTTAAATAAGTAATAAGGTATTTTCGAAATTAATATTATAGTATTTTTGGAAACCATATTTTGAAATTATTATGGCAATTTAAATCTTAATTTGAATTTATGTAATTATTTAAAAAGTTAAATAATTGAAATTTGATTTATTCCAATTGATTTTTAAACTAAAAATTTAATTAGATTTAATTGGATTTGGATTTGGATTGGATTTGATTGGTTTTAAATTAATAGATGAATTATCTATTTTGGGTTTAAATATTCCTAAACTTTATCTAATTGGGAATTCCCACATCCTCGATCTGCCTCCCTCGCGCCTCGCTCCGCCGCGTCGGGCAACCGAACTTCCGCCACCGCTGACCCCCTCCGGACTTCCACCGCCTACCGCTGCTCACTCCCTCGGCCCTCTCTGAAACCCTCTCCGTCGGAACGAAACCTAACACCTCGCCGCCTCCGCCCGTCTCCTTCTTCCCGCTCCTCTTCCCCTCTTCTTCCCATCGTTCCCTCGAAACCCGCCTGCTCCGATCTCTCACTCTCGCTCACTCACTTCTTCTCTCTCTCTTCGTTTTCTCCTTTCTAATTCCCTTTTATTTTTTTCTCTCGAGAGCAGCAGTCAGTTGACTGCTGCAGTTGATTTTTATTAGTTATTATTTATTTACTTATCAAATTATTTAGTTATTTTTGTTGATTGTATTGGTTAGTTTTTGTGTTATTATTAATATGATTATTATTATTAGTAATATTCTATTTTATTAGTATCTTTATTATTATCTTTATTATTATTATTATCTTATTTTATTTATTAAAGTAGGTTATCTATTATTGGTATTTATAACTATTATTAGTATTATTAATATCCATATTGTTGTAAAGTATAAATAATATTTTCAACATTGGGTTAGAAGCCTAAATTGTATTTGCTATATTATTATGTGGCATTTTTAAATGATAGCGTATTAATAAAATTATATTTTTTTAAATATGGTTCTTACCCGAATTTAATTTTTTCCAATATTATTTTAGTTCGCTTAAATTTTTTTTTTAAAAATTATAAGATATGGATTTTAGCCTAAATTATTATTTGACAAACTTACAGTTCTGCCTTAAAACGACTTTTGATTTTTTTTTCGAATATTTATTGAAAGCATATGATGACTAATAAATTATATCTTAAGTATTATAAATTAGTTTTCGAAAATCATATAATTATCATTCGTCAATAATTTCTTTATTCTTCCGACTGTGACTCAACCCCTCATTCCTATCCGATTGCCAATTCTAGACTACCTTATGTCCACTCTTACTAAATTAATCCTTCTGGACCCAATGACATGATCCGTACCACCATTCGAGGTCCTCTTGTACAGTTGTTACACCAAAATTGTAGTTCGTGCCACCGTGATATTTGCAGCACACCAGACGTCCTACCAGGCAAGACACCTTGCCATTTGCTGTTTAATTATTTTAGCTCATATTTCATGCATGTTCAATATTTTCTTTATGTAAAATAAACTGTGATACATAGCATAACTGTTAGAATTTACTGTTCAGTTTCCTGCTGTGTATTATTTTTCTTACAAATTAAACCTAGATTTAAGGGACCACCATGTGTGTTGCATTCAATGGCCTTGACACGTTGTAACACGAGGTTGTGTGTCGCATGTAGAACACGGAAGTACATGATTGGCTGGCCACCAGTACGTACAAGCCGTGCGATAGGAATAACCGCTAATAGAGGTTACATGCTAGTTTGACTTAGCGGTTATAGTGGTTTGTGTTGTGGATACAACACAGTAGGCATTGGACGGGAAGGACAATTCCTTAGCGTATGGGCTTCGATGCACTTCCCTTGTGACCCGGACTCTCCGCTGGAGATACGGGGTTGATGACCCAAGATTACTGACGGCCACTGACGATTCTGCGGAACGTCATGCTCTTCCTGCTGGGGCCTCTGGTGCCCAAAGGGGACTACGCCGATCCTATTTAGCCAGGGCCCATGCGTAGGAAGGATTGTTCTTAACAACATTTCACTTAGAACGGTAGGCTACCCTATCCGTTAGGTATGAGTACTTTTGGTTTGGGTACTTGTATCTGACCGTGACTTGAAACAATAACTTGTCGCGGATTAGTTCGTCACATCTTGTCCTTGTTTGGTTGTAGGTGTGACTTACTACTTCGGTGAGAAGGTATTGAACCTTGTTGGGGTCCGGATACCATATTGGATTCATAGCATGGGAAGATACGTTACCGTGAATTAGTTTACCATCTCCTGTCCTTGTTTGGTTGGGGGGATGGTACGCTCGTTCAGTAGGTGCATATTGGACCATATTATAAATTTGATTTACTTATTTATTTGAGCGATCTTTATTCAGTTTATATGGCATGCTATTATGTGTCTTGTTACGTCCCTCTGAGGACCTGGTTGTCTTGCCAGGTGTGTGCTATTGTCTTTCGCAGGTGCTTAGCTCTAGCCGTGTTCATTGCTATTTCTCGAGGATGATTGCACTTGGATCGTCTTCGCTTCGCTCGCCAAAATCATTTATTCTCTCATGTATTTTTCCTTTACTTGTTGGTAGTAGATTTGTCTCCGCCCAACATATTGTATCAAGACAAATCATTATCTTTATATGATGTCTTTTATTCATTTATTTTGCGTGGATGAGATTAGCATGGTTCTACTGCATTTTACAGCTTATGTATTTATACGAGGCTTCCATATATTGGAGTATACTTCGTATGAATACAGCTGGCATGTCTACGTTCCTAGTCCTACGTATTTTGGGACTGGGGCGTTACATATTTTTATGGTGGCCCATGCAGGTCAAGATAAATTGTTTGGTTACTTTACCGTAACAAGCAAGCCTGCGTATAGGATTAGAAGTCTAGGATCTCATCCACATACTTGACCTCTTTCCTTGATTTTATCTACCGTTTGACTCATCAATTGCATCTTGCTTGCTTGCTTCCATCCCTATTCTTATCTTCCCTTCGTGCTTACTAGAGATTGACCCTACTAGTTAGTTGTCCCAAAACACCATTAGTTTAATTCTTTTAAGTTGGGTAGAATGCCTTGTGACCTAGTAGTCCCTTAAGTTTAGAGGGCCCTAACCCATCTAGTCAACCAAGCCATGGTCAATAAAATCGTAGAATGATAGTATAGGAATAAACAAGACTTAGATTCCTATGACTCTTAGACTATTCATATTTGTTCCTTACTTCAATCTTAATCTCGTGCCTATGTTTTACCACCTTGACTAATGTTGCTACTATAATCTAGTTTTGCAAACTCATCCATTTATCGAGTTTGTTCATGACTTATGCTAATGAGCGCGCTCACTAACATATTGTCTAATCAGAACCGGTGCATGATGGTCTGATCAACCGAGTGCACTTTGGTTCGCTTTTATCTATCGTTCTACGTGGAGAGGGACATAGCTAAACTTGTCCTCTAGAGTCCCATCCGCGACTGCCTTGGCAATTCCTTCTTGGAATTATTCGATCATTCTTGAATCACATATTCGTATTCGATAACATCTCCTTCGAACTCTATATTGCTTTCGCCTTCACCTATTTTAGAAGGACGAATGCGTTATACTAGAACTTCCTCTAGCCTTCCTATCGACTATGACCATTCTCGCTCGATATTGCTATATCTTAATCCTAAACTCCTCGCCCTCCTTCTCGGCCCTATAATTACTGTCATGACCTTCTAATCGAGTAAATCTAATTCATTCTGTAATCGTGCCCTCAACCTACTCTCAAGAGACCATAACTTTAAGGTCTCTAAATTATTTTATTTTACTTGAACCCATACTATTCTTTATTGCGCGTCATCTTAAACATTTCCTTCTTGCGTTAACCCATGACTATCTTCGCCTTATTGAAATCACGACTCTAATGCAAGTTTTTATTAAACGTCGTTCCCTTGTCTTAATTTGACTATGCTTCCTTATCGATACCCCCTTGTGCCTTTCACCCCCTCCTAATTCTTAATTTCGAGGACGAAATTCTTTTAAGTTGGGTAGGATGTAAAACCCCTAAATTTCTACTATTTTTTATTATTAAATTTGCATAGATTTAAAATTTTGTATTGTACGTCATGTAGTCGTATTATACGTCGCGCTCGAAATTTTGTTTTTCGAAATTGTTCGACGAGTGCGAATATGTGCGAGCGTACATATTTCTAGAAAAACGTTTTCTATTTCGAAGTGATATATATATAATAATTATTTTTTCCATTTTTACAAAAATTTATAAGTTTGTTATTTTAAGCCTTTTCTTTCTATCATTTATTAATAATAAATTATATTTCATTGTATGCTAGAAAAGCAAAATTTCGTATAAATAGTTATGCTTACATAATTAATTATTATCTTATTTTTAAATAAATAATAAGGTATTTTCGAAATTAATATTATAGTATTTTTGGAAACCATATTTTGAAATTATTATGGCAATTTAAATCTTGATTTGAATTTATGTAATTATTTAAATAGTTAAATAATTGAAATTTTATTTATTCCAATTGATTTTTAAACTAAAAATTTAATTAGATTTAATTGGATTTGGATTTGGATTGGATTTGATTGGTTTTAAATTAATAGATGAATTATCTATTTTGGGTTTAAATATTTCTAAACTTTATCTAATTGGAAATTTCCACATCCTATAAATAGGCAGGTACTCCTCCAATTCATAATTCATTTTCCACAAATTCCATAACCCATAATTCTCGTGCATCGTGTCCGTATCAACCTAGTTACTCCAATATATTATCTTTGTACAAATACATTACTCCACCCCGGGTCCGACAGATCCGAACCTCCGTCCCCGTCGTGTCTGACACACCCGGACACGACTCTATCCTACCCGATCCCCGTGTCACGCAGGACACGCCATCGACTTCTATCACCACTGCCATCATGCCGGAGCGCTACCTTCTTCCTGGACCTCCAGTGCACCACCGGCAACTTTACCACAGCCCCGGCCAAACCCCGACCACCCATCCTGTCCAAACCCCGACCCCGACAAAACCACCCTTCCTGGCCAAACCCCGACCCCGACAAAACCACCATCACCACCAGTTAACCACCCTCCACCACCTCCCGACAACTGACCAGACCTGGCCAGACCCACCGCAACAGCCATCAGTCATCACCACCACCGTCACTGCCATCGGCCAGCGCGGCCGACCATCCCCGGTCGTCGCCACCAAAACCAATGCAACCGCCACCACCAGTCACACACCCACAGACCCCTGACCAACGTCGACCACCCGACCCGGCCATGATCACCGCCACCACAGACCACCAATACCACCGCTCCCCGGCCAACGCCGGCTGCGCCCAAAAAGAAACCAAAAACCCAAAAAAATTACAACCAACAAGCACCACCACCCCTTACCTCTGCCATCCGCCGCCGCCCGTGTTCGCCTGGAATCTCCACCGTCCGCCGAGCCAGCGCCCGATCCTCCGACGACCCTCCGACAGCTCCGCCTATCTCCGTCGCTGTTCCCCGGCCCCACAAGTCGGAACCCTAGCCTCCGCGCGGTAGGTCTGCCGCCGCTCCCAAGCCCGTCCGAGTCGCCCGCCGACGAGCTCGGCCGAGCGTCCTCCAGTGAGGCGTCGACAGGAAACCCCCTTCTCCCCTCCTCGATCCGCCTCCCTCGCGCCTCGCTCCGCCGCGTCGGGCCACCGAACTTCCGCCACCGCTGACCCCCTCCGGACTTCCACCGCCTACCGCCGCTCACTCCCTCCGGCCCTCTCTGAAACCCTCTCCGTCGGAATAAAACCTAACGCCTCGCCGCCTTCGCCCGTCTCCTTCTTCCCGCTCCTCTTCCCCTCTTCTTCCCACCGTTCCCTCGAAACTCGCCCGCTCCGATCTCTCACTCTCGCTCACTCACTTCTTCTCTCTTTCTCTTCGTTTTCTCCTTTCTAATTCCTTTTTATTTTTTTCTCTCGAGAGCAGCAGTCAGTTGACTGCTGCAGTTGATTTTTATTAGTTATTATTTATTTACTTATCAAATTATTTAGTTATTTTTGTTGATTGTATTGGTTAGTTTTTGTGTTATTATTAATATGATTATTATTATTATTAGTAATATTATGTTTTATTAGTATCTTTATTATTATCTTTATTATTATTATTATCTTATTTTATTTATTAAAGTAGGTTATCTATTATTGGTATTTATAACTATTATTATTAGTATTATTAATATCCATATTGTTGTAAAGTATAAATAATATTTTCAACATTGGGTTAGAAGCCTAAATTGTATTTGCTATATTATTATATGGCATTTTTAAATGATAGCTTATTAATAAAATTATTATTTTTTTAAATATGGTTCTTACCCGAATTTAATTTTTTCTAATATTATTTTAGTTCGCTTAAAATATTTTTTTTAAAATTATAAGATATGGATTTTAGCCTAAATTATTATTTGACAAACTTACAGTTCTGCCTTAAAACGACTTTTGATTTTTTTTCGAATATTTATTGAAAGCATATGATGACTAATAATTTATATCTTAAGTATTATAAATTAGTTTTCTAAAATCATATAATTATCATTCGTCAATAATTTCTTTATTCTTCCGACTGTGACTCAACCCCTCCTTCCTATCCGATTGCCAATTCTAGACTACCTTATGTCCACTCTTACTAAATTAACCCTTCTGGACCCAATGACACGATCCGTACCACCATCCGAGGTCCCCTTGTACAGTTGTTACACCGAAATTGCAGTTCGTGCTACCGTGATATTCGCAGCACACCAGGCGTCCTACCAGGCAAGACACCTTGCCATTTGCTGTTTAATTATTTTAGCTCATATTTCATACATGTTCAATATTTTCTTTATGTTAAATAAACTGTGATACATAGCATAACTGTTAGAATTTACTGTTCAGTTTCCTGCTGTGTATTATTTTTCTTACAAATTAAACCTAGATTTAAGGGACCACCATGTGTGTTGCATTCATTGGCCTTAACATGTTGTAACACGAGGTTGTGTGTTGCATGTAGAATACCGAAGTACGTGATTGGCTGGGCACCAGTACGTACAAGCCGTGCGATAGGAATAACCGCTAATAGAGGTTGCATGCTAGTTTGACTTAGCGGTTATAGTGGTTTGTGTTGTGGATACAACACAGTAGACATTGGGCGGGGAGGACAATTCCTTAGCGTATGGGCTTCGATGCACTTCCCTTGTGACCCGGACTCTCCGCTGGAGATACGGGGTTGATGACCCAAGATTACTGACGGCCACTGACGATTCTGCGGAACGTCATGCTCTTCCTGCTAGAGCCTCTGGCGCGCAAGGGGGACTACGCCGATCCTATTTAGCCAGGGCCCATGCGTAGGAAGGATTGTTCTTAACAATATTTCACTTAGAACGGTAGGCTACCCTATCCGTTAGGTACGAGTACTTTTGGTTTGGGTACTTGTATCTGACCGTGACTTGGAACAATAACTTGTCGCGGATTAGTTCGTCACATCTTGTTTGGTTGTAGGTGTGACTTACTACTTCGATGAGAAGGTATTGAACCTTGTTGGGGTCCGGATACCATATTGGATTCATAGCATGGGAAGATACGTTACCGTGAATTAGTTTACCATCTCCTGTCCTTGTTTGGTTGGGGGGATGGTACGCTCGTTCAGTAGGTGCGTATTGGACTATGTTATAAATTCGATTTACTTATTTATTTGAGCGATATTTATTCAATTTATATGGCATGCTATTATGTGTCTTGTTACGTCCCTCTGAGGACCTGGTTGTCTTGCCAGGTGTGTGCTATTGTCTTTCGCAGGTGCTTAGCTCTAGCCGTGTTCATTGCTATTTCTCGAAGATGATTGCACTTGGATCGTCTTCGCTTCGCTCGCCAAAAATCATTTATTCTCTCATGTATTTTTCCTTTACTTGTTGGTAGTGGATTTGTCTCCGCCCAACAAATTGTATCAAGACAAATTATTATCTTTATATGATGTCTTTTATTCATTTATTTTGCGTGGATGAGATTAGCATGGTTCTACTGTATTTTACAGCTTATGTATTTATACGAGGCTTCCATATATTGGAGTATACTTCGTATGAATACTGCTGGCATGTCTACGTTCCTAGTCCTACGTATTTTGGGACTGGGGCATTACATCTTGAGTGTCCACGACTTGAGAATTTGACATAAATATGATAAGGTAAATAACTAGTAAATTCAAGTAGATCATTGTAGGAGAAAATTTGCACTACCAACTCCGAGCTCCAAGGGCCCCATGAGGCGTGGCTCAACCCTGCTGGGCAAGGGCTCCATAACCTACCAAGTTTGCGCGTATTGATACATGATCGAGTCACATATCGTGTCGGGTTGCGGCACAGTCAGTTATATATTTTCTTTTACAAGTATATGATATGGTTGTTCATGTTACAAGTCAATACACGTTTCATCTGCCTGCAGTCTTGTTGGGCAATAGATGTACTACTCTACCTCTGGACATCCGGGTATCTGCAGTCAGGTAGTAGCAAAAATCCTCAACTTGTATACTAGTAATTAGGATTCTGATAACCCTAGCTAGTTAATGATAGTAAGCCGTAGGTAATGATTGGCCATGCACTTTTGGTTAAGCGTTACTTTATATACTCTTATGTCGATGAGTAGTCAGAGGCTATGTTCTGCTGGGGAAAAGATCTACAACCCTGGTCCTTGTTTGATTTAAGGGTTGTGGCTCCAATTTTTAGTAGTTCCTAAGTCCCTTGTTGCTCAATGGCTTATTATTCTCTATTGCTATATGGTTCAGTATTTCCATTCAGTCGTTTATATTCTCGAGATACGTGTATTGGTAACCGCACTAGTCTTGACCCATATTTATTTATTTCTATCATTATGTTGTTGTGTTATTGTTGGGCTTTGTCGTTCACCTCTAGCCTTCCTTGTGGTACTTGTTATTTGGGGTCTGACTCCACTGGTTTTGCGTGGTCAGGTTCCATAGTTGAACATGAGGATCTACCGTCTTCTCCTCCGGATGGTTCGCACTCAAAGGACCGATATATATTAGCGAGTGGGTTACCTTTATTACCCACTTTATCGTGCACTTTTATTTTATGGTGTATTAGCCAAGGACATATGTTAGTTCTTGTTTCTGGGTTTTGTTCTCTCTGTCTTAGTACGGCATGGATGTATATTCTGGACAGCTGCTAGTTGTACATTTACGTACCTTTTATATAGGGAGTTGATATATCTTTTATTATGTCAGCTATCATGATTATGTATGTACTTGTGTTTGGGACGCCTTATCCATCTCATATATGATTTACTCTTTATTGTTTCTTATGTTGATTGGATTGAGATAGGATTTGTTCGACCTTGGAAGTCGTCAGTGGCATGCTAGAGTCCACCCACTTGTCTTCTAGTCAGCTTTGACCGTATCTCGGGGTATTGGCGTACTCTGATATACGTAGCTGGCTTTGTTTCGTCTTCGATCTCCAGTATTCGGGTTCTGGGGTGTGACAATTCCATAGACAGCGTAGTCTATGAAAGAAAATCTCCAGTCTTTAGCATTGACGCTTGTTTCTGTTGCGTAACTTTGATGAATATGTAAGGCATCTTTCATACAAAATAGTTCTTGACCAGATACTGTGATCGAGAGTATTGGTAGGAACGGTCAAGGATACAGAAAGACCGGCTAGAGCATCTGTTTCTATAGTCTGTAGTCGAGGTACGTGCTCGATGAAGAATCCAGCGAAAGTAGACGCCAACTCGATTGTTGCTCTGTGGTAGGGGATGAGATCTTTTTGGCGAACTTCATAATCCCCTCGGACCTGACTGACTATTTGCTTGGAATTGCCATAAGCTTCTAGATAGTCAACTCCCACTTGCTAAGTCAGTTGTAGGCCGATTAATAGGGCATTATATTCGGCCACATTGTTGGTGCATGGTTCCACGAGAGAATATGCACGATGTATAACTAGATGATCAGGTGACACGAGCACGACACCTACTACAGCCACAATATTTCCTTTGGGTCATATTCGTGATGCACCATCGAAGAACATTCACCAAATAGGGATTTCTTAATTTGTAGTGTTAGACTCCACCACTTCGTCGGGGATTTTGTCGTAGAGTTTGGACGATTCTGGCACCGGATGAGCTGCTAGAAAATCAGCTAATACTTGGCCTTTTACTGCCTTCTAAGGAACAAAGAGCATATCGTATGGAGTCAACATCATTGTCCATGTAGCTAAACAGAAATTGAGAGAGCCCGGTTTAGTTATGAGTATTCTGAGAGGGTTGACTTTAGATATAATATGGATAGTCTGCCCAGACATAGTGGCGTGTCTTCTGGATGACAAATACTAGTGTAAGGCATTCCTTCTCCATCAGTGTGTATCTATGTTCGGTACCTACCATTGTGCGGCAGAGGTAGTAGATTGCCTGTTCATGGTCGCCTTCATTCTTCTGAACTAATAGGGGGCCAAGAGAATGGTCCATAGCGCAGACATATAGTAAGAAGGGCTTCCCTATTATTGGAGCTACTAATACTGGAGGGCTTATAAGATATGCCTTGATGTCGTTGAATGTGCTTGACATTGTTATGTCCAGACGAAAGATACGCCTTTCTTTATAAGCTGAGTGAATGGTTGACACCTTCCAGAGAGGTTCGAAATGAATCGTCTGATGTAGGCTAGCATTCCTTTAGTCCGTGTAGCTCATTAAGGTTTCTTGGAGGATGCATATCGAAGATAGCCTTCACTTTCTCTGGGTCAAAATGTATACCCCTTGAAGTGATGACGAAACAAAGGAATTTGCCGCTGGAGACTCCCAGAAAAGACTTGGTTGGATTCATCTTGAGTTGGTGTGCACGCATTAGTTCGAACACTGTTCTCAAGTTTTGGAGGTGGTTACCCTTGAGATGACTTTTAACTGCGATATCGTCTACGTAGCACTCTACAGTTTTATGCAAATGATCGCAAAAATTTGTGTTCATGGCTCGCTGGTATGTCACCCCTACATTTTTCAATCCGAAGGACATCACCGTATAGCAGTATACCCCCAACGGTGTTTGAAAAGATGTGTGATTCTCATCGTTGGGGAATATCTTGATCTGGTTGTATCCTGAGAACCCATCCATGAAGGACATCCGCTCAAAGCTGCAAGTATTATCGATCATTACGTTGATGATCGGTAGAGTGAGCTCTTCCATCGATCATGCAGAGTTAAAATCACAGTAATCGATACAGACTCGAACTTTATCATTTTTTTATGACTGGAACGATGTTGGCAACCCAGTCTGGGTGTTGTTCTTCGCGAATGAATCTACTAGCAATGAGCTTCTTGACTTTATTCTCGATGGCCTCCATGACATCTGATCGAAATCGTCATTGTTGCTACTTCACTAGCTTAGCTTTAGACGAAATATTCAGGCGGTACATGGCAACTTTGGGGTCTAAGCCTGGCATGTCTTCATAGCTCCATGCGAAGACGTCGATGTATTCTCTTATAAGCTGTATAAGAGATTGGCGTTCATCGCCAGATGGACTTTTGTTGATGAAGATTGGTTTGAAAGATGATTCATCTCCTAAATTAACTTGGATAGCTTCGTCTTTGGTAGGTTGTTTACGTTGTTCGAAGCGCAGCTCCCACCTAGTGTCTATCTTTTGAGCCCATTGTTTGAGTTAGATTGATTGGACATCGTCTGCGATTTGGTCAACGGAAACCATATTGACGGATAGAGTTGCTTTGAATATGTCGCCAATGCTGGAGTCTGATTCCCAAAGGAAGGAGTTAAAAGAATGAGAACAATGATCTGCTTCATCATCTGATCGTTCGGGAGTTGTTGGAGGAGTGACAGCCCAAACCAACACCGTTTGGTTAATAGTAGTTCTCAAGTTTGCCGGAAGGAGCAAAGTATCGTATTGGCAACCGTCGTCCCCGGCCGTAATTTAGTACCTGGTCGGTTTTGATGTCATACCCCATGTTCTGGATGATATTCTTGGCCTGCCAACTGTACCGAAAAAGTTGCATTTTTCCAGAGTCATAGTCAGCTTCTGTGTTGTGCTTGGGAGAAGTAGAGTTTGGAACGAACTTTCTCTCGCCAATTATACGATCGAAGATGATTAGTTCTTCATCCTTCTTTCTGGATGAAACGATAAAGTCGTGGATATCTTCTGGGTAGACTTTTTTTGCAGGTGAGGTGTCATGACCGACATACAGAGGTGTGGTCCTATGCCGTTCTCTAGAGCGTATATCGTATATATGTAGTAGTTTACAGATTGATAGACATCGAAGCAATTCAAAGATAAACCTTTACTAAGGAAATACGCAAGTTCTTCTTCAGGGATAACATCATCCGCTGAAGGTACATTATTATGAGTATTGATATACTCATTGAGAGGATCATCATCTGGAAGAGGAGCCACAGTCTTGGCCGAGTTCACCACGTAGGATAATTTTTCAGGATTAGGAGGACGGGCATCAGTAGGTTCCTCTCAGGGTGTCTTGCTGAGAGTGATGGTCAATGGTTTGACCTTGTCAGAGTTCATCTTTTTTACCCAGATTGTGAGAGGCTTTGGAGTACTTTTTGGAGTAGTACGTCCTTTGACTCGAATGATTAGGGGACCATCATTGGAGGATGAACCTGCTTCAGCTTCATTGTCAGCTTCGTTGTCGTCATCCTTGGGGGGCTGAGATTGGTAAAGTACCGAATCTCCGTAGTAGGCCTCGATGCCCTTAAAAGGATCGACATCGGCAAACTTTATCTCCACGACCCTATCGCTGTTGACGTACTTGAAACACTGGTGAAGTGTGGAAGGAACGATCATGTTCTCGTGTATCCATGGGCATCCCAACAAGACGTTGTATGATACATTGGCATTGATCACATAGCAGAAAACCTTCATTCAGAGATCACCGATCTGGCACTTGAGACGGATCTTGCCCAGCGGGTGGCTTCGACCAGCATTGAAAGCCATGATAGTTGTGTTGGTTGCAGATAGCTTGTGCAGAGGAATTCCCGGGATTTGAACCAGACTTCTAGGAATGATGCTGAGGAAGGATCCTGGATCGATATACATGCGGTCCACCTTGATCGCCCCTATATACCATATATAGTACAGGGGTCTACCATGACGATTATTTTTTAGTAGCATGTCCTCCTGTGAAAAAGTGATATTGGGCACCACTATCATAGTACTATAGCAGTGAGGACAGGAGATAGGGTCTTCAGCGGAGGCTTTGACTTCAGCGAGATAAGAGTCGACATGTAGTAAAGCTTCACTTAAGGCCTTCCATATTTCTTTAGAGAGTCGCAATAGATCGAACAGAGACAACCTTGCAGGTGTATTGGCTAGCTGTGCCAGTATGTCAAAGTTGTAGGACTGATCCATGCCTTCAAGAGTTGGAGCCTTCAGAGACTTGTCAAACCTTGTCTCATTCTGCATGGCTTTGTCCGTAGTTGAAGGCTTAGACGGGTCAGCTTCTGAACTTGTGGGGGCAGCAGAAGGTTGAGAAGGTACCGCTTCTTCTTGTGTGGGGTCGTATGTTCGAAGATAAGTCGTCTCCGATCGCGCCTCGCCAGATAGAACCTCGTAGATGGAAGAGGATACCATATAGCATGAATTATATTTCTTGTCCATTTTTGCTTTGGAAGGTACTACCCCCTGTGTCACTTCTTGCACAAGGTCTAGATGGACCCACATGATCTTATCTTGTTCAGTCGTGAGTGGCACCAAGGTAGAGTTGCGAGCTAGCGGTAGGTTGATGACTTCCATTATTGCCTTGGAAATCGGGACCATGCCGTCTGGGACTTCTGTGGAAGGAAAGTCACCAAATTGAAGAGACATCATGTTAGAAGATATGACCTTATCTTCAGCTTCGAGGTTGATCACTTGGCTGTCGATAAGCTGTTGTATCTTTTTTTTTAGGATGATGCAGTCCTTGGTGGAATGATGTACATGCTGATGATAGAGGCAGTACTTGGGATCTTTTAGCTGGTTCGTCTTTGTAGGACGTCGTGGTGGAGGCAATGTCATCTAATTACCCTTCGTCAATATGTGAAAGATAGTAATGACATCGTCTTCGTCAAAGGAGAAGGTCTCCTTAGGCTTGTCGGAGGCGCCCTGAGAATTGGAAGCTCCTTTGGATATGTCAACCTTCAGGACTTCTTTCCCTTTACCCCACAAATAGGGATAGTTTGAGGATGCTTGCCCTTATCTTTGGATTTGGGTGTTTTCAACCCCAATAGTTCCAAGTTACGAACATCATTTTCAGCAGCATCATCGGCCCCGATAAAAGCGGGCCATGTATCATATTTATGTATACCCAGACAAAACTTTACCGTAGGAAGGAAGTTATGTCGACAAGTATCCATAAGTTCTGAGTCTGGTATGCCGAAGGACATCTTCAGTGCTAGCCGTCTGAAGCATTCAATGAAGGCGATGACAGACTCAGTCCTCCTTTGCTTAGTCTCGATGAGGGTGGACATACTAACATGCATGCCACTCTCGTAAAACCTGTTGAGGAACAACCTCTCCAAGTCTTTAAATGAATTGATACATCCGTCAGACAGACTGCAGAACCATTCGAAAGCTACCCCCTGTAAGGTGCTAATAAACAGCTTCGACAAGAATGTATCGTCTCTGGGCAAGTGTAGAGTCTGCGTGTTGAAGTATGTCTTGTGTTGACGAGAAGAAGTTAACCCGTCAAATGAATCCAGCATCAGCGGCTTATAGTTAGGAGGGCAAACAGCATTCTTCCACTCAGGGGGATATGGTTGAGATATTCCCATCTTCTGAAGCTCGTCTTTGTGTGAGATGGTGTCGGGATGGGCAACCAGGGAATCAATTGCATCATGTTGATTGAACAGGTGTTAGAAAACAACTGCTGAACGGTTGTCAGGCGTCGTTGACAAAGGACCAACCATAGCATTTACAAGATTTAGAGGAGGCACAACGGAATGATACTTCTTTTGTAGTGAAGGAAGGTTGTTGCTATGTGCCGGACTAGCGTGAGCCGAGACATTTTGTTGAGGTGGACGAACAGCCCCAGCAGCGTGAACCGCCATGATACTGGTAAGCATATCAGTGATCTTAGTGAATGCTTTTTAAAGACCCTCTAGCCGTTTGCTGGTCTAATCACGGGCTTCTTCAGGTCTTTTCCCGTCCACCATATATGTAGATAACATGCGAGGATGAACAGAGGAAACAGTACAACAGGTGTTGATACTGTCTGTCTCCGAGTGGACAAGTCCTTCATCTTCAGGTAAAGGAGGTAGATAGCCGCCATCAGATTCGGAGGGATCGTCGTCCTCTGGAAGGCTACCCCAGTATGAGGGTCATCTGCTTTAGACTCTGAGGGAATAATACCTCCAACTTGGGAGTCTTCGTCATCCATACGAAATCTTGTCTTTTACCGAGTGCCCATATAGACTCATTCAGATGTGACAGCCTGCTGGCCATCTGTTGGTATACATCTTTTTCTTCTTCTCGCATAACTGAGAGAGAAAGTTGGGTTCGTAGTCCACTGTCTTTGATTGGGGCTTTCGTAAGGGGGACCCCATGAAGCCATGTTAGATGAAACACATAGTGGCTTTTCATCGTCAGAGAAATACAGCCGTCGAAACACGAACTTTCTCTGAGGTACTCTGGTTGCTTTGGAACAGCAACAGTTGATAATAATACTGGTGCATGGATGTACACTATGAATTGTTATGTCCTCCCTCATTTACGCTTAGGATTTATTATGTCGCGCAAGTCAGCAGAAGGGAGTTTTGTCTTACAACCCATGTAGCATCATCGCCTAGATTTGTATACGGGTTCGTAAGAAGAGTTGGCGCATCTAGACTTAGTTCACATGCAGGGTCAACCCCCACACCAAAGTTCTGTGATGTCCTTGAAGACAGCCCCGTGCTATACGCGTTGGGGCCTGTCTTTTTGTTGTGGGTGCATAGGCCTTGGAGACTGACCTTGGGCGTATGCTCCTTGACAGCATGTCTGATCCTCCTTGATGTGGGCGCATAGTATGGATCCAGTAAGCCTGGGCGCATAGCCTTGGGGGCATGACCCTGGATGTCCAGTCCGTTGAAGACAGAAGCATTCTGGTTGGGGTTATGCGCCCAAATATCTCCTTGGACGCATGGCTTTGGGTGCATGCTTGGTGGAACATCGATGTTTTCTTCCAGTTTTGCTCAGAGTGTCGTACACCCCGATTCTTGGCATCGTAATGTTTTCCTTTGCCAAGTCTCGAGCGTCGAATACTCTGTTGTTGGTTGTCCAGAAAAGAAGTCACTGGGCTAGTAGAGCCCAGAACGGTATGAGTCTTCTCCATTTGGAGAACTTCTGTGGCAGAGTCATACGCCGATGTGACAGAGTCCTCCAGTTGCATATCAGCAATGACACTAGAAGGATATGCATAGCGAGACTTCGGAAGCCAAGTCTTGCGAGACTTCTTTGGCTTCGCTGATTTTAAGGGACTAGAGCCATCCCTCGAGAGAATCTCTTCGAATGCCTGCTGATCGAACTTTACGATCAGCATCTTTTGAGTGCTCCCCACTTTGTCGGTATAAGAAAAAGAAAATGCTATTTTTCTTTATTGGCGCAAGGCACCACAAATCGAGTACGCCTGAGAGATCCTGCGCTGAGGATCCCCGAGTACAAAGAAGAATTCTGGGGAATGGGATGATGGAGATCGAACGGCAGTTGCTCCTTTACTCCGATGACACTCCGATTACAAATGTGGAAGAAAACCTAAGAAAATTGCTAACTCTCGGCTCACTGGCAAGAAGTACAGCAATTTGGCTCTTGAAAATGCTCTCCGTTCTGTGTTTTAAAGAGGGATGGGACCCCTTTTTATAGTCGTTCTTGAGCTGGAATGATGTTATGTGCCCATATGAGGAAACATGTTGGTTTTTATATGGGCGCATAGTCCTGCCTTAGGAGCATAGGGTGTAGGCACATGCAGGCTACAAAATCGTGGGTTGATCGTGAGGTCGACGGCCGCATGCTTCGGTGCACGATTGCTCGTGGAGACTGACGTGGCCGTACGCTTCGGTGCATATTTTAATCATTGCTTTGACTGAGTCAAGCTTGGCGCATAGCCATGTCTCAGGCTATACGCCCTCCTTTTGGGGGAGCTAGTCTTGGGCGCATGGAACATCACTAGCTGGGCGCATAGATCTTCACTGGCTAGGAGCATAGAGCTTCACTGGTTGGGCGCAGAGAGTTCCACTGGCTGCGCGCATAGAGTTCCACTAGCTTGGGCGCACAAGGCTTCATTGCTGAAATTTTTTTATGCTTCTACAACAGTCGATTCACCTTACACTTTTGGAAGAGTTTGCAGGAAGTACTTGGTACCCAGTTGAAGTTCAGCACTGCATATCATCCTCAGACAGATGGACAGTCTGAGAGGACATTAGAAACTTTGGAGGACATGATGTGGACTTGCATTTTGGACTTCGACAGATTTTGGGAGGATCATCGGGTTAGCGATGGTTTAGCGACAGAAATTTATGTCGCTAACTTTTTGTCTGACACCAAAAGCGTATCAGACAAGGCAGCGACACAAAATTTTCGTCGCTGAGCATCCAAAAATTTGGTATTTTTGCTCACTAAAAAATGTCGGTAATCTGTTGCTAATATGTCGCTGTTTTTGCCGACGTTTATAGTTCGTTGCTAATCTGTCGCTATATTTAGTCGATGATTCCGTCGGTAATCCGTCGCTATCGGTAATTCGTCGCTATAGCGACGGATTAACGACGTATTTGCTGTAGCAATGTCGTGTTTATCGACTGTAGGCCTCAAAAATGATAGTCACGCTGAGTTGATCAGAACAAATCCAACAGTCACGCTGAGTTGATCAGGACAGAGTCAAAAGTCACGCTCAGTTGACCCAGACAATATGAACAAATCACGCTGGAAGATAGCTCATTATTTGACAAAGAGTCATTATGACTGACATCGCGATAGTCGAAGAATGTCTCTTCATATGCCACGTATGCACAGAATTCGAGAGATCACAGCCGTCTATTGCGTGACTTTCGAAATCTTCTTCAGCAAGACTCAACCTTCGTCAAGTTGGCGTACCAAAAGAGTTTCTTGTCATTTGATGCGACTGACAAAAAGCAATCACTGTCAGAGATTTTGTGTCAGTCGAGGCACGCCGAATCAAGACAGCTGGCAGTCCTATCTCAAGTCCGCGTGTATTTTTGAGTTCTTTACCTCAAGTTTGCGTAGATTCGGAAGTTTTTTTTCTCAAGTTTGCGTGGATTTTGAAGCATTTTGCCTCGAGTTTGCGTGGATCCTGAAGCTTCATGCCCCAAGTTTACGTAGATTTTGAAACTTTCTACCCCGAGTTTGCGTGGATTTCGTCTTCAACAAGTCTGCGTGAATTTCATCAAATTGGAGTACGTGGCAGCCATGCCACTGATCTCTCGCCTGCGTGTCCTGTAACTTGCACACGACTCATGCATGATTGCCATGTGTCCAACAGTTACAGGCCACGTCCAGTAACTGCTTACAGTCTTGCGTATGTTAAAATCCTGCGTGATTTTTAACTAGGCATAGACTGTGAAGTCAGTTATCCTTACAGTTATTTTTGACTCTATAAATAGAGTTCTTTTTCTCATTCATTGTACAGATACATAGTTTTCTACTGTCAAAATTTTGAGAGCTTTTCTTCTTCGCATAGTCCAAGGGATAAAGTGATCGTCTTCTAGATCAGATTCCCACAGTTGTAATTTTCCCAGAAACACGACAAATAAAGAGAATTTTTTTATGGAAAACAAATTGGCGACTCTGCTGGGGAAAAACCATCTCCTCTTCTGAGATGGCAACAACTCAATGCGACACTTCGTCAATCGGCTCGACGAAAAAGGTGATGACGATCAAGTTTGATCAACTCGCCTATGAAGAAATGCAGCGGGCTAAGGGTGGCAAGCCCACTCCAGCCTCCATCACTACTGCCAAGTCGAAGGGACACTCTGTCTATGTCCCTAAGAATCAGTTGGCAGTGAATGGTGAAGTCTCTGCCACAGTGTCTACTCCTAACACTGGCAAGAACTCTACTGCAAGCACGCACACTCTTGTGCGCTCGAAGATGACAGTAACCAAAAGTCACGCTGACAGTACTGGCTCCTTAGCCAAATCTGTTCCAGCGTGCAAATTCAACTCTAAAAGTCATGCTGATAGTACTGGCTCCTTAGCCAAATCTGTTCCAGCGTGCAAATTCAACTCTAAAAGTCATGCTGACAGTACTGGCTCCTTTGCCAAATCTGTTCCAGCGTGCAAATTCAACTCTAAAAGTCACGCTGATAGTACTGGCTCCTTAGCCAAATCTATTCCAGTGTGCAATCCCACATTCAACCCCAAAAGTCACGCTGACAGTACTGGGACCTTAGCCAAATCTGTTTCAGCGTGTAATTCTAAATTCAAAAGTCACGCTAACAGTTCTGGTTCTTTAACCAAGTCTGTTTCAGCGTGTATTTCATCTGAGAAGAATAGTTCCTTAGCTATCTCTTCTTCTTTACCAAGTTCTACTAGAACTGGGGGTGGTCTTCCACACAAAGTCCCTTCGAAAAGGAATAACTCTTTAGTTGTTTCTTCTGTTCCTGTGGTTTTTACTTCAGGGACAGCTTTGACTGACACTTTTGTTAGTCAAAGGAAAGGAGATAGTCCTTTGACTATTCTTCCTTCTGGACATTCTATGTCTTAAAACTTGAATGAGTCTAAGAAGAGACATTCCTTAATGTCTTCTTCTATGACTTCCTCAAATTGGGCACAGAATCTGTCCATAAAAGAGGGTCTGTTACCAACTCCTAATCAAAGGGGTGGTTCAACTCTTCCTTCTCTGCAAATATCCAGATCAATGGAAGGAAAACTCCATGTTTCCAAAATTAATGTGTTACCTTCCACTGATTTAAGAACAAAACTTAGTACTTCTGGTGTTAAGAAACCATACCAATTGGATATGAAGATAAAAGATCCAGATGCAGAGTATGCAAGAAATTATGTAGCTCATATTAATCACTCTCTTTATAATCAAGAGCTATCAAGACCCAAGAACAGGAAGTATACTCCTCAATCTTCACAAACAGATTTACTGGAATATCTTCAACAGAAGAGAAGGAGTAATTCTATGTCAAAGGAACATGCTGAATGTGACTTCTATCCAAGAGTCATAATTCAGTGCAGATGTCAATCAATAGTTCAAGACCATGGTGATCATGAATGTGACTTCCAGCCAAGAGTCACAATGCAATGCAGATGTCAAACTAAACGACAGTCTGTCTTCAATCGTTTTCAGTGTGAACCTATGCCTGATGAAGATGAGCCTTTGTTTGCCTCTGTTAACATGACTTCTCAGGACACCGGGGGTAGAATTGATAGTCCAGATGGAGTATATAGAAACACTAGAGCAAGAGTCCTGGCTTCTAGTCAAAGAAATTTGATCTCTGAAATTGATTCTGAATTCCTGGAAGAATCTAACTTCCCACCTCTTCCTACTGGGGGTAGTTCTCCTCTAAATGACTTTGATGCACGAAGCAGCGATTCAGAGCATACAACATCCACTAATTCATCAATAATTCCTCGTACGGTCACGACATATATGGTGGATGGAAATACTGAATTGAACAATGAACCTTCTTCTTCAGTGACTCCTCAGGACCAAAGAATTATTTCTTTGGAACAGCAAATGAAGTCTATGGCTGACACAATGAAGTCGATGTATGAACTCATGACAGCTCAGTTGCAAAATTGACAGACTATACCAGATGCCATACCAGTTGATACTGATATAAGTCCAGTACAAGTTCCTCCAGCAGTACAATCCAATACTCCTGGACTAGCTCAACCAAATCCTAGTCTCTCTGGAGCTGGGGGTAGTGCTTACAATGCTGTTCCTCCTCCTAATTATTCTCTACAAGCTACAACTCCACAATCTTTCGGAGTTGTCTCTGAAGAATTGAAGAATCTCAAAACTCAATTCGAAGCATTCAAACAGAAGGATGGTTTACAAAGGTTAGGCATCAAGCAGCCTTATCCGATAGAATGGAAGCAAGTATCGTATCCTCCCAAATACAAGCCTCCTACTATTTTATTTTATGATGGAACCACTTCTCCAAGTCGGTTTATTAATCACTTTGAAGTGATGACTGATCAACTGCAACCAAGCGACGCCCTCCTTACTCGGGTGTTTATTGGATGTCTTATGGGAACTGCTTATGAATGGTATAGAAGTCTTCCAGATGGGAGCATTACCTCATTTGCCTGTTTCAAATAGATGTTTCTTGAACGGTTCTATGAAGGGCTCAATGACATGACTATGTCTGCTCTTATTAGAATCAAGCAGAAAAATAATGAAACTACAGAAGAGTACATTGAACGGTTTCGAAGAGAAGCTCTGAAGATGCCTCTTGGAACTCCTGATGCTGTCACTATCGACACATGCAAATCAAACTTATTGCCAATCATCAACATGTGGACAAGATCCACCCAATTCCAAGACTGGCCTTCTTTCATAGTTAGTGCCAAGGCTGCAGAAATTAGTGCTGAAACCTTCAAAGGTTTAGGAGTGCAGATGACTCCCAAAGAAACAGGTCAAGGTGCTAAAAATAATGCTCGCAAAGGAAAAGAAACTCTTGAAGTTAATCTTCAGAGCAAAGATGCATCAACTGTTCAAACTCCTACAACTCAACAACCAAGAACACCTCGTCCCAAAGAAGAGTACTCTTTCGATGATGACGATGTCCTTGGTATCTTTGAATGTCTGCTGAAAGGTAATAAAATACAATTACCTGAGATCAAGAAACCTGATGAAGCTGGTAAGACAGATCATCCCAAATACTGTTCATACCACAGAATGCTGGGTCACACAATTCGTACATGTTATGTACTGAAAGGAAAGATCCAAGAGATGATTAAGTCTGGAGCTATCTCTCTTACTCCGAAAGAGAAGACTGTCACCTCCAATGTCGTCTTTATGCAATTCAGAGATTTTCCTCCTCAACTCCTTGTAAGTGGGATTGTTCCTATCCCCAAGGCAACTCTTGAAATAGTGAATATTCCTCCTCCACAGTCTGAAGGATTAGTGCCATTCACATTAGAAACTGGAGAAATCATGTGGATTCATCCTGATCTAGTGGTAGATTTTGAATCTCCTTCTCCTCAAAAGACTACTTCTCGAAGGTCCAAGAAGACTGGAAAGATTAAGTCTTGTCATATGACGTCTCTTGAATCTACCTCTGACACAGAGCCAAAAGAGAAGGAAGAAGCACTTGTCAGTGCTACTCGAACGGGTAAACCTTATCTAAAGGATTATTCTAAGAATCCTGAGGATACCCCTGATATCCCTCCAGCTGATAAAAAGGCTTCTAATGTTCCTCCTGAAGAAGAATCATCTACTGCACCCGTTCCTTTAACTACACCGGCTGAACCTGTTCTTCCTAAACCCACAGCTCTGGAGAAAGGCAAACAACAAGCTCGGTTTGATAAACCAATCAAGAAGTCCTCTCCTCTTGGGCTTCAGAAGCCTTACAACTTCGACATTCTAGCTCAACTTGCTAATACTCCAGCTAAAATGTCCCTCTTTAAACTTCTACGTCTTTCTAAAGAGACTCGGGAGACGTTAAGTGAAGCACTTCTTCAGGCAGACTCTTATCTTACACAATTGAAGAAGCCAGATGCGGAACCTGCCACTTGTTTACATTGCAATAGTGTACTAGAGATTATTCCGAATATCACCTTTACACAAGACGACATGCTATTGGAGGATAATCGACATGATCGGCCTCTCTATTACACTGGTTATATCGATACGATGAATATAGATCGTATCCTTATTGATCCAGGGTCTGCTATAAGCATAATACCAAAGAGCCTATTGGATGAACTAAAAATCCCTCTTCACAAGCTCTCCAAGACGGTTACTACTATCTTGGGATTCAATCAAAGCCGAAGCGAGCCTTTAGGAAAGATTCATCTGAAGCTTCAGATAGGGGATTTCAGATCTAATGTCACTTTCTATGTGATCGAGATCGTAGGATCCTATAATCTTCTTTTGGGGAGGCCCTTTCTTCACGAAAATAATGTGGTGCCCTCTACTCTTCATCAGTGTTTTAAATACATTGATAGCAATGGAAGAATACAAAAAGAAGTTGCTGATATAAATCCCTTTCATGGGATTGAAGCTTATTTCAATGATTCCCGAATGTACAAAGAAGAGTATACAAGGGTCATACAAGCCATGGTGAAAGAGGATGCACAAAGTGAGACCTTAATAATTCCTGTTAAAGGTCGAACTACTCAGCAACAATCTCCCAAACTCTCTGGAGAAGATTCTTTCATTATTCCAGTGAGCGGACGGATCTCTCCGTTACCTCAGTCGTCTGCTCAAGATACACTGATCATTCCTATCAGTGGGCGTACTACAGGTCCTGTATCTTCACATGACACTCTGTTAATTCCAGTTGGAGGGCGGACTACTCTTCCATCTCAAACTTCAAGGGAGCTCACCTCTTCTGAGCCATTTGTTATCGATCTTAATCGAAACAAAACTTCTTCTTCTTCTCCCCCTTTAGTCATTGACTTGGCTAAGATCTCTAAGGCTCGGCCTTCTCCCAATGTAAATATTACTGCTTTTACATTTAATGAAAAGTCTCCACCTTTGCAGTACGTTGATGTGTGTAATTATGTTCATAGTTATTTGTATCTGTTAGATGACTTGAACACAATAACCATAGGAGTTGTACAGACTGTTCATACAGATGTATCTCTAGAACCTGTACAATCTTCATACTTTCTAGTTTCCAGCAGAAAGCCAGGAGACATTCCAATATTCTTTTATAAAGGGCCTCAAAGTCCTTCTGATTTAGAAGATGATGATAAAAATGATGACACTGGAAGATTACAACTACGTCGTTATAGTCAGCAATCTAAAGACATCATCAAAAATATGGGCTATGACTTCAGGACTGGCCTCCATGATAGAAAAGGAAGAAAAATGCCTGTTCGTATTCCTCCTCTGAAATATGGAAAGACGAAATGCGGATTGGATTACATGGCTCCTACTCCTGTTATCAATATTATCCATGAAGATCCTGAGTCTGACGAAGATAAGAGATCTGATTCTTCTAGTACCACTTCTTAGGATTCCGATACAAGTATCGGGGACTTCTACTGCAACATTCTGACTTCTAACATGGTTTCCATTGACCGTTCTGAAGAAAGTGATGAAGACGAAGAAGAGTTTGAAATCTCACCTGAATCAGAACAATGGGCCCAAAGATTAGATAATCAATGTGAGTTCCGATTTGAGCAAAAAGAACCTCTGACTGAAGATAAACTTGTTCAAATAGATGTTGATGAAGAGGGATCCTCCAAACCAATATTCATCAGTGAAAGTCTTTCAGAAGCTGATAAACAAGACATGATCAAACTCATTCGTGATTACATCGATGTCTTCGCTTGGAGTTATGAAGATATGCCAGGACTTGATCCTCAAATCGTAACTCATAAGCTCAATATCTTGCCGAATGCTAAACCGGTCAAACAACAACAGCGACGATTTCGTCCAGACATTATGGATGCAATTAAAGGTGAAGTCAATAAACTCATGACCTCCGGGTTTATTAGAGAGGAACAATATCCCGATTGGGTGGCTAATATAGTTCCTGTTCTTAAAAATACTGGCAAAATCAGAGTATGCATAGACTTCCGCGATCTCAATGCGGCATATCCTAAAGACGAATTCCCTCTACCAATCACTGATGTCATGATCGATAATACCTGTGGATTTGAACGGATGTCATTCATGGATGGGTATTCTGGGTACAATTAGATTAAAATGTTTCCAGATGACGAGAAGCACACTTCTTTCAGAACGCCAATTGGTACGTACTGTTATATAGTTATGCCATTCGGTCTCAAGAATGCAGGAGCAACATATCAACGAGCTATGAGCACTATATTCCGTGAACATTTACGGAAGACAGTCGAATGCTATGTTGATGATATTGCAGTCAAAAGTCGACAAAGGAGGATCATATCCAAGATTTGAAGACTATTTTTGATATAATGCGTAAGCATCAATTAAAGATGAACCCTACTAAGTCCTTCTTAGGCGTCTCTAGTGGTAAATTTCTCGACTTCGTCATTACTTCTAAAGGTATACACGTGGATCCCGAGAAGATCAAAGCCATCCAAGAGATGCATCCTCCACGCTCCTTAAAAGAGCTACGAGGATTTCAAGGAAGAATCGCTTATATCAGGAGATTCATCTCTAATTTATCAGGACGCTGCAGACCATTCAACAAACTTATGAAGAAAGGTGTCTCTTTTGTCTGGGATGATGAATGTCAGAAAGCATTCGATGATATAAAATAATATCTAATGAGCCCACCAGTATTGGTACCTCCCGTCTCAGGAATACCGTTCCTCCTCTATACTCGAGCAATGAGTCATTCATTGGGTGCATTACTCGCTCAAAAGAATCAAAATGGCCATGAACAAGCCATTTATTAACTCAGCCGCACTATGACCGGAGCTGAACCTCGATATTCACCGGTCGAAAAAGATGTCTAGCCTTTATGTTTGCTATCCAAAAGACACGTCATTATATCATTGGCCAAACTATTCATGTCATCTCCAGAATACCTTTCCAGAAAAAGACTGCTACTCCCTCCTGCCCCTGGAGGTATCAGACCATCATGATGAAGAAGAAGCCAACCATATAAAAATGTGAAAGGCATCTCTATCTTTGGGAATTCTTCAGTCATCAGCCTCTGAGCAGACAGCATGGTAGTTACAAAATTCCGAAGACCTGCATTCAATCTACAGGTCATCGCTGATAATAAGTCCAACTTGTAGCCATATACGAGGCGCACCGCTGCAAAAATAACACCTCTGTGTATCCTGTCCAAGGAACTGGAGCCAGGAACGATGAATCTTCTCAACCACAGGGATAGAAATCCGGCCAGATGACCATTCCTTGACAGATTCTTGCCACTCTGTCGTACATAAGAACTGAAAGTAGTTCCAGCTTTGAACTCGTACCAGTCTTCAGTGATGATGAAATCTTTGTAGTCATATTTCTCCAGCAAATAAGTGATTTCACTTTCAGAAAGAGGCTTGAAGTTGCTAATCTGATACCACCTCTTCTGGTTTATTTTTTTCTTATCCTTTTCACGGTTCATGAAAAGGTACGACATCCACTTCTGTATGTGGTTGCCAGCTTCATCTTTGGAACCCTTGTAATAGAGAGTACATGTGCCAAAATGGCACATCATCTCTTCAAATAGATGTACCATCTCTGGGTTCTTTTCTGACAGAAAGTTTAGCTCTTCTGTCATGGGAACATACTCCTCATACGGCATTGAGCCTGAAGGCAGGTGTGAGATGTATTCCATCTCATGAAGGGCAAGGCCCATCTCTCCTTTCGGAGTCATAAAGGTCCCCGTCCTGTGATTGTATCTCTCAACCAAAGCCAGGAATAGGAAGGGGTTGGGCTTGAAGCCGTAGAATGAATTGACGACGGCATCATAGAGATTTATCTTCTTCAGCTCAGTTTCAAAATTTTCCAGAGCCCAGTGGACTAAAGTTTTCCATCTCACATTCTTCTGATTCATTAGGCCGTTCATTCTCGGCGTCGAATCGGTGGGATAGAATGTATTCTTGTTAGACATGAATTCATTTATGAAAATAGGCATCCTGAACGGCATCAATATGGCTGAATCTTCAGGTGGTATGCATCCAGGCTTCAAACCCCGAAACACTGATACGTGATCCTCCGGGGCACTGAAAAATCCCTCCTTCCTGTAAATAATACGGCTTGCCTTCGCCTGCTGATATTCTGTCAAATACCAGGACATCTTTCTCGGGTAGCTGGCATGCATAAGTCTCATGATTGATAAGCCCCGGGAAACCTTTGGCCAGTACATGGGTTGTTTCACATCCCCCTCAAAGCAAAAACACACTTTCTCCCTGATGCCCTTCGGCTGAGATTTTTGTGCTATAGCATCTCCGAACAAGAATGCTGGTTTCTTGTGGGATACCAGATCCAGACTCTGGAAAGGTTGTCTATTCATCAAGCAGAGTAAGGTTGTGTGGTCTTGATTGGCCAACAGTGATAGTCTTGCTTCAGGAAGATCAAATTGAGGGAATATTATATGAGATAGATCATGCTTAAATGAGATACTCAAGTACCCTTCAAAATCTGCTTCTTCGCTTCGGATGTTTACTACAGGAAATGACAGAAGATAAAGTCAGATATATCTACGTCTATGCGTGTATTTCAGTATTTGAAGGAAATTTCAAAAGTCACGCAGACTCCATATAGATATACTACTGTGACATGCTAAGTGATTTATTCACGCAGATGATTAATTCACGCAAGGTTCAGACAGATTAGGATGAAAGTCATGCATCATTGCCAGATGACAAAAACACGCTAACAGATCAAGACTAATCCATCTAAAAGATGACTCTCAGAAGTCTGCGTGAATATTTCAACATTGACATTTTCTGCCAAAATGAAAAGTCACGCAGAGTCATGAGAGCCATGCTCCTTTTTGCGTGAACCACAGAGCTTCGTAAACACGAAGATGTGAAGTATGGCTAACCCTAAAGAGGGAGCATACTTTATTAATATCCTTGGCCCTAAGAAGGGGGGATATATTTCTGAAACTTCATTATTTGTTTTAAAAGATCCTAAAAATTCTATGTGAAGTTCATCTTCATCAAAGTTGTCTTCAACAGTTCGTGTTTTTCCATCACTCACGATGCATAGGAGCTTGCGGGACCTCCTGTCGAGGAAGTCTATCAGTAGTAGCACGCGAAGAAGTTGCAGGGGCTTTCCCCTTGGCTTGAGCATCGGCTTTCTTGGGAGCCATTGCTGTTGAAAAGAAGAGAAAGAAGTCGGGGAAGAAGGAGTTCGTCGAAAAGTTGAAGTTCTCTTCTATAGATTTTCTCTCTCAAATGCAAGTAAAGAAAGAAAGAGATCATATATGGCTTATTTATAGGCTTATAAAGAATTCCAAACGGCCCATCATGATTTGCCTTGATTTAGGAGCTTGATACGGGATCTTAACTGGACAGAATCCTAACAGCCCAATCATTTTGGAGTAAAAATCTCTTTAAGTTATCTCAGCGTGACTAAATCCATTTTATCATCTCTATTTCAAAGTATTTCGAAATAATTTATCATTTTTTGAAAACTTTGAAGGGGGTTTTGTAGGCCTCAAAAATGATAGTCACGCTGAGTTGATCAGAACAAATCCAACAGTCACGCTGAGTTGATCAGGACAGAGTCAAAAGTCACGCTCAGTTGATCCAGACAATATGAACAAATCACGCTGGAAGACAGCTCATCATTTGACAAAGAGTCATTATGACTGACAGCGCGACAGTCGAAGAATGTCTCTTCATATGCCACGTATGCACAGAATTCGAGAGATCACAGCCGTCTATTGCGTGACTTTCGAAATCTTCTTCAGCAAGACTCAACCTTCGTCAAGTTGGCGTACCAAAAGAGTTTCTTGTCATTTAATACGACTGACAAAAAGCAATCACTGTCAGAGATTTTGTGTCAGTCGAGGCAGGCCGAATCAAGACAGCTGGCAGTCCTATCTCAAGTCCGCGTGTATTTTTGAGTTCTTTACCTCAAGTTTGCGTGGATTCGGAAGTTTTCTTCCTCAAGTTTGCGTGGATTTTGAAGCATTTTGCCTCGAGTTTGCGTGGATCCTGAAGCTTCCTGCCCCAAGTTTGCGTGGATTTTGAAGCTTTCTACCCCGAGTTTGCGTGGATTTCGTCTTCAACAAGTCTGCGTGAATTTCATCAAATTGGAGTACGTGGCAGCCATGCACACTATTATGCTTTCACTTATAGGTTTTCCAAACAGAACAAGCCTGCAAACACAGTTTATTCCACTAAACTGACTTGCACATATTGTGGTACACACGGTCATATATCACAATACTGTATGGCAAGAAAGCTTGTTGATAACCATACTCTAGTTTGGAAACCTAAAGCTAATCTGAGTGGACCCTTCAGAAAATGGGTACCAAAGGATTCATCTACTTGTTTTGTAGGTGGACCCTCAACCCTCTCATGCTAGAAGCAAGTGGATTCTCGATAGCGGATGTTCGCGACACATGACTGGTGATGCATCTTTATTCGCTACGCTATCGATGAAGAAAGAAGGATACGTCTCCTTCGGAAATAACTTGAGAGGTGATATTATAGGTAATGGTACTGTAGGTATGTCTCCTTATCCAATAATAAAAGATGTTTGTCTAGTAACTGAATTGAAACATAACCTATTGAGTATAAGTCATTTGGCAGATAATGGTTATGGTATCAATTTTGTGAAAGATAAATGTACTATATATGATATGTCATCTGGTGATCCCGTATATAAAGGGATTAGAGAAGACAATATTTATGTTTTCTTTTTGGAGAGTACTAATAATGCAGGAAGGTGCCTAGTAGCCAATCAAGATGAAAGCTGGCTATGGCACATGAGACTAGGACATGCAAACATGGATACTATCTCACGTCTGAACACAAAGAAGTTGGTAAAAGGACTCCCAGAAATTCCTTTCAAGAGAGACATGGTATGTGCTGACTGTGAAAAAACAAAGCACATAGGTCTTCTTTTAAATCCATCAACGCTGTAAGTACTTCGAGACCTTTGCAGTTGATTCATATGGATTTATTTGGTCCTAGTAGAGTCGCTAGTCTTGGCGGTAAACTCTATGCTTTTGTCATTGTTGATGATTTCTCTCGTTTTACATGGGTTTACTTTTTATCAAACAAAAGTGATGCAATTTTTAAATTTCAGATATTTTGTAAAAAGGTTCAAAACGAAAAAGGCTTCATGATTACTCGTATCCGAAGTGATCATGGTGGCGAATTCGAAAATACTGATTTCAAAAAGTTTTGTGAT
Source organism: Iris pallida (assembly GCA_029216955.1). Classification (NCBI taxonomy): domain Eukaryota; kingdom Viridiplantae; phylum Streptophyta; class Magnoliopsida; order Asparagales; family Iridaceae; genus Iris; species Iris pallida. The sequence goes on from JANAVB010024597.1 coordinate 13,524,118, forward strand.
GATAGTGGATACTACCACGAATTTTTTTGTCCTAGAACTCCCCAACAGAATGGTGTTGTGGAGCGGAAGAACCGTACTCTAAGCGAAATGGCTAGAGTCATGCTTAATCAGCATAATCTTCCTAAATATTTTTGGGCAGAAGCTGTTAGTACAGCCTGTCATATTTTAAATAGGGTGTTAATTCGACCTATATCGAAGAAACACCATATGAGCTTTGGTTTGGAAGAATTCCAAACATATCTTATTTTAAAGTTTTTGGTTGTCGCTGTTTCATCCTGAACACCAAGGATAACTTGGGTAAGTTCGACTCGAAAGCAGATGACGGGATATTTCTCGGATATGCTGCTAAGAGTAAAGGATATAGAATTTTTAATAAAAGATCTTTGATTGTTGAAGAAAGTATTAATGTCACCTTTGATGAGTTGAATAGTCATAGATCTAGCGACAGTGATGATAAAGATGCACCTACAAAGACAAAGAAGAGTTCTGAAAAAGATCCTACCCAAGAGGCAAGAACTGATAAAAGTTCCGAAGATGCAGGAACTGAGAAGAGCCTTGTAAAAGGTATGGCCCAAAGATTCGAATCATTGAGATTCAAACCGGATCATCCAGAAACTCTCATAATAGGTGATGTATCCAAAGGTGTAAGTACTCGTTCATCTCTTAGAGATTCTGAAGTAGCAGCTAATGTAGCATTTATTTCTCAAATAGAACCTAAGAATATTGATGAGGCTTTTTCTGATGAATTTTGGATTTCTGCTATGCAAGAGAACTTAATCAATTTGAGAGAACCAAGTTTGGGAACTCGTTCCTAAACCTATTGGTCAATCGATAATTGGTACCAAATGGGTGTTCCGAAATAAACTTAGTGAAGATGGTCAAGTTCTATGCAACAAAGCACGTCTAGTTGCACAAGGTTATAATCAAGAAGAAGGAATTGATTATGATGAGACCTATGCTCCTGTTGCTAGACTAGAAGCCATTCGCATGTTTTGCGCTTTTGCTTGTTTTAATGATTTCAAACTTTTTCAAATGGACGTGAAAAGCGCATTTCTAAATGGATTTTTGAAAGAAGAAGTTTTTATGAAACAACCCCCTGGTTTTGAAGATTTTCAAAAACCTGATCACGTCTTCAAGCTTAAGAAAGCACTTTATGGACTCAAACAAGCACCTCGTGCTTGGTATGAACGCCTAAGCACCTTCTTACTTGATAATGGTTTTTCAAAAGGCAAGATTGATACTACTCTTTTTATTAAATCTATGAATAATGATATACTTCTAGTGCAAATTTATGTAGATGACATCATCTTTGGTTCTACTAATGAACAACTCTGTCAAGAATTTGCCAAGTGTATGCAGAGTGAATTTGAAATGAGCATGATGGGAGAACTGAACTTCTTCCTAGGATTGCAAATCAAACAACACTCGAACGGAACATTCATCAACCAAGCCAAGTACACGAAGGACATACTGAAGAAGTACGACTTCGAGAATGTGAAGCCAATTGGGACTCCTATGGCTACATCTACAAAGCTTGATGCTGATGAAAGCGGCAAACCTGTTGATCAGCGTAAGTATCGAGGTATGATTGGTAGTTTATTATATTTAACTGCTAGTCGCCCTGATATTATGTTTAGTGTTTGCATATGTGCACGATATCAGGCAGACCCTAAGGAATCACATCTTAGTGCCGTTAAGTGTATCTTCCGATACCTTAAAGGAACTTCTACAGTTGGCTTATGGTATCCCAAAACCAAATCCTTTGACCTTATAGGTTACTCGGATGCGGATTTTGCTGGATGCAAAGTGGACCGTAAAAGTACCAGTGGTACATGTCATTTCTTGGGAAAGGCCTTAGTCTCTTGGTTTAGCAAGAAACAAAATTTAGTAGCATTATCAACAACTGAGGCTGAGTATATCGCCGCAGGACATTGTTGTGCTTAAATTTTGTGGATGAAGCAAACCTTAGAGGACTACAATCTGCAATATTCAAATGTTCCTATATATTGTGATAACACTAGTGCAATTAATTTGACTAAGAACCCTATCTGTCATTCACGCACAAAGCACATAGAAGTTAGACATCATTTTTTACGTGATCATCAACAACACGGGGATATTTGCTTAGAATTTATTGATACTGAACATCAACTAGCAGATATTTTCACTAAACCATTGGCTGAAGACCGTTTTAACATCTGGAGGCGTGAGCTCGGCATTCTTGAATTCTCGGATTCTTAAAACATATGGTAATTAAATACTGTATTTATGACTTGATAATTTATTATATAATGAAAATTATTTTTGGGGACAAACTTACAAAGGATATGTCTGTCACCACGGCTACGGTCGAAGCGAAGCGGTACTTAAGAGTTCCCCGGTGAACCACCGTTAGCTGGGACAATCCCTACAGTTAACCTAAAAATAACAGCAATTAGTTAATAAACCAGTCAAACATCATTTATTACAATCTTTACTTACCTGACTGCTTTAACTATCTCGGGAATGCAAGTGGCCGAACTCGGCCCGAACTCTGACCGAGTTCGGACCGAATTCGGACCGAGTTCGGTCGGCGTTGTGATGGCTCCAGAACCGAACAGCCGGCCCTAGCACCTATAAATCCCATCCTTTCTTCCACTATTTCTCCACACCAAAACGTGAAATAGTTCCACCTCCTTCCAGAAAACTTTTCTCCTCCTTCTTTGCAAGGCATCGACGATCTTCCTCCATCTCTTCATGGCTCCGAAGCGTCAACGAGGAAATTCTTCTCAGGGTGCTTCCTCCTCATCCGACTACACTCCGGCTAGTCTCTTCAGTCCAGCCAAACCTAGAGATCCCGAGGAATTTGATGGCACTCTGTTTCCCGACAGAGACTTCTTCAATCTCTGGTTTGATTCCTTTTCTTTACGTCGTATTTGTACTGGAGCCTTTGTCAACTTTACAACCTTCTTTGAATATGCTTCTGTTTTTGATCAACTTGGATTTCGCGACTTTTTCGAGGTCCAAGATAGTATTTTCGACAATGCTGTCCGTATGTTCTACTGCAATTTGCAAGTACAACAAAACGGAAATTTCTATTCCTGCGTTGCTGGACAGGAACTAGAATTTTGTGCCACCGATATCAGTGAATATTTTCACGTTCCTGATCTTGGTGATGCTCTTGTTGACATCCACCACATTCAGTTCCCTGCCGATGTCACTTTAGCTTCTTTTAGGGAATTGATTTGTCACCCTACTCCTCCTCCTCGGAGAATATTTTTCTAGACATCTTAACCAGAATTTTTACGAACTTCATCGTATGATTTTCTCGGCCCTTCTTCCGAAGAAAGGCTCTACCGATGAGGTCACTTTTTTGGAACTCTCTGCTATGTATCACATTCATTTTGGAATTCCTTTCTCCATTCCAAAAACCATGATGTCTTGGATGCTCAACTGTAAGAATGCAGGTAGGAACCTTGTTTTTCCTATGCACCTTGCGAGTATTTTTCGCCGTTTCGAGATTGATCTTGAAACGTGTGCTATTTCTTCTCCACCTGTTGAGTTGACCCGATCTCGTCGGTTTCCTCAACCTCCCGGTGCTGCTCCTGCTGACCCAGTAGCTGATGCTGAGGCCCCTCCAGCAGATGCTCCTCCTGCTCCGGCCCCTGCCCCTGGACTCGATCAGGCATTCTACCAGCGGTTTGATGATTTCGTTGCCGTATCCACGCAACGTTATCAGGACTCCGAGTTCCGGCATATTTCTCAGGCCCAGGTGCTGAGAAACAGTATTGCCGATCTCCACTACAGCCTGGTGCATGATCCAGTTCATTCACTCACTATCCTTCCACATCCTGCTTCCCTGGTCCTCGTTTTAATGATGAGACTACTTTTCAGTACTTCGACCCGACCACTGCCTATTTCCCTCATGATCCTCCCGGTGCAGACGCGCAGAGATGTGATGTGGATTCAGCCATAGGATAGTGGATTTAGTTTTGTTTAGTTTTGATGCTGTTCATGTAGTACTTTTTACTTTCATGTCTAAACTCTTTCAGTTAGTCATTTATCAGTTGTACTAGTTGACTTTCTAGTGAAAATTTATGATATTTTAGTTTATTGCATTTTACTTATCTATGCTGTGATTACTATTTTTTTTTCACTTTGTCTTGTCTTTTCTATTGTTGGCTTCATGATTTACGGGGGAGCCGATTCATTTTACTACTTGACAAAGGGGAAGAAAATGAGTATACAAAAATATCAATTGCAAGGCTAGAACAAATTTTTTTTCAGGTATTTTGATATGCTGTTTTATTTTTTTTATAAATATTATTTTGGTATAGACTCAAGTTTGTCAATTATCAAAATGGGGGAGATTGTTGGCCCATTCCATGGTCACACCCGATTTCGATAATCAACTTATACTTTAGTCCATACACAAAATATAGAAAATGCTGCTAACTATTTCAGGATACATGAAATCTTATTCAACGGACGTGTACTGCATAAATCCAAGCGTCAAAGTCATCAAAAATTCTGAAGACTCTTTTCTACTTTTATTCTGTATTTTTACACTTTATTGAGTCTAGGAATTTCCTTGTAAAATCAAGTATGGTATTACTGGCTTAGGGTTAAAATTATTCTCCTTCTCTAAACCTATTTTTACCCTTCATATTTTCGATTACAAATATTTCAAAAATGTATTTCGAAAATATCCTTTTCAAATGATTTTACAAATTATCAAAAACATGTTTGTAAACTGTTTTTACAAAAGAATTTTATTATCTCCTGACAGAACTCCGAGCCGAGTTCGGCCCGAGTTCGGCCCGAACTCTGACCGAGTTCGGTCAGTTTGTATTCAAACTTCAGTTGCCTCCAAATCTGCGAGCAACGTCTATTTTGCGAGATATTTGCATCCGAACTCTGTCCGAGTTCTGCCCGAGTTCGGTTGGTGAAAACACCTATAAATAGAGAAGAACTTTTCATTTCAAAACATAAATTCATTCTTCATTCTCTTCTCTATTCATCTCAAGTGTTTTCTAGTGATCTAAAAGTTTCAAATCTCACCTATACTTCTCTTAGCCAAAAGCCAGTACTATCAGATTTGATTTAGAAGTCTTTTGGTTATTCAGAGTTGTAAAGAGGTCGTCAAGTTTCAACAACAAGTTCTCGTTGTGGAGCTGGTCGTGCGCTCGTCACCAAGCACGGTGTATGGGAGTTGGTCGTGCACTCGTCAACAAGCACGGTGGTGTAAGAGTTGCAAGCACTCAGTTAAAGCTTGTGCCTTTAGTGGATTAACATCGAGCAAGAGTACTCGAGACTGGATTAGTCTCTCAGCGGGATACCAGTATACATCGCTGTGTTACTGAGTTTGATCTCCTATTATTTACTGCTCTTACATCATTGCCATAGTTTAATTTTTAATTGGTGATTTTATTTCCGCTGCACACACGCACTCTATTCACCCCCCCTCTAGAGTGCTCAACGATCCTACATGTCACTGATCTCTCGTCTGCGTGTCCTGTAACTTGCACACGACTCATGCATGATTGCCATGTGTCCAACAGTTACAGGCCACGTCCAGTAACTGCTTACAGTCTTGCGTATGTTAAAATCTGCGTGATTTTTAACTAGGCATAGACTGTGAAGTCAGTTATCCTTACAGTTATTTTTGACTCTATAAATAGAGTTCTTTTTCTCATTCATTGTACAGATACATAGTTATCTACTGTCAAAATTTTGAGAGCTTTTCTTCTTCGCATAGTCCAAGGGATAAAGTGATCGTCTTCTAGATCAGATTCCCACAGTTGTAATTTTCCCAGAAACACAACAAATAAATATAATTTCTTTATGGAAAACATCGACGTCTAGTTTTCGACGGCAATCTGTCAGTAAACATATTTAGCGATAGAAAATACGTATTTAGCGATGGAAATGTTCGTCGCTAAATACCAATAATTTTGTAGCGCATGACAACCCCTTTCACCATAGTGATAGCAGCCCTCCTTGCGGTCCCCAGTCGCAAGATCCCTTGAACTCCCTATGTCCTCGCCTGTGACTTGGGTCTTCCCTTCCCGTAGGAAGCCACCAGAGTGGATTCCAACGATGATTCATCTTGCTTGTGCCGGATCTTCTCATTCATCAAGCTACTTTTAACTTCCTCCATCGTGACAACTCCATCCGGTACGGAGTTGCTCACCGCCACCACCAACGTCTCATTTCTAGCAGAGACCTCAAAAGTAGTAGGGTTAGAAGCCCATCATCAATCACCATATTCATCGTAGATAGCTGACTGATGTACCCTGAACCTTGTTCAGATGTTGTGCCACAGAGGCACCCTCCGTGTACATCGAGTTGGCGAATAAGAAACGTCTTATTGTCAACCGTCTTTCCTTCATACAACAAATACAACTCCTCCTACAATGCGTTTGTAGAACTCTCTTTGGACACATAGTGAAACACCGAGTCGTCCATCCATTGGCGGACGAATCCAAGGGCCTTTCGATCCACTTGTTTCTATTCTTCAGCAGCTTTGTCCGTTGGCTTTGTGCTCTTGCCCTCCAACAGACATGCAAGTCTTTGCATCATAGTAGATCATCCATCCTTGGCTTCCAAATTGCCGATTTCCTTCCTATGAGGCAATCATACGAGTGTTCATCTTCTCCGTAGACATGGTTGCAAGAACCCCAAAAGCTCTAATACCAGATGTTGGGAATCAGACACGCCCTACAAGCGCTCCGATACTGTGTCTGAGATATTATCACATCGAAAACTTGGCTAACCCACCTGTTATAACCAACCTCATCTAATGAACACCAAGCACAGATGAAGACAAGTATATGCCGGTGATTATATCACCGGGAGAAATTCTAATCTCTATAACTCTGAAGAAATTACAAGATGGACAAAAACATGTTGAACCCTTTGCTCTAATAGGTTTAACATCCTCTCCACACTCAAGAAGAGATGAAAGAGATTACAATTGAAATCGCTCACCAACCCATAGCAATCTCCCTAATCGATGTTGACGACTCATCGATTAGGTCTATTCTTTCTTCTGTATTGATTGGCGATGTCCTAAGAGCAAAGCACGAACTTTTTCTTAGATTTTCTGTAGACGAGCACCCTGAATCTCAACTTTATGCTATGCTTTGTGCCTCCACCCTCACCCCATATATATATATGATGAGAAAAATCATATTATAGGTCATAATGGGATTTCCTCAATAGGAATAAAATTGGAATCCTAGTATACCTAAAATATTTCAGCAATATCCTATTTTAGATCATAATAGTATTTCAAAAAAAGGAACCCTAAAATAAGAATTCTATTATATATAAAATAACACACCAATTATGGACATCAAAATCTAAACAAATCAAATATTTAACTAGATTAGGATTCCAAAAATATGATGTTACCAAATACAGACTGGACTCCAACACAATATTATGTTTCAACCCTATCATTTTGTTCCTTTCCAATAGCCTACCCCGTCCATACACAAAATAGTTCCGAGTTCTCAAAGTGTATTGTATACAGTACTCAGCCTCTCTCTAATTCTACGGAGGCTTGAACGATCCATTTAATATTTTTCTACATACCCAACTTGCTTTGTTGTTTTGGATGTCCAATGTGAACTCAAATCTCGTATATATATTGGTCGTTAATAACCCTCTAGCCTAGTGGTAGTGGTGAGGCATGTGGGCCGAGTGGTCAGGAGATTTATTCTCAGTCGGGGGTGTTCACCATAATTAACTGTTTATCAGTTCGCAAAAATATATCGACTTGGCCCAGACTATAAAATATTATTTTAAATAATATGGAAACAGTCCAATATCTTGATTCGAGCTTATCCATCACCTCACTTATTTTGTGTTGCTTTCGGATATACAAAAATGGACTTCAATGTTCACTTGTGTACATAGAATCCTTTTGCATAGAACTCACGCGCATGGAAATGTTGTATAGAGAATCACTTGCGGATGATGGTCTCACATGGAACTCGAGCATATAATAACTTCCTTGTAAAAAACACTAGTGCATAAGTAGTCGCATAGATAACTCGCATGCAATAAACTACCGCGCAGAGAAATAAAACACATAGAGTGACTGTAGAAAGTACCCACGCTTAATACCCCATAAGATTTACTAGCATACACTATGGTTGTGCATAGAATTCGTGCACAGGAAATGCCCCATGGAGTTCAGTTCTGCATAGATAGTAGCTAATAGAGAATCCTCTATACCTCCCTCGATCAGATTATAAACTGACACAAAAAAAAGTAAAACTCGTTCAACTATTTACAATCGTAGTTGCTACAATAAGATAGAACAAACAAAAGAAAAGTAAATACGTGAAAAGTTAACATCTTCTTCTCTTTGCAATCGTAGTTACTACAATAAGACAGAACATTTACAAGAACAAAGTTCTAAAACTAAAACCACACAAGGAAGCTCCTTGCTGGGGTGATGAAGATCAACATTGCTCAAAGCAAGATTTGCCCAATCCGGTGATCTGCTCGCAGGAACAAGCAAATATAATGATGAACTTCTGGAATGCTCTAAGTCACTTCGAAATGAATTTGGACAAGGAAATCTCACTTTAGCTTGTTGTCGTGCATAGGATCTTATGAGCACAGGGTGGCTCGTTGCTCTCTCTCTCGTTTTACTCAGAAGAAGAACATCAACGTTGAAAGAGAGAGAAGCTCGCATATTTATAAGGAAGGTTCTCTCCTATTGTGCCCCATACCATGTCTTATTGGTCTGTCACATCAATCAGCGCATAGACTGATTTGATAATGCCATAACTATATATAATAGATACAATTTGCAACAGTCTGCTCTGACAGCAGCATGCTTGTTGTCTGAACATGCAACCTTAAAGTCCATAGTAAGCTACGCATCGAGCGCTTATGTGCAAAGAGCCATACACATATGGCCTCATGCGTACAACCTCGCAAAGAATGCCTTGTGTAGGTAGTCATGCGCATAATTTTGTGCACATAAGATGTCATACATAATATGACATGTGCATAATGCCACATGTTCATATATTGATGTGCATATAATTCCACGCACATAAGATGCTATGAGCATGAACTCCAGTCTAGAGTCCTCATTTGAGCAAGTGACAAAACAAGATTATTTCGATGGGGCCTTGATCCTTGCCCTCTTGGAAAGTTATCCCACAAACCACATGGGCTACCATACCCTAAGTGCATAAGATAATATAAAGATGAAGCAGTATATTGAGATGCACACTTGGGGTTCTAGACAATGTGGGACTAAACCTCTCCTTGCGTGTTGGGTCAGTAAAACAACCGCAACAATCTCCAACTGTAAGCCCCCTAGATTTTTAGATTTATATTTTTATTTATTTAATATAGTTATTATAGATATTTTTTAATATTATTTTTATCATTAAATACTTTTTTTGGTAGCTTTGATTTTAGGAGCACAAGAAATATCAATCTCTCAAAATACCGTTCATATGTTCTGATCTAGATAAGTCCATCTTTATTTTGGTATATCATGTCCCACTCAAACATGTTCCTTTGTAGTCTTTTTTATTGTACTACTTTTCGGTCAATTTAGGCTATTTATCATCAACCATAAACTTTGACGTGTCTTCCAATTTAATTTTGGGACTCGACATCGATCCAACCCATTTGACCCAATGATTTTAACCTATTTTCAGCCTACTATACACATGCCAATGGTTTGCCAGTAAATTGAATTCTCATGTGCTATTTATTTCCTAATAGAACACAAGACCCAAATATTATACTTATTGTAGTCATTTCAATACGAATAATTCCACCGACCCAAAACTAGTCCAATTTGGGTTCTTATAGCCTATTCTAGGGTACCCTAACCTCTTAGACTTATTTTGGACTAACTTTTATTATAGGTAAATATGCATCCATGTTAATTAAATCTAATTTAAATCAAATCCCATAACCTTTCCTAATATGGATTTCTTTTAAACCTTTTTGGACATATATCTGTGTATCTTTTGGTTTAGCTATCAAATCCTATTCAAACCATATCCTAGTAAAATTTAACCCTTTAAAATTGGATTCCCTATATTTAAATCTCCTATTTTCTACCTGTCAATCCTCTTTCTCACGTAAACCCTAGAGGAAACCCCCTCTCTGTTTCGTGCACAAGTTCTAGAAAACCCGACAGAAAATCTCCTTTGGTCGATAATACAACTTCGTTCACCACCTCCCTCATTAGTTTAACACCCTCCTCTTCGACAAAGGCAAGCCCCGAGGTAGCCATGACAACTTTCAAGCGCGATGCAAGCCCCCCAAACCATCACAATCTAGCCGAACAAAGTCTGAAATCATAAGCAGGTTTATTGTCTTCGCGTGAGTGTTTCCTCAACTTTTTGTCATCCAATTCTCATGAAACCAATTTTAATGCATTCCTATACATGTCCCCTAAATCCCTAAAAAAAAATTAGTCCATAGTTTGATTCCATTTGGTCGAAGCAAGCGTTTTGCGAAGACATGTCCAGACTAAACCTATTTTCTTCTGCAACAATTTTTATCTATTTGGGACATCTTTCGACACCAAGAAATTACTTGGTAACGATACTAATTTGACCCTATACGACAATCAAAAATTAGATTTTGGTACTTTAATTGTCTTTATTTTTATTTGTCACCAACTTCGTCGATCGAGTTTACCGTAATTGAATTTCCTTTGAAACTACCGGTACTTTCGATATCAAATATTTCTAATGTGTTCATGATGACCCGAACAGAAATTTTCCTACATAAAAAATTATTTTCTAATATTTAGTAATTTATTTCAGAGTTTAAAATTATTAGTTTTTATTTATTTTGCTTTCGATTTGATCGATAAGTTGGCCTATTAAGCCAATTATTTGATATACTTATGAGAAATGTATTTTAGTACAAATACTATGATTAAATAACATTAATAAATAATTTTAGAATTAATAGATATTATCTTTATTTTACAATATTACTTTTACCTATTAGCATATATATATATATATATATATATATATATATATATATATATATATATATATTGAACGAAACACTCCCCATTTTATTTCATAAAGAAGAAGAGCCTAAGCTATACAAGTATACCAGAAGGCGCAAAATGTTAAAGCCTATACATGTATACTAACAAAAGGAGGGAAGAATGAGAGCCGGAGGCATTTAGCCCCTGGTGAGGAGGGAATCCTAGATGGTCGTCTAGCAGTGATTGCAATGGGGTCGCCGCTTGCTGCATTGCCTGATGGTTTCCTTAATCAGTTGGTCGGCATCGAACTGGTGGCCTTCATATCTCGCCTTGTTGCGGTTCTTTCAAATCACCCACGTCGCAGCTGCTGCAACTATCCAATGGACATGGGACCGGGAGCTCCATGCCGTAATAAGGTCTTCAAATCCCTCGCCACCAGTATCCATCCTGCAGTGTTGAGAGGGTGTTCTCCCAACCATGGCCAGGAGATTACCCTGACAAAAGATGTGATCTACTGTTTTCGATAAGCGATCAGTGCAGCATGAGCATGCGGATGCAAGGCTGAAGCCGATAGAACAGAGGGTGTCATCGGTAGGAAGGATCTTGCGAAGGGCTCTCCAAATGATGAAGGACCACTTCTTAGGGACGCATGTCTGCCAGAAGGGAGCGATGCTCTGGGTGGGCATCCCCGTGCCCCGGATCACCTTTCTAGCCGATCTGACCGAAAAGCAGTCGGACGCTATATATATATATATATATATATATATACTACAAGAAAAATGAAGATTCTTGACGGTTTATAAGCTGATGGTCGTGAAAAACCGTCAAGAAAATAGCTTATCTTGACGGATTTAGCCTCACGTCAAAAAATGCCTTATTTTACGTTAATTTAGTAATCTTATAGCATAATTGTTGATGATTTTAGATCATCCGTCAAGAAATATCCTTTTATTTAGTGAAGGTTCGGTAATAACCGTCAACTAACATATGCCTAAAAAAATGCCATAATTTTTTCAGCTGCCATTTTGGTAAATTTTTTTAATTTGATATATGTTGACGGGTTGTCTTTCAATCCCATTTTTTTTATTTCCTGATTCTTTCCTCTCCGCTTTATTTCTCTACGAGCAGATGGAGAAGGAGAGCCAAAACCAACAAACCATTCTTCCTCCTCTCCACCCTCTTCCTCCTCTTCCTCCTCTTCCTTCTCCCTTCTCTCTCTTATAGATCCTTTCTAAATCCCAAACCATAATCCCCAAATTCTCCTATACTCTAAAAATCCTTTCTCTCCTCCTCGTCCTCCTCCTTCCCCTCATCCACTCTTCGTAGGCACCGAAATCTTATGATGTCCATGGCAAAGTCGAAGGTCCTCCACCTCCTCAGCTTCCATGTGCCAGGTAACACCCAGTTTTCCAAATGAGGGTAATTTTAAAATTTTATAATTATAATTATTATTTATTGATATTTGTTTCACATTATGATTTTTGGTGGTTTTTAATTATTTTAAACTATTTAAAAACTGGTTTAAGTCATGACTTGTGATTTTGATGTGCAGCCAGTGAAATCCTAGAGACTGTCTGCCCTAGAGCCTAGCCATATGATTAGGGTGTTTCAATTATCATTTTTAGTCTAGGGGTAATTTAGTCATTTTGACTTAATTGAATTATTTGATGATTTATTGAATTGGTGAATTCCTAGTTGGGCTTAACTAGTTTGAGACTTGTAGACTAGCCTAGAAGCTAACCCTAGCCATGGTGACCCTAGTCTAACCTACGTTAACCTATTTTAGTCGTTAGAAATTAGTTCTGGAATAGGAAGATTAAGTTTAAGTGGAATGGGTTCATGACTTAACTCTATGATTTACGATTTTCCAATTCATGACTTATGAAATTGAACCATATGCCCATGACTTAAGCCCAAACCCCAACAAGCCAACCCATGGCAGCCAACCTAGGGTTCCACACCCCTATTTAATGCATCTTCTATTTGTTCTTGCCTCTTTTATTATTTTTCTTCCAAGCTTTGAAGAAAGAGGTATAGCCATCTTCCCCAATCCATAACTTTCCCATTTTAACTCCTTTTTGGCTCAAACCACTTGTATTAGATTCTAATTGTCTCCCTCTTGCTGTTCATGGAGGATAATCCCAGCCTTGGGGCAATTTGGAGAGTTTGGCTAACAAGGAGAAACCCCCCTTTTGAAGCTTTTCTTTAGAATTTGAACATATAGGTAAATCCCTATTCCCTCTACCAAATTTCGTTTTCTTTACAAGGATAGGAAGCCCTAGGTGTCCCCTAGCCGTAGGTATTGGTTTTGTGTCGATTCGTGTCCGTTTGGTGTCCGTATCAGACACGTATCATGATATGTGTGCATGTGTTTGATGAAATGTCAGATAGAAATTTATTTTCGATTTTTGAAAATATAATTAAATGAATTTGTAGATCTAAGGATGTATATTAATTGTTGTGAAGGATGTTAGGTATTTTGGTGTCTTTTTGTGTCAGTTTTTGGTGTTGGACACGCGTGCACGACACGGGTGCACTGTCCTGCTACTCGGGCACAATATCTCACTGTATAGGACACGTCGGGACACAAAAATTTGTGGAAATGATGGGGAAATCACTGACACTATGCTCCCAAATTTTGGGAGCATATGGTTCACCACACGCGGAGCAATCGCACGCACACTGGCCGCACTGGCCGCGCGCGCGCGCTGTGCACGCGTAGAATTTAGCTACTGATCAGCGTCTCGTGTCGAGACTCGACGCGACTTGGACACGATTCAGGGTCCTAGACACCTAGACCTACCCTAGGCGAACATACAGGCATGTGTACGTGACACGTGGTGCACTGTGTCGTGTCTACGAGTGATGTGCACGTGTGCACGAAACTGTCAGTGTACAGTTCGTGTCTGTGTGTGCATTTAGTTGTTTGGACACGTTATGTCCACTTAGTTGGACACAAACAAGCCCTATGACACGTACACATGTGTGACTATAGTTAACAACCATTTAATTGGCATTTTGCTATGTTTTCCAATTCGAAAATGGGAAAAACCTCTATTTTTCTGATATGTCAGTTAACAGTTCAAGAGTTAAAAAGGGATTTTAAATTTGAATTCTTTTAATAAGTTTTCAATTATGATTCAAGGTTTAGTTTATGTTTCAGATTGTTCAGGATCGGGTTTCATGTTTTGTAATAGTTTTCAAAATTGTTTTGATAATGTATTGGTTTATATGAACTGTCAAGTTTCTGAAAATTTCTTGAGTTACTTCCAGAATTTTAAACTGAGTTTACGTGATTAAATTCCCAGGTAGATTATATGTATCATATACAAGATTGACTTACAATGTTGGGTTCTTATTTGCTAGGTGTTTGGTTTCGAATGTCATTAACTGTATGTGCTGAAATTTCCTGAGATTGTATTGCAGAATAATTTACTGATTTCACATTAGCTACTCACACACATATACAGGTTCCTATTTAATATACCCACACACAGGCCTCTCATTTATACACATATCATCATTGATTTTCCCTACCGACACAGGAACACTCTGACACACATTAATTCACTGTTTACTGAAAATTCTAAATGGCTAAACTGTTAACTGCCTTATAGTGTAACCTGAAATCTGAGAGTGAATTCACCATTCCATTTGCACCCTTAACCATGTATACACAGGAAACCAATTTATGTTCTTCACCCACACATCTGTGATCACATACTCACATATACACAAAAGCTGAATTTTAAACTGAGACTTTTAAACACTATAAACCTGAGATTCTATCATGTGAACCTGAAGACTGAACTGTTAACTGATTTTCTAGGATATCACCTCACATGTGAACCTATGTAACAACACAAAATCTGATATTTCATCCAAACCTATTACACTCTCCTGCCACCTTTGACACACTGTCATGTGCTTGCTGTTACATATCACCCCTTCGACACAAATCAGTCCACAAACAAGCCACAAACCAGTCCTTGTTCAGTCCCTAACCAGCCTAAACTTAGCCCATAAAAAAGGACCATATACCCTCAAACAAAGTCCATATAACCACCTTGACGGCTGTCCCTAAACACCTATGTGCTGGCCAAAATTTAGCCCCATACACCACTCATTGACAGCCCAATAAGGACCCCATAAAACCTGTTAGATCAGTCCATATTTGCTTCACAAATCAGTCCCCCTTTTGCCACTAAAAACCAGTCCTAAACCACACCAATCTAGCCCCAAACCCTGTCCTACAAAGCCCACAAATCAGTCCCCATATCATGCCCATTTCAGCCCCTTAACCCTCTGTCTATATCTATGTAAATATGTATGTATGTAGGCTATGAATATAATATATGTAAGTATGTACCTCTCCATGTATCTATCTAAATATATATATATATATATATATATATATATATATGTATATAGATATGCATCTATGTATAAACCTATCTACATACCTATGTAGGTATGTGCCTATGTAAATATCTATGTACCTATATATCTATGTATGAATGCATAAATGTATGTATCTATGTATATATGAAATATGAGTGTAAGGTAGCTGTCTTCATATATGCATATATTGTGATGAATGTATGCATATAGGCAATAGAATGCAATGGAACATAGTGTAATGATAAGTGTATGATGCAAGGTAGATACAATATTATATGCATGATTATATCCAAATAAATGCAAGCATGTAAGTGTAAAATATGAATGCATAGATGATTATATACTTCTAGATATGGTTTGTGTGTTCTCTGTGACTTGTGAGTGTGCTTGGTTGTTAGCCTAGGCTTGGTTAGGCCTAGTGGGACTTATTAGACTTGTTAGGGTTTAGTTTGACCTAGTTGACCTAGCCTTGACTAGTATAGCTGACTGGAGTTGACCAAGTGTTAACTTTAGTCTAGTTTGACCTAGATAGCATACAGACGCATCATAGATTACATTTATCATCCCTTGTATACATCTTGACTTGTGTTGCTCTAACTAGGAGTCAGGTACCTCATCTCGGACAGTACATTTACTTCAGACATTCAGATACCAGGCGAGTACATTCTCTGATCATTTCATAACTCGCTTAGAATTATATTCCTGCTCTAGTTTACCTTATTTGATGCTGACACGATATTATCATGGATTGGTACTATATGGATCCCTACATTGAGATGTTATTCCCCTCGGGAGCATCGGATACATTATGTCATGTATTTCGTGTACATCATGTATTCCTCGCTCTCATGTTATTCATGTTTCTTATATGCTTTATGCTCGTTCATGCATGCTCGTGTACTCTCATGTGCTCTCATGAATCGGTCATGTTTCCCATGTATCTCTTGTATAACCTATATTGTATGTGCACACATTTATGAGCCTTCATGTGAATTTCATGTGTACCCATTTATGGGCCCCCATGTGAACTTCATGTGCACACATGTATGAGCTCTCATGTATACTTCATGTGCACCCATTTATGGGCTTCATGTGAAAACCATGTACGTAACATAACTTATTTGGATCCTTGTGTATTGATTAGGGTATGGAAGAGTATAAATAGTTATATGAACAATTCCAAAGTAGTATAGCCATGTCCGTCTCTTTAGTATAGTCATGTGTAAATCCAGCCGTTCACATGTCGACTTTGTACTCTAAATTACTAGTCACTTGTAGCTCTCTACTTATAGTAGATATTTCTATTATAGTTTTCTTCCTGTTTACATTATGTACTTTCTTTCAGTTTCATGTATCGTACTCTCTTGCATGTTTACATTCTCTAACCTGTTATGATCTGCGTGAGATGTATTATGCTCGCTCCAGTCCTGACTAGACCTGTTAAAATTTTTACAGAGGATGATGAGGAACCCTGCACCCCTTACTTTGGAGCTTGTCTAGATGACACTCGCGACCTGGATCCCTGGGGTGGTTCAGGCAGCTGCTGAGGATGATACCCTTGCATAGTTTAGATAGTCTAGATTGTTTCTTTTTCATGTTTAGTTGTTGTCCTTATTTTCAGAGTTGTATAATTTGAGATGTTGAGACTTGTTGTTTCTTTTCTGTTGTACCTCAGTTGAGGATTTTCTTATCTATTTTATCGTGCCATATTCTATCTCTAGTTGTGATTGAGTTGTACCTTCTGTGATTAGCCTCTAGTTGGAGATTATTCTATATTGTGTTAGTATAGTTCATGACCTAGAACAGCGTTCTACTGCCGACACTGCGGCGTAGGCTGGACGCTGTTACATATTCGTACCCTCACGGTGGGTGCGGGTCATGATACATTTTTAGTGGTGGCCCTTGCAGGTCAAGTTTGTGTAGTGGTAATCGAACTTGAGTACCACTACAGCCTGCAGTACGATTAGGATTATTTTTAAGGTACTCAATCACATTAGAAAAAACTCTGAACAAAATTCCTGCCATCTAAATTCCTATTGAAGACTGCTTCCTTGAATAACTGTCCTCCCTTGAATTATCGTTCCTATCTCAGTATTGATTTCTTGTTTGATCTGTCTCCAGGATGGTGATTGAGACACGATCGCATCGCTCTTGCCCAGCAGACGCTGGTGAGAGGCCTACCACCCCTCGCCCGATTGTGGATGCTGGGACCACAGCACCCCCTATTTCTGCTTATATAGAAGCATTTGCAGCTTTTGGGAGTGCACCTCCACCTGTCCGGAGGTCTTCCTCTGTCATTCCAGATATGTATCAGCAGCAGTTACCTTCAGGGACAGTAGATGCGGCTCAGATGTTTGCCCTTTTTCCAGCGATTCTTAGAGTCTCAACAGCAGATACAGCAGAGCCAGTCTTCTGATATCCGACAAAGTATACAAGATACTCACCAGTTGGTCAGGACGATAGTAGAGCTGGTGGCTGCTCAGCCATAGGGAGGTTAGATGCAGCCGTATCAGCCGAGGACCCCAGACATCCAATCCTTCAAGAAGATGGGATCCCGAGACTTCAAGGGTACAGAGGGCATCATATACGCTGACGATTGGATAGAGCACATTGAGGAGATATTCCGATTGGTACAGATACCAGCAGGATTACAGATCGAGGCAGCCGCCAGTCAGATGCAGGACTTAGCCCGTACCTGGTACCAGACGGACCCGAGGGTTGGTACAGCCGGTCAGACTTGGGCAGCGTTCAAGAAACTATTCAAGAAGAAATTCTTTCCCGATACAGCACTTCGTGCTTTGGAGGCATAGTTTTAGAGTTTGGTTCAGGGGAACCAGACCGTTGAGGAGTACGCAGGAGAGTTCTGCCGTTTGAGCAGATTCATCAAGGATCTTACCGAGGTCGGAAAGGCCAGGTAGTTCCATAGGGGTTTGATCAGGGAGATCAAGTCATATACCAAGAGCGACCGTGACGCCACTTTCGAACAGATTCTAGTAGGAGCCATGACAGCGGAGGATGATCTTGGACTGAAGGAGAAGAGGATACGAGATACTCAGGAAGCTAGTGGCAGTGCGGGCCCGGCCAAGAGGCCCCACCTGCAGATTCAGCCGCAGTACCCGCAGTAGATGCCCCGCTTGCAGATTCAGTTGCAGTATCCGCACAGATGCCACCCCTATAGTTTTAGCAGCAGTATCAGCAGTCGAGGACCTACCTTCAGTAGCGACAGTTTCAGGACCGTGTACCCTTTCAGCAGGCACAACAGCCACAGAGGCAGCAACAGGCCCCGGAGTAGCAGCTTGTCATTATTTGCCCCTTGTGTAAGAGACCAGGGCACGGTTGGAGCAAATACCGGAAGAGGCTAGGCAGATGTTTACTTTGCGGAGGATTCGATCATCGTCTGAGAGAGTGTCCCGAGTCATCGGGATAGACAGTTCAAGGAGCAGGAGCTAGGGCTCCGGTAGGCCAGCAGAGGGGATTACCCTTACCGACTCAGCAGCAGAGGTACATGCAGCATCAGCAGCAGACCAGGGGAGGCCAGCAGGAGCGAGATTTTGCCAGGACAGTCGAGGATGCTCAGGCCGTTGGAGATCTAGTTGCAGGTTCCGTTCTATTTGATTTTATTTTCGCAATTGCCTCTTATACTGCCTTGAAATTTCGATTCCCTCTGTTCCTTGTTGATTTATCAATTTTGTCCTGTTGTTCTTGTGTCATGTTTGATTTTCTTCTGAAATGAATTATATGGGCTATGTCACCCAGTTATGGAATATAGAATCTTCTATAGTCGTGTTAGCTGGCATAGTGAGGACATATAGTCAGATTTAAGATGTATTTCTCGGGTGTGGGAATTTAAGGCTTTTGCTGCCAAGCATGCGACAATGTAAAATTTTAAATACCATGATTCTAGAGGTATGTGCCTTAGTCAAGGACTCTGTGATTATCGTAGCCTTGCTCACTAGCACGATGAAGATTCTGAGTATCATGATTTGGACAGACGCATATGATTATCTGACTGTATGTTTGAGACTTTGATCGTGCGGTGTTTGACCTAGAAGGACTACTACTATTTTAATTTCGAGGACAAAATTTTTCTAAGGGGGGTAGAATTGTAACACCCAGTTTTCCAGATGAGGGTAATTTTGAAATTTTATAATTATAATTATTATTTATTGATATTTATTTCACATTATAATTTTTGGTAATTTTTAATTATTTTAAACTATTTAAAAACTGGTTTAAGTCATGACTTGTGATTTTGATGTGCTGCCAGTAAAATCCTAGAGACTGTCTGCCCTAGAGCCTAGCCATGTGATTAGGGTGCTTCAATTATCATTTTTATTCTAGGGGTAATTTGGTCATTTTGACTTAATTGAATTATTTGATGATTTATTGAATTGGTGAATTCCTAGTTGGGCTTGACTAGTTTGAGACTTGTAGACTAGCCTAGAAGCTAACCCTAGCCATGGTGACCCTAGTCTAACCTAGGTTAACCTATTTTAGTCATTAGAAATTAGTTCTGGAATAGGAAGATTATGTTTAAGTGGAATGGGTTCATGACTTAACTCTATGATTTGTGATTTTCCAATTCATGACTTATGAAATTGAACCATAGGCCCATGACTTAAGCCCAAACCCCAACAAGCCCACCCATGGCAGCCAACCTAGGGTTCCACACCCCTATTTAATGCCTCTTCTATTTGTTCTTGCCTCTTTTATTATTTTTCTCCCAAGCTTTGAAGAAAGAGGTATAACCATCTTCCCCAATCCATAACTTTCCTATTTTAACTCCTTTTTGTCTCAAACCACTTGTATTAGATTCTAATTGTCTCCCTTTTGCTGTTCATGGAGGATAATCCCAGCCTTGGGGCAATTTGGAGAGTTTGGCTAACAAGGAGAAACCCCCCTTCTGAAGCTTTTCATTAAAATTTGAACATATAGGTAAATCCCTATTCCCTCCACCAAATTTTGTTTTCTTTGCATGGATAGGAAGCCCTAGGTGTCCCCTAGCCGTAGGTATTGGATTTGTGTCGATTTATGTCCTTTTGGTGTCCGTATCGGACACGTATCATGATATGTGTACATGTGTTTGATGAAATGTCACTTAGGAATTTATTTTCGATTTTTGAAAATATAACTAAATAAATTTGTAGATCTAAGGTTGTACATTAATTGTTGTGAAGGATGTTAGGTATTTTTGTGCCGTTTTTGTCAATTTTTGGTGTTGGACACGCGTGCACGACACGGGTGCACTGTCCTGCTACTTGGGCACAATATCTCACTGTATAGGACACGTCGGGACACAAAATTTTGTGGGAATGATGGGGCAATCACTTACACTATGCTTCTAAAATTTGGGAGCATATGGTTCACCACACGCGGAGCAATCGCATGCGCACTGGCCGCACTGGTCGAGCACGCGCGTTGTGCACTCGTAGAATTTAGCTACTGATACGCATCTCGTGTTGAGACGCGACACGACTTGGACACGAATCAGGGTCCTAGACACCTAGACCTACCCTAGACGAACACACAGGCATGTGCACGTGATACGTGGTGCACTGTGTCGTGTCTACGAGTGATGTGCACGTATGCACGACACTGTCAGTGCACAGTTCGTGTCTATGTGTGTGTTTCATTGTTTGGACACGTTGTGTCCACTTAGTTGGACACAAACATGCCCTATGACACGTACACATGTGTGACTATAGTTAACAACCATTGAATTGGCATTTTGCTATGTTTTTCAATTCGAAAATGGGAAAAAACCCTATTTTTCTGATATGTCTGTTAATAGTTCAAGGGTTAAAAAGGGATTTTGAATTTGAATTATTTTAATAAGTTTTCAATTATGATTCAAGTTTAGTTTATGTTTCAGATTGTTCAGGATCTGGTTTCATGTTTTGTATTGGTTTTCAAAATTGTTTTGATGATGTATTGGTTTATATGAACTGTCAAGTTTCTGAAATTTTCCTGAGTTACTTCCTGAATTTTAAACTGAGTTTAGGTTATTAAATTCCCAGGTAGATTATATGTATCATATATGAGATTAACTTACAATGTTGGGTTCTTATTGGCTAGGTGTTGGGTTTTGAATGTTATTAACTGTATGTGCTAAAATTTCCTGAGATTGTATTGCAGAATTATTCACTAATTTCACATTAGCTACTCACACACATACACAGGTTCCTATTTAATATACCCACACACAGGCCTTTCATTTATACACATATCATCACTGATTTTCTCTACTGACACAGGAACACTCTCACACACACATATTAATTCACTGTTTACTGAAAATTCCAAATGGCTAAACTGTTAACTGCATTATAGTGTAACCTGAAATCTGAGAGTGAATTCACCATGCCATTTGCACCCTTAACCATGTATACATAGGAAACCAATTTATGTTCTTCACCCACACATCTGTGATCACACACTCACATATACACAAAAGCTGAATTTTAAACTAAGACTTTTAAACACTGTAAACCTGAGATTCTATCATGTGAACCTGAAGACTAAACTGTTAACTGATTTTCCAGGATATTAACTCACATGTGAACCTATGTACACAACACAAAATCTGATATTTCATCCTAACCTATTACACTCTCCTGCCACCTTTGACACACTGTCATGTGCTTGCTGTTATATATCACCCCCCTAACACAAATCAATCCGCAAACAAGCCACAAACCAGTCCTTGTTCAGTCCATAACCAGCCTAAACTTAGCCCATAAAAAAAGGTCCATATACTCTCAAACAAAGTCCATATAACCACCTTGATGGCTGTCCCTAAACACCTATGTGCAGCCCAACATTTAGCCCCATACACCACTCATTGACAGCCCAATAAGGACCCCATAAAACCTGTTAGATCAGTCCATATTTGCTTCACAAATCAGTCCCCCTTTTGCCACCAAAAACCAGTCCTAAACCACACCAATCTAGCCCCAAAACCTGTCCTACAAAGCCCACAAATCAGTCCCTATATCATGCCCATTTCAGCCCCTTAACCCTCTGTCTATATCTATGTAAATATGTATATGTGTAGGCTATGAATATAATATATGTAAGTATGTACCTCTCTATGTATCTATCTAAATATATATATATGTATTTAGATATGCATCTATGTATAAACCTATCTACATACCTATGTGGGTATGTGCCTATATAAATAACTATCTACCTATATATCTATGTATGAATGCATAAATGTATGTATCTATGTATATATAAATATGAGTGTAAGGTAGCTGCCTTCATATATGCATATATTGTGATGAATATATGCATATAGGCAATAGAATGCAATGGAACATAGTGTAATGATAAGTGTTTGATGCAAGGTAGATACAATGTTATATGCATGATTATATCCAAATAAATACAAGTATGTATGTGTGAAATATGAATGCATAGATGATTATATACTTCTAGATATGGTATGTGTGTTCTCTGTGACTTGTGACTGTGCTTGGTTGTTAGCCTAGGCTTGGTTAGGACTAGTGAGACTTATTTGACTTGTTAGGGTTAAGTTTGACCTAGTTGACCTAGCCTTGACTAGTATAGCTGACTGGAGTTGACCAAGTGTTGACTTTAGTATAGTTTGACCTAAACAGCATACAGACGCATCATAGATTACATTTATCATCCCCTGTATACATCTTGACTTGTGTTGCTCTAACTAGGAGTCAGGTACCTCATCTCGGACAGTACATTTACTTCAGACATTTAGATACCAGGTGAGTACATTCTCTGATCATTTCATAACTTGCTTAGAATTATATTCCTACTCTAGTTTACCTTATTTGATGCTGACACGATATTATCACGGATTGGTACTACATGGATCCCTACATTGAGATGTTATCCCCCTCGGGAGCATCAGATACATTATGTCATGTGTTTCGTGTACATCATGTATTCCTCGCTCTCATGTTATTCATGTTTCTCATGTGCTTT
Source organism: Iris pallida (assembly GCA_029216955.1). Classification (NCBI taxonomy): domain Eukaryota; kingdom Viridiplantae; phylum Streptophyta; class Magnoliopsida; order Asparagales; family Iridaceae; genus Iris; species Iris pallida. Next base: position 13,547,465 of record JANAVB010024597.1, read on the forward strand.
ATGCTCGTTCATGCATGCTCGTGTACTCTCATGTGCTCTCATGAATCGGTCATGTTTTCCATGTATCTCATGTATAACCTATATTGCATGTCCACTCATTTATGAGCCTTTATGTGAATTTCATGTGTACCCATTTATGGGCCCCCATGTGAACTTCATGTGTACTCATGTATGAGCTCTCATGTATACTTCATGTGCACCCATTTATGGGCTTCAAGTAAAAACCATATATGTAACGTAACTTGTTTGGATCCTTGTGTATTGATTGGGGTATGGAGGGTATAAATAGTCATGTGAACAATTCCAAAGTAGTATAGCCATGTGCGCCTCTTTAGTATAGTCATGTACAAATCCAGCTGTTCACATGTCGACTTTGTACTCTAAATTACTAGTCACTAGTAGCTCTCTACTTATAGTAGATATTTCTATTATAGTTCTCTTCCTGTTTACATCATGTACTTTCTTTCAGTTTCATGTATCGTACTCTTTTGTATGTTTATATTCTCTAACCTGTTATGATCTGCGTGAGATATATTATGTTCGCTCCCGTCCTGACTGACCTGTTGAAAATTTTACAGAGGATGATGAGGAACCCTGCGCCCCTTACTTTGGAGCTTGCCTAGATGACACTCGCGACCTGGACCCCTGGGGAGGTTCAGGCAGCTGTTGAGGATGATACCCTTGCATAGTCTAGATTGTTTCTTTTTCATGTTTAGTTGTTGTCCTTATTTTCAGAGTTGTATAATTTGAGATGTTAAGACTTGTTGTTTCTTTTCTGTTATACCTCAGTTGAGGATTTTCTTATCTATTTTATCGTGCCATATTCTATCTCTAGTTGTGATTGAGTTGTACCTTCTGTGATTAGCCTCTAGTTGGAGATTATTCTATATTGTGTTAGTATAGTTCATGACCTAGAACAACATTCTACCGCCGACATTGCGGCGTAGGCTGGGTGCTGTTACGTACTCGTACCCTCACGGTGGGGGCGGGTCGTGATAAGCCACCAGATCCTCGGCCTCACCGACCGAAGCTACCGTGCGGTGGCGCCTGACCTCTGTGTCATCAGCGACTCCGAACTAGGGTACGGGGACGAGCGGTCACTTTTTGTGCTGCTTCTTTGTATCCTGACCGTCTGATCTCCATTCATAGGGACCTCCCCTCCCCCTCCCCTCCGCTCGATCCCTCCGCCAAAGTTTCTCCCTCTGGAATTCTGCCGTTCTGTGAGCCCTAGGGTTACGGCTAGGGTTAGGGTTAGGATTTCTTCCCAAAGTATCAATTTTTTTACCAATGATTGAAGCTTTTTATTGTTAGGTGCTGCATTAGGAAATTAGGTTTTTTTTCTGATCGGAATTTTGGAAAGATGGAGATTAGGGTTTTCGTGGATTACGATTTGGGGGATTGAGGTTTGGAGTTTGGCGGCGGTGGAAAGAGGAGACGATGGGCTTCTTTCCGTCCAAGTCGAGGAGGCAGTTCCCCGGACATGAGGATCCGGTGTTTCTCTCGTCGCAAACTGCTTGTAAGCTCCTAAAGTTGCAATCTTTCTATTCGATGCTTTGCAAAGTTCTGATCTTTGAATTCTTCTACGTGTGGTTATTTTTATTTTGGAGGAAGAAATTAAACTTTTAAGGAGGTGATTTATGATTGGAATTGTATTGAGAATGCAACTTTTGCCTAGAAATTACAATACTGATCCTTGTTGAAGATTTAAATATGGGGAAACTATTTAGAATGTCAGATGCTACAGGGACACATGCACCTATTTTTGGACCGTTCCTTCTTCATAGGTGTCTCGATATTCGTCTTTGCTAATGAATTGCTTGAGTTCAATCTTTTTTTATTCGGATTCATTTACATGTTTTTTATTCTTTGTTTACGAGTTAATTAGTGTTTCACTTTGTTTGTAGATATGATACTTTTGAATGCGACTATAACCACACTTTTTTATCATATTTGGACGATTGTGTACAGTTTATCGTACTCCGTCTTGATTCGAGAGGTACTAGTGCCCTTAATATGAACATGTTTGATCTTAAAACAAGAGTATGTCTTCTGGGCAACTTATAAGGAAATTAAATCGTGTTTGGGTCTCATGTCTTCTCTTTTGTGCTAATCTACCTCCTCAACAGCTTAATGTGTATGAATTTGTTTGTCAATTCCTGCCATTTTTCATGGTATTAATATCATTTTTTTAAGTTATTAAGATAATATTGTACTGTGCGCGTATTTGAAGTTTCATTATGTCTTTGAAGCGAAAGGAAAGTGGGAACTATTAGAAGTTAGTAATCTGTTTGGGTGAGATTCTTGATAAAAAAAGTTGTTTTGTTATATGCCTTTGATATTAATATGGTATTTTTGAAACATTTTTTATTTGCTTATCTCGTTATATTATCTTATTATACAACTCAATAAATAGCTACTCGGACTTTACTATTATTTTTCATATGTCCATGTTCCATGTCTGATCTTAAACTGAAGTAGTCTTTTATCTTTTCCTTGTTTCAGGCGTTTATGTCCTGATGTCAGGACTAGATTTGGAAAGGCTTATTTTGGCTGCTGGCCCTGTAGATCTTATGCAAGCATGCCTTGATGTTGTTCTTCCATATGTTCGACAACAAGAACAATTTGGACGACCAATTGGAGAATTTCAATTAATACAGGTATGTGTTTTGAAATTAACTCTCCGAATTTAAACTGCATGTCCAAGATACCAGTCTACCCAGAATGCAACTGGCTTATATGGTTTTATGAAGATTGCTCTCTTTCTTATAGCTTCCTTGGCTTGCAGTTTCTACAAATTACAGAGTATCAATATTGTTGACATATAGTCAAATAAAAAATAATCAATTTGTATATTCGAATTTCTTAATGTTGAATAGTGTTAATAGTCAGCCCCAATATTATGGGATAACTCTTTTACGATGATGCTTTTGCAACAAGGAAAAATGTTTGATACCCCTCCGTTCTACTTGTCCATGTGTGCTTTCTCATGCATGACCGAATGTATATGAATGAAATGGCTTCACAACTCTTAAAGGACGGTAATGAATCGGAACATGCATGCAATAAGCAACTATTCTTGTTTTTATTTGTCTATTAGATGTGGGGATCTCTTTTATAGGATATAAGGTTCCGATGTCAAAACTAATTGCATCTTTTTATTTCTGAATGCTAGAAAATTCGACTTTGTAAGGGGCAGTTTATCATGGACACAAGAAAAATGCAAGTGTGTGTGTCAGTTTGAAGAAAAATGCAAGTGTGTGTGTGTACCAATGGCTAGGAAAGTTAGGTAACTTGGAATGTAAGGGGCAGCAGATAATAGAGATAGGGGATTAGGGACATTTTGTTCCTGCACAGCAGGGAACTCTCCCTGCATGCACAGGTAAGTGCAACCTTGGTCAACCATGGTTAAGTCTAGATCTAGTATCTATATCAAGTAATCCTATAAGATACCCAAGTCTAGGTATCCATATACTCAATTTACCTTAATACAAGTACATTTACATATACATAACATAACAATCTACCCTAGACTCTAGAGTGGCAACACTCTAAACCTTCCTACTAGATAAATCCATCTACCTAGATATCTAAGGTATTGGCCTATACCTTAGCTAGTAGGATACCATGTATTCCTCATTACCTTATACATGTACATTTATAATTATATTAATATACCCATCTATTTAGACTATTGGTAACCCTCAATCTTAGGTTAATAGCTTAATTGGACCAATACCTAAACTACTATAATACATATCGATATACTAACCCCTTTATAATACCAGTAGATACTCACAACCATTTCTGATAATAACCTCCTTAGGCTCTCTAGGATACTCAAACCAAAAGACCCAAACCCATGGCCAATGATCAAAGCTTAGTGGCCATTGCAGCCTGCTGCTGCTATACTACAACAATTCTGCTGCAGCTACTACCACTTCCTGCTACTGCATTGCCATTTGTTACTATAGCTACTATAGCAAGCTCGAGCCCCTTAATCTCCATGTACTGATACCACCAACCAAGATACTCTAACTTAGCTCCTAATCAAGCTACATTAATCTGTACCCAATCTAACCACACTATTAACTCAAGACTTAAATCCCCAACAACTAAACTCACAGAAACACTCATGTTCTGATACTAACATAATAAAAAAACCAAGATACAACCTTTAACCTCTAAAATTTCTTGAAGCTAACATCTAACTCGCTAGCATATACATGGATGTCGTATATCTGATAATTAACGGCCACCACATCATGAAGCCAACCTCCTAACTAACACTAACTCACATGATCTCTCCATCTGAGATGGCCAAGCCACTGAAACTCTCAAGATACTGGCCTAATCAATATGGCCCAAGTCCTGGATAAATTGGTCCTGCTGCACTAGCGCTCGAGTTGTGCTCTAGTTGCCAAGCAGTGGCCATATTTGGCTTGCACAACAACAGGAAATGATTTCCCTTCCCCTTTCTGCCATGGAACAGTGGCCTAAAGGCCAAAGTCCCCTAAACTTGTATGTAACCCTAGTCTCTAACTGATACTAACCCCTACATGCCTATATCTTAAACCCAAAACCAACTGACGCATACTAACACACTCTCACACAAAATTTACTTAATCCCTAAACACTAATACACTATCTATACTTCAGACACTAATATATGATACTCTCTAATAACCTACATTGGTACACCTTCATATGACACATACACACACTTAAATCTGAACCTTATTACCAAAATATGATACTCTCAAATATCTCTGATACTCTACATCCAAACACTCAACACATAACTCTAACACCCAAAGTCACCATTTGCCAAGGCAAATAAGGAAGTGTACCCTTGTTGTCATGCCTGAGGCCAACAATAGTACCCAAATGGCCTGCAACCTGCATACTACAGGTCATTTTGGCACTTGCATGTACAAGCACAGGGCCTGCCCCCTAACCACCTGGCCTAGGCAGGGTCATACCCTATTGTCTTGGCTTAACAGGACCTTCTAACACTCCCAAGCTTCCTGTCTAGCCCAATCCTCACTTTCTAATGCATAGGCCACCCACTGATCTCACCCCAAATCTGAAACTTAGTTTCTTCTTATCCTTGCCCATAAGACTCTACACTAACATTGATATCTAATTAACTGGTACTCTCATCCTCATACTCTTTAAATGTTACTCTAGTTTAGGACACTAATTAGTCTAGATGTCACCCAGGCATCCTCTACCCATGTCATACACATACGAGGGTCAAAACCCAAGGCCAAGCTGATACTCACAATACAACCCAAAATGCTAACTAACTCTCTAAACACTCTCACAAAAATAACAATGATACCACTCTGATATAGTGAGTATCAGACCTCACAACAGTTGTCATATATCTTATTCCTAGTTGAAATAAGCTAATTTTTTTAGAGTTTTTGTTCTTAGTTGATATCAGTCTATACAAACATGTACATATAATGATTAAATATATTTCTCTTCTTCTCTCAGGACCTACATCGAAAATAAAGGTTCTATGAATATGGGAGGGTTGTGCTCCCGTCGGGTTTGCTACATGTTTTGTTTCTAGTTATATAAATATCAGTTTTGGATTCTTAAGATGTACAAAGACTACATACTTTGGTTGGATATGTTGTGGTTGGACGTGTGTTGGACGTTTGTGGTTGAAAAGGATGTTAGATATATTAGAAGTTTGTGGTGTATGAACAATACAATTTTTTAATATAAAAATTGAAATTGCAGTTATTTGATGTGTGTATATCTTATGGATGACTGATATTATGTGTGTGTGTGTGTTCGATTCATTATATATAAATATAAGCAAAAAAATTTCTATACAAAATTAAGCTTCTCTTGACGGTTATAAAACGTCACAATTAACTCAATCTAGCTGCAATTGCTCTTTGCATTGAAGATTTTCTTGACGGCTAAAGGCCGTCATCAAGGCCGAAGTCAAGAAAAGTGTTTGCCTACGTTGATGGTTTCTAAAAACTGCTATCTTGACGGATAAAAATAGTAAAACAAATTACTTCATATGACGGCCAAAAACCGTCAAAAAAAGTCATGCTAGCGACCGTCAAGCAAAGGGGGTCTTTTCATGACTCCGGCCTACTTGACGGATACGCAACCGTCAAGATACCGATTTCTTGTCGGGGAATCCCCGTCAAGAAATGCCTTTATTCTTGTAGTGATATATATATATATATATATATATATATATATATATATATATATATATATTTGGAACAGGTAATTGTGTTACAGACTCCTGGCTCGAAGGCCTACAAAACTAGACCTGAAGGCCCATACCCATACTTATATCTCACTGCATCAGGCTCGACCCAAAGTCCCACAGCAGTACTTGTATCTCACCGTATCCGGCCCGCACTCATATTTATTCCTCTATTTGGAATTAAATGTGCTTCCCACGTTGCTCGAACCTACAACTACTTGGGAGGATGTGCCTCACTCTAACCACATGAGCTAGAGCTCAATAGCTATATATATATATATATATATATATATATATATATATATATATATATATATATATATATATATATATATATATATATATAATTTCATAATTTTAAAATGAATATTTGTATAATAATGTACTATTTTATATGTTTCATGATGATATAATATACAGTCATATATGGAATCTAGTATATGTCAATGAGTTCATATATGGTAAGTATATGTATATATGATGGTTGTATTAATTTTATTATTTTTTAGAATTATCTTTATGTTTATTTACTTTAGAATTTAAATTAATTAGTTTTTATATTAAAAAATATTATTTGTCATGATAGCGTGAAGTTGTCCTTTCTCCAAGCCATGCCGTGGCCCCAAGACACCCTAGCCGTCTAGGGGGAATTTGATCCCGAGACCTATGCTCCGGCGGCCCTATATATATATATATATATATATATATATATATATTATATATATATATATATATATATATATATATATATATATATATATATATATATATATATATATATATACATATATATATATATATATATATATATATATTATATATATATATATATATATATATATATATATATATATATATATGCTCCGGCGGCCCTATATATATATGTATATATATATATATTTGGAACCCAAACTTTATTGATGTATCAGGCGCAAAATGCCGAAGCCTATACAAGTAAGCGCATCTTGCGCGAAAAGAAAACAGACAACAAAAAGAGGCTAGCCACTAAAAATTGCTCACTGGCCCGAGCCTGTGGTTAGGTCAGCGCCGTCCGGAGGAAGTCTACGACGTGAGAGCAGTGCCTGTCGATTTTGTGAATTTGTCAGCGGGTCTCGCTGATCAGCTAGTTGGGATTATATTGGCGTCCTTCGTATCTGAATTTGTTCTAATTCTTCCAGAGGACCCAGATGCTAGCGAGCGACGATCTGATGCCCGAGGGCGTCACCCCAGCTAGTGAGGAGATCGTTGAAGTCCCCAACCTGAATATCATTCCTGCAACACAGAGAGAGGGTGGTCTACAACAAAGCGGCAAGGTCGTCGGAGAGCATGATGTGCTCGGCTATTTCTAATCGGTAGGAAGTGCAATACTAGCATTTCGATGCTAGGCTGAATCCGATGGAGGTGAGGAAATCGTCAGTTGGAAGCTTCTTGCGTTGCGCTCTCCAGAGCAGAATTGACCATTTGATGGGGATGCATGACTTCCAAAATGGGGCGATAATAGGGGACGACACTCTAATTCTTCTCACCATCGTCTTGGCCGAAGCCAGCGCGAACATTCCATCGGACTTGGGGGACCACTTCTATACATCGGGGTGGTCAGAGGGCTGCACATCTGCGACTGCAAGATAGACTGCGGCCTCCGGTCTGAGCCAATCTTTGACCCTATCCTACCTCCAACCAGAGTCGATGTCCCATAACTTGCAGATCGTGCAATTCGGAGGGGTTTTTGGAGTTTGCTGGAAGACGACCTCTTCGAGCCAACGTTCGTGGCACGGTGACGAACTACCTTTGCTAAGCTGAAGGAGATTAGGGGTTCGGCGAGGTGACGTCCGTACAGGATGCATCGCCAGCATGCTTAAGATTTATTGTTTACGACCGCGATCGTGGGATGGGAGTTTCTGAAGTATCTAGCCTTCATAAAGCGGGTCCGGATCGAGTTATCCGTGCGGAAGATTCCACCACAACTTCATAGAGTAGGCATCTACGATGTTCGTTAGTCTGCTGAAACCCAGCCCGCCCTCATCCATGGGTCTGGCCAAGGTGTCCCAGCTGGCCCTGTGGTGCTTGTCTTTTCCGTCATTGTGGCCCCAGAAGAACTTGGAGAAGAAGGATTCTAATGAGGATAAAACCTTTTTAGGTGGTGAGCAAACCGCAAAGGTATAGATGGGAATGGAGGAGAGGACATGCTTGATCAGAATCATTTTTCTACCTGGAGAGAGAGTCACGTTATGCCAACATTCAATTTTTTTTCTGATTTTGCTCACCAGATCGTTAAAGATGCCATAATTCGCTTTACCGTACACCAGTGGGCAACCTAACTAAGAGAACGGCAGGTACGTAGTAGAGAAGGAGGTCAGGTTAGAGAGAGTTGCCGAGTGGTTCCTGTTGACTTTGTTGTTGGTGTAGATGACACTTTTATTAGGGGTTAACTTCACTGGCTCGAGCATTTGGTGTATTTATCTAGTGTTCTGTGGACCACCTCGACCGACCCGATGTCGCCTGATAAGAAAATGAGGATGTCATAAGCGTAGGCCAGATGGGTGATTAAGGGGCAGCCAGTGGTGGTATAAAAGTGGTAGAATCTGGGAGTGTTAGTCCATGTTGTTGAGGTTTCTGCTGAACTGCCTCGACAACTATAATAAAGATGGTGGTGGATAGCGGGTCACCCTGTCTGACCCCTGGCTGGATTTAAAGATGCCGTCTACTTGCCCGTTGATTGACAGTGGAGAACCAAGAGTTGCTTATGGATCTGAAGATGATATCAATCCAAATTTTGGAGAAGCCAAAGGCCCTGAAGACCCAGATTATGAACTGCCAGTCCAGACGATGAAAAGCCTTCTCCATGTCAAGTTCGATGGCGATATTTCCACCCCTGGATGGGAATTTTATGCAAGTAATCATTTCTTGCACAAGGAGGATGTTGTTAGTGATGTTCCGGCCCGAGACAAAATTGATTTGCTCTTCAGAAATGATCTTGGGGAGGAAAGTGGCCATGCAGATAGCGATGGTCTTCGAGATAATTTTATTGGTGAAAGTAGACAAGCTGATGGGTCAGAAGTCTTTGAAGGTCTCCGGGTTGTCTTTTTGGGGATGTGGATTAGGTTAGCACAGAAGATAGAATTTGGGTATCTCGTGCCTTAAAAAAAGGCGACTTGCAGCATCGTGGAAGTCGGGTGCAATGATGTCTCAACAAGATCTGAAGAATATATCGGAGAAACCGTCGGGTCCGGGAGCACTAGTGTTCGTCGAGAATACAGACTACGCACTTGACTTCCACCGTGGAGGGGGTCAGCAGCTGTTCAGGTCTCTCTCTCTCGTTGATCATTTTGGGGAACTTGGCCAGGAATTCCTCATCCTTAACGATGTCCTCTTGGGAGAATAATTTTATGTAGAAATCAGCTGCAATCGTGTGAATGCTCCTCTAGTCATAGATTAAGATGTCGTTGTTGTGGGAGATTTGGTGCTGGTTAAGCTGTTGCCTGTGACCTTTGACGCAAGAGTGGAAGAAGTTGGAGTTTCTATCCCCATCGGCGTCCCAGGTGAGTCTAGTTTTCTACTTCCAGAATTCAATCACGACCTTCAACCGGGATTTGAGGAGGGCCCTGGTGAGGTTGCGTGTCGTACAATTCTCTGCAGAATGGTTCAAGACGAACAGGTTCTCAGCCCGGGTGATGTCATCCTCCATCGTCTTGATCGCCTGGAAAATGTTACCGAAAGCGCATATGCTCCAAGTCAAAAGCACTCTGCTCCAAGTCGAAAGCACTCTCCTAGTAGCTTTGAGTTTGGCAGCCACTCGAGAGGGGGGGTCTGGGTTTCTTGTCGATCTCCAGGCGGAAGCCACAATGTTTTAAAATTGAAGAAGCCGGCTCCAAAAATCTAGAAATCGGAAAGGTTTATTGATCAGGTTAGAATTGCTACTGATCTTGACTAGGAGAGGGGAATGGTCTGATTCTGTGAAGTTAAGGTGAGAGAGAATGGAGATGAGACCCATGTTTGACAAACGGTTGTCAAATAGCGCTCGATCGAGACGGGAGTATTGTCTACGGGTGCCTTCCTGCATGTTACACCAAGTGAAACCGTTGTCGAAGAAAGGGAGTAGGGACAAGTGGGCATTGAAGATAAAGGTATTGAAGTCATTCATGGCCTGCTGGGGGAGGTCTGCCCCCAGACTTCTCATCCCTGCTCGCAAGAATGTTAAAGTCACCGAATTATAGCCACGGGAGGTTGTTCAGGGGGAGATGGGTGTCCGACAGTGTTGCACAAAGCAGCCTGTGATAGGTGATGTCACAGCTGCCATGGACGATGGAGAGGAGGGTTCTAGGACTGGAGAGTGGTATGCTCTACCCAACATGAGAGAGCCTATCTCGAATCATGAATGGTGCCAAATTTGCATCCTGCAGCGAAGAGGATCCATATGTCATTGCATCCGGCGACAAGCGGCCTAGAAGCCGAGTTGCAACTGGATGGATTTGAGTTTTCTGTGAAGAATTTTGGGTTCGATGATAACTAAGATGTCTATTCAATTGATTTTCTTGAGGCTGACTAATCTGCTGAAGGTGGGTTTATTGGCCAGCCCTCGGACATTCCATGAGAGGATGTTAAGCACTGGGTTGTGTGCGAGGGAGGTAGGTTGTTGAGCTTCGTGGCAGACCTCGTGGTCATGGGTGTGGGATCTTGATTGTGTTTTCTTGTGGAGGATTTTGGAAGCTCTCGAGGTCGCTGAAGTGGAGGCGACCGTCACTTCAGACAGTCTATTTGCTTTGGTACCGAGTTCTTCTAGCTGGATGGCATTGGCTTCTTTGAAATAAGTCAATACGCAAAGGGGGTTGCTGAGATCTAGGAATCCGGCTTCTCGAGCTTGCTGAAGCCTGTCTGCTAAGACAAGGCTAAGGCTGGCCAGGTCAACCTCGGAGGTAATGTCGGTGATAAGAGGGGACTCTACAATTCTAGCGAGGGCTGGGTGGAGGATAATGGCCAGCTAGGCTATCTCTCCTCTTACTGAAGATGCAACAACGGGTTGGTGCTCTGTGTCGGTATTCTCGTGCTCTGCGGGAGTGACCACGCCATGATAAGGGCTCTCCTAGATGTCAACAGGAGGCGATGCGGTGAGGATGTCGAATTGGTTGCTGAGGAGGATGGTCGATGGCTCTTGTGGGGATATGACTTCTTTTGAGAGAGGGATGTGAGCGGGGGCTAGGAGTGTCGTCGTTGTCTTCAGTGTAGGAATGTGAGATGGGTAGGGGAAGAATCGGGGCAGACTGATGTGATTAGAGTCTCCTTCGTGGATTGTGCCTTGTGGGAGGATTTCTTCTTAAGCTCCGGATGAGCCCTGAAGCACAGCCGGGTTTGGTGGCCCCGGATCTGACAGTGTTTGCAGAAATTAATGTTGTTGTCGTACACCAACGACTATATATACGACTGGCTTCCGAGTTCGATCTCAATTTAGGGTGGGAGGGTCTTTGGCCAGGTCGAGTTCACTGCATATCTTGGCAAAGTTACATTTGGAGAGATTGCGGGTTTCTTTAGCAATAGCCACAGGAGACCCGATGGAGATGGTGATTCTTTTAAGAGAGGCAGGGGCAATGCACACTAGGGGGAGATTGGGGAGGGTGATCCACGTTGAAATAATTGTTGAATCGACCTTGGGGTTGAAGCTGGGAAGACCATTTGACGATCTTAACGTTGTGAGCGTCGATGGTTGTGGTGCCTTTGGCCCAAACTTTAGTGTAGTGGGGGTCGAAAGAGAGGTGGAGGAACATTTGCTTGGGGTCCAGCGGGGCGACCCTGTAAGCTGAGACGAGGCCCCATCCTGTAATGGCTTCTTGCACTTTCGTAATCATTGGCCACCCCGAGGGGAACTTCAGAACCAACGTTTTTCCATAGCTGGTCGCTAATAAAGATATCTCTTCGGAAGAGAATGGGACGCGAATGGTTTGACCGACGGAAGGGGTCGGTAGCTAGATGTTCGAAAGATCAGGATCCATAATCAGAAGAGTGAGATGTGCCCCGCAGTCAGGACGCAGCACCTCTACGTATGACGGAACCTTGGGGAAGTTCACCACACTGGCCGGGGGGGATGTGAGCGCATAGCTGTCGCTCGTGGGCGCATGCGCCCCCGGAGGCACCCCACTGTTGGCATATGTGACAAGACGGTAGGGCGCATAGCATGCCATGGAGGGCACCACTGAAGGTGCAAGGCAGCCTGCGGCTAGGGGGTGCATACGGCCAGACGGGAGGGCGCATGGCCTACGGAGCATTCGCATGAAGCGGATGGTGCCAACGAGAGCGCATGGCTGCCCAAGAAGGCTGGCACATAGCTGCCAAAGGCTTGGGTAAGGGGGTACATAACCTCCCTCAGGAGGGCCTGTGTGTTACCCCCGTTTTCAAAATTTTAAAAATTTTATTTGTTTTATTTAATTTTTATATTTAATTAGAAAGAAAATATATGTTTTACGAGAATGTTTTTCGATTTACAAAATGGGTTTATCAATTATATTTTTGAAAATTAGATTTTTGTTTTATGAAAATATTTCTAAATTATTTTGATGGTTAAATTGTATTTGAGTAGCAAGCAAATGTTAAATTTTGCTTTATGAAAACATTTCCAATTGTTTTGATGACTAATAATAGTTTGATAAAAGGAGATTTGATATTATAAAATCTATTCCACAAAATATTTAAATATATTAAGTATTAGTTTTGAAATTATTATTCTAAACAAATATTAGAATTAAAATTGTTTTAGTTTTAAATTATAGATTATTGTAAAAATCTTTTTCTAGATTATTTTTGATAAGAGTGTAATTATGAAAGACCTATTTTTCAATATTCATATTATTCCTCTTGTGACCAATATTTGATTTTGTCAAAATAATTTTGATTTAAACTTATATAAAACTAATTTTGATTGATTTAAATTATGGAAAATTGATCCATATTGGATTCCGAATCTTTCCCTTATTAGGAACCTTCAACCCCTATATAAAGGGGGAGTCCTCCTTCACAACCAACATATTTTCTCCATAAATCAACCACAACCAACATTAACCATCGTGCCGTGCACCGTGTCCGTGTCCATATATTTTATTCTACTAATTTCTATTTACAGTTACATATTTTCCCGTCTCGCCCAACCGATCTTCCCGACCATCCGCTTTCAGGCACTTGACCTGCCACCCTCACCATCCCCATGACCAGCCGTCCACCATCTCTGGCAGTCCTCCTCCACCATCTCCCTACAGCCTTCCGACCAAAATCTACCAGGCGAGACCCATCATCACCGCCACCACTACAACCTACTGCCACCCGCCACGATGTCGTCATTCCTGGCCGTCCCCAACGCCGCGACCTCTCCATCTTTTCTACGACCACTCCACGTTCGACCCAGCGGCAACACAGAAAAGAAAAGGAAAGGGGAATCCTAACTTTTGCCTCGACCTGGTAGCTGCCATAGTTGGGCTCCACCTCTCCGTCGCATTGCGCTTGGCCGTGCACGCGCTGTGTCCGTCGGTGAAAACCCATGCTGCCACCACGTCGTTCTCCACTCTCCCCGACCTCACCTCCTCTATGCGTGCGTCAATTCTGCCGTACCTCACCTCCGTGCGCACCGGGAAGGGTCCTCTACACCCTCCCGAGCTCGCCGTACCGGCCGTCGAGGCCCGCCACCGTCGATCCTACTTCTCGTTTCTCCTTGCTCTCTTCCCCTCTCGATGTAGACTCTCAACCTCCCCTTACCTCTCGCTCTCCCTTTTCCGACTGGATCCCTCTCCTCACTTTTCCTCTTCCATCATTTTTTGTGTTTTGGAGAGATTCTCTCTTGCCTCTCTCTATTTCTCTTCCTTAAATGTCTTCTACTGCTTGGGAAGAAGGAACCCACAACTCTCTTTTTCTCTCTCTGTTTCTTAATGGAGAAGGAGAAGAAAACTTCATAGAGAAAGAAAAGAAACTCAATATTTACTCATAGACTCTCTCTCTCTCACTCGACTCGTTACTCCCCTTCATTTTTTAAATCATTATAACTCCTTTCTCTTTCTGACTCTTTCTATTATTGCTTCTCTCTCCTATATTATCATCTCATTTCTCAAGAAAATGCACGGGAATAAGTGTAAGGTTTTAATTTTTGTTTTTATTATTATTTTCATTTTTATCTCTCTATACTATCAGTATGTAATATTATGGGTATGTATGTATTATGATATATAAATAATAAGCATGTTTGAATTATTATTGTTATCACTATTATTTTTAGGATTGTTGTTATTTGAATTATTACTTTGAAAATTATATATTATTTTGTTTCTAAAATTATTTGGTAACAAGAGTATAGTTTGTGCTTGACAAAGAAAGTAATTTCAAAAACTGATTTCGAAACTTAAATACACTACCATATATTTTTATGGCCTTTAAAAAAATAGCCTATGACCTAAAACTCTATTTTGATTAAATTGATTTTTAGCCTAAATTATTTTACTAGATTTTTAAGTATTTAATTATAAATTTTGAATAAAAGAAATATATAGTTTTAATTAATTTTCCAATATAGTTTTCCAAATAAAAAATATTTTATAAAAATAGTTATATATTTGTACTTTATTTGTACGATTTCCTTTGAAAATCAAATCTTTACCACGGCTATTCCAGTTGTTTCCTATTTTCCTACAAATTTGAACTTATTTATATCATCCCTAACCAATTTGACTATTCCGGACTCAACGACACAATCCGTGCCATCATCTGAGGTCATCTTGCGTAGTTTTGACTTCTGAGACTATTTCTATGTCAACATGATCATATCGCGCCAGTCAACTCCGAACAAACAGAGGCAAGTGTCACTATGACCTATATTTCCTTTATTTTATACTGCATGTTTCATATCGTCTTTTCACTATTACTCCCTTATGGTTGATTGTCATTATTCATGATTACTATTGTGCACGAGAGTTAGAATTGGTTGGATATACATACATGTTCATGCCTTACTCATTGCTTCCTATTGTTTACAGTTTATTGTATTGCTAATGTTTATTATAGTGGACATGTATTGTGAGTGAGTCGGGCGGAGGAATACAACAAGTATGCATGCGGTCAACGAATTGAATACAGACCCCCTATACATTAATTGCATAATATCAGTCATGCACCACACGTATGACTGACGGATATCCCAAGCCGTCTACATGCTGAAAGTTGGTATTCTAAAACACACAGTACACGTGACTTAATTATTGTCGCTCTATTGTCTATTGTTCTTCCTTCGTCAAGTCTACCTTCTTATTGTCATCATGTCTTAGTGGTATGTCAAAGTCTACCTTCATATTGTTATCATGTCTCAAAGGTACTTTCTTATCATACAATGTCATGCCAATACTTATCTTCAGTTAAATTCCTTTTATCGTTCCTTCATGCTTGTATAATATATTGTATAATGTAGTATTATGGTGATCTTGCTCCAATCCTGACTGGATAACTATTTTTCAGTTGACAGAATCTTGATGACTATTCTCGATGACTTGCTCTCTTGCTTTGGGTTCCTTCGGGTGGAGTTCGAGCTATCTTGGAGGACAACCATAGATTCTAGATAGAACAGTCACATATAGCAGATTTGTATCTGTATATAAATTTGAATGTATTATTGGAATTGTAATTAAAATAATTATTGTGAATGAGCAAAATAAAGATATTTGTTGTATTTGGAATTTATATGGAGTCCAGACAACGTACTACCGCCGATGTTGTGGCGTAGGTTGGACTTGGCCACGTACTCATATCCCGAAAAGCGGTAGCAGGTCGTGACAAGTAAGTTTTTATGGTAGGCCCATGCAGGTCATTTTCGCAAAAAAATTTTGCGAACTCGTGGTAGTGCTTAATTTAGTTGCACTACTGCAAGACTGCAACTAGGAGATGTTCATTCACACTAGGATTGATTTAACTTTTAGGAGAATGACTAGAACTAGGAATAATAGGAAAAAACCTTATCTAAGCTGACTACTTGGGTAGTTAAGATTGCTTCATAGGCTAAGGATTAAATTACAAATAAACCTTAAAATTTAAGGTTTGGTGGATTTGAAAAGAATTTTCACATACGAGGAATTTTATACGAGAATATAATATTGCATTTTCATGTGATGGTACGATCAAGGTGGATAGATTTATCAATTGGTAAATAGGATCTTAAAGGATAATTATTGTTGAATATTAGAGTTAATAAAATTGTGGGTTAACTTCTTTTGAAAAGATTTATGTTGTGGCTACTAAAATGTTTTGATTTGATTAATCTAGAGATTTACTAAATCAAGAATATTGAGAAGATTATGAATGTAGGGATTTGAGTTTGAAATATATTTGACGAATTTTGAGGATTATGAAAAGATCATTAGATATGAATTTGAGGAAATGAGATACTGAATTATTTAGCTAAGATTAAATAATTGATTTGGGACTTTTAGGATATTCGATTTATGGAATTTTAGATAATTGACCAAGGGAATAGGTTAAGATTCTGACAGAAAGATATATAGGCCAAGCTCCTCGAACTCTATTCTAATCGTAGTCCTTTCTATATTATCTAAATTTGGTTGCTTTCTTCTATGGCATGTTCCTATCCTAAATTTTAGGAACCTTCTAGAATTCAAGACCAAACCATGGTTCTCGTTTACCTTGTTCCTGACCTAATCCATCTATCTTGGACCAATGTTTGATTAAAGTAATAGTTTTACTTCTATTTTGTTATCCTTTTATAGTTAAATACTTTATATTATTTTTCATGCCTATTTTATTTAAATTCGAGGACGAATTTATTTCTAAGGTGGATAGTTTGTTACCCCCCGTTTTCAAAATTTTTAAAATTTTATTTGTTTTATTTAATTTTAATATTTAATTAGAAAGAAAATATATGTTTTACGAGAATGTTTTCGATTTACAAAAAGGGTTTATCTATTGTATTTTAGAAAATTAGATTTTTGTTTTATGAAAATATTTCTAAATTATTTTGATGGTTAAATTGTATTTGAGTAGCAAGCAAATGTTAAATTTTGCTTTATGAAAACATTTCCAATTGTTTTGATGACTAATAATAGTTTGATAAAAGGAGATTTGATATTATGAAATATATTCCTCAAAATATTTAAATATATTAAGTATTAGTTTTGAAATTATTATTCTAAACAAATATTAGAATTAAAATTGTTTTAGTTTTAAATTATAGATTACTGTAAAAATATATTTCTAGGTTATTTTGGATAAGAGTGTAATTATGAAAGACCTATTTTTCAATATTCATATTATTCCTCTTGTGACCAATATTTGATTTGGTCAAACTAATTTTGATTTAAACTTATATAAAACTAATTTTGATTGATTTAAATTATGGAGGATTGATCCATAATGGATTCTGAATCTTTCCTTATTAGGAACCTTCAATCCCTATATAAAGGGGGAGTCCTCCTTCACAACCAACACAATTTCTCCACAAATCAACCACAACCAACATCAACCATCGTGCTGTGCACCGTGTCCGTGTCCATATATTTTCTTCTATTAATTTCTATTTATAGTTACATATTTTCTCGTCTCGCCCAACCGATCCCCCCGACCATCCGCCTCCAGGCACTTGACCTGCCACCCTTACCATCCCCATGACCAGCCGTCTACCATATCTGGCGGTCCTCCTCCACCATCTCCCCACAGCCTTTCGACCAAAATCGACAAGGCGAGACCCATCATCACCTCTACCACTACAACCACCGCCACCGCCACCGCCACGACGCCGTCATTCCTGGCCGTCCCCAACGCCGCGACCTCTCCATCTTTTCCATGAC